>CM060121.1:11150716-11516688 GCA_030522415.1 Channallabes apus | reverse complement strand
TGAGGATTTATTTATTGCTGTATATAAAAAGTAATAAATAAAATAATAATAATAATAATAATAATAATAAAAATTTATTTATTATTGATTGCTGTATATAAAAAGAGGAGTATGTGAAAACGGGAAAGTTATCATGAGTGACACAAGGGGTAAACTAATTGCAATTGAAGTGGAAATAGAAAAAGAAAAGACTTACATATATAACGTACATGCACCAAATGAAGACAAAGAAAAGAAGGAGTTTTTTAAAGAAATAGCATCAAGTCTGAAAATAGAAAAGAATACAATTTTAATAGGAGATTTTAACACAGTAATGGATAAAATAGATATCGGGGATGGAATGGTTTTTAAATCAGATCAGGGGAGAAATGAACTAAAGAAAATAATGATAGATTTTAAACTAGTAGATGTGTGGAGAGATAGGAACAGAGAAATTAAAGTGTTTTCAAGAAAACAAATAGTACAAGGTATAATGAAACAAAGTAGAATAGATATGATGTTACTGTATGTACGAAGATTATAAACAAAACAAAGAATGCCTTCTATGAGAATACAACATTTAGTGATCATAGCTTCTTATTCATAAATATAGATTTAACTAAAATAGAGAGAGGGCCAGGGACATGGATTTTAAATAGCGAAATTTTAAAAGATAAATTCTATTGTAACACCATAAAAAATATAATTGAATGGAATAAAACAAATGTGCTGTTTGAAGAAGAGAAAAGAATTTGGTGGGATAATGTTAAATATGACATAAAACAATTTTCAATCAGACATAGTAAAATAATACAGAAGAGCAAAAGAAAAGAAGAGCAAGAAATAAGGAATAAACTGAACCAGGAAATAGATAAAATAAATAAAAGTGAAGGTAAAATAGAGGAAATGTTGGTGCTCAGAGATAAATTAAACAAAGTAGAAGAAGAGAAATGTAAGGGAGCGATGCTAAGGAGTAAGGCGAAATACACGGTAGAAGGAGAACGATGTACAAAATTCTTTTTTGGCCTGGAAAAGAGCAGACAGAAGGCACAGGAAATAAAGGAAATCGTCAGAAAAGATGGAACGATAGAAAAGGAAAAGGATGGAATTTTAAAATCAGTAAAGGGGTTTTATGAAGATTTATTTAGAAGCAGAGGAACAGATGAAATTCATAGAGAGTTTTTATTTCAACAAATTACTGAAAAAATAACAAGAAAATAGACAGATATGTGAGGAAGAAATAACAGAGGAAGAAATAGACAGAGTGATAGGACAGCTGAGTAATGGGAAAAGTCCGGGTTTAGATGGACTCACAAGTGAATTTTATAAAAGATTTAAAAGAATCCTAATACCGATGCTGAAACAAATTTATGATGAGATATTTATGAGGAAAGAATTAAGCGAATCAATGAAGATAGGGACAATTAAATTAATATATAAGAAAAAGGGGGAAGAAAATGATTTAAAAAATTTTAGGCCAATAACATTACTAAATGTGGATATTAAAATTGTCAAAAATTTTAGCCAATCGTTTAAAGATGGTTTTACCAGAAATAATAAAAACTACTCAAGCATACGCTGTCGAAGGAAGAGATATAGCAGACACAATACGTAACATACGGGACACTTTACGGTACCTAAAAGAAAAAGGGAAAGGGGGATACTTAGTCAGTTTAGATTTAGAAAAAGCTTTTGACAGTAGAGCATGAATATTTATTTGGATTAATTGAAAAGTATGGTTTTGGTGATAATTTAAAAAAATGGATTAGAATTTTATATACAGATATTGTGGCATGTGTCAAGTGTAATGGGTTCATAACAGAATGTTTTAAATTAACAAGATCAATCAGGCAGGGATGCCCCCTATCTGCACTGCTGTACACACTTACGGCAGAGCCGCTTGGTCTAGCCATGAAGGCGGAGAGAAGAATAAAGGGAATAATGATTGAAGATTTTAGAAGTGAACCCATATATCAATATGCGGATGATACAACGGTGTTGGTAGAGAACACACAGTGTCGAGCAGGCAATGAGGATTTTAGAAAAATACTGTAAAGGGTCAGGAGCAAAAGTGAATGTTGAAAAAAGTGAATGTATGAGGCTGTCAGGGGTAGAAGGCTTACCTCAAAACATACCATTTAAGGAAAATAAAGATAGTGTTAAAATATTAGGAATTGACATAGGATTAAATGAAGAAAAAGCTAATGATCTATTATGGGAAAGAGTATTAAAAGGAATAGAGAAAAGACTAAACTTTTGGAAGGGGAGATTCCTAACCTTAAAGGGAAAAGTTATAATAGTGAATGCTCTGCTAGTATCCAAGATGTGGTATGTTCTGAGCGTAACCTCATTGCCTCAATGGGTTTTTAAAAGATTCAAAAGTTGTGTGCTGCATTTTTTATGGGGAGAAGGGAGAAAGAAAATTGCTTATGATACACTAATTGGGGGAGTGGAAGAAGGAGGACTAGGATTAGCAGATATTTTATTAAGAATGAAGAGTGCAAGAGCAAAAACTATGAAAAAATTCTTAGATATAAAAAAAAACAGAAACATGGAAAAAGGTGATGAAGTATTATATTAAAAAGTGTGGAGACTTTACTATGGGAGAAAGCATTTTATGGATGAAAACTAACAGAGATATCACAAAAAATATACCAAGATTTTATCAAGAGGTTTTAGAAGCATGGGCTGAAATGTTTGATAATGTAACAGTTTTACCAAATGGAAGAAAGCAGATGTTGAATCAGCCAATATTTAATAACATGAATATCATGAATGGTGAAAAGTTTATATTTTATAAAAAATGGTGGAAAAATGGATTAAGACAGATAAAAGATATACTATATGAAGTGAAAGAAGGATTTCTGCCTCTGCAAGCAATAATAGATACACTGACAGAGGGAAGTGAGGAGGAAGGCAGGAAAAAATTATCGGAACAATATGACACAATTAAAAACAATATACCCAAAGAATGGATTAAAAAGATAGATGACAAACAGGAAGACATTGGAATAGAACAACCAACCATATATTTTAAAAAGACAACTGGAGAAAAGACATTGATAGGAGAATGTAAGGTGAGAGATTTTTATGTTGCTTTTAGAACAATGGCTTTTGTGAAACCTGTTGCAAATACATTCTGGAAAATTAGATATGAAGGGTTGGAAGAAAAACATCTATGGGGAAACTTAAGAATAAAATACTTAGAACCAATTCTAGAAGATTTAAAATTTTTATTGAGACATAATACAATATTAACCAGAATGCGATTATGTAAGGCAAGATTAGATGATGAGATGAAATGTCAAGTTTGTGGACAACAAGACGAGGGGTTGTTACATCTGTTTTTCTACTGTGAAAAGTTAAAAGCCTTCATGAAAGAAATGAAAAGCATGGCAAAAAATATTTTAAAAACAGGCTTTAATGACAATACAACATGGAAAGAATGGGAAAGATTATTTCTGTTTGGAGTAGAAAATAAAAAATGTAACTTAAAGGCTTTTAACTTTATTCTGGCAGTAGCAAGACAGGCCATATGGGTTAGGAGAAATATTGTGAGGTATGAGAAAAGATATGTGGAGGTTTGGCCAATTTTTAGGAACAAAATGAAACAGATAAAGAGAGAACTAAGAAAATACGTGCTAGAAAATGAGATTTGTGACATGATGATTGATGTTGTAACAAAATATGCAGAAAATCTTGTTTAAGTAATTTCAATTAATCATGAATTGGAAGTGTGTTGAGAGATTAGTTTAAATGGTTTTAAAGCTTAGTTTAAGGTTTTATTATTTTTTAGTTTTAAAACATTGATAGAAATGAATTATATGATCATAGGACATGTTTTCAGATGTATAATTGAAGGTACATAAAGTTAATGTAATGTGTTGGAAAGAAAAACAATTTTTACTTTTGTATATTAGAAATATCTAAAGACACTAAAAGGAATTTTGGATGGGTTTTGTTGAAATGCTTTATGTATTATGCATGTGATGATAAATAAAAAAAAAAAAAAAAAGAGCGCCCGATCTCGTCTGATCTCGGAAGCTAAGCAGGCTCGGGCCTGGTTAGTACTTAGATGGGAGACCGCCTGGGAATACCAGGTGCTGTAAGCTTTTCAATTTTATTTCACTTATGTTTTTTTTTTTTTTTTTTTTAATAAGTCTTTGTTTACAGATCAAATAGGCCTCCCTTCAGACCAAATCTTGCTTACGGCCATACCAGTCTGAGAGCACCAGAGGTCGCTGTTGGTTTGGGAAAGGCTGCAGAAGGTGGGAAAGGCCCACCATTGTTTTTGTTTTCTAGAATACCACCGTCTCCTTTCTTTTCGCCGATTGTTTGTTTTTCTTTACCCTTCCTCCCAGCAGCTTGTGCTATCCTGGGGGGGGGGGGGGGGGGGGGGGGGGGGAGTCCCTTTTCCACTTGTGTTTTGTGCTTTTGACGGCCTAAACATCACGGAGACAAAAAATGGCGGACAATCCAAGACGAGAAAATAACAATGGACCGACGCTGCGACAGCAAGGTGAACAAGAAAAGCAAAGAGAGGTAAGGAAGGAGAGTGGAAACAGAGTGTACTCAAAAGAAGCGACAGTATCTGTGGACGTGAGTCATATAAAGGAAGCAAGAGCTGCAGATATTATCGAGGCAATAGTGGAGCGGATCGGTGAAGGAAGGATATTAGCAGTGAGACCCAAACAGATGAAAGACTACGAAATAACCTTTGAAAATGAGAATGACATAGAACCTTTAACTGATGGATTGACGATAAAAGGAGAAAACTGCGAGATAAGAAGACTACAGAACAAAGACTACGTTGTTTCCTTCATGCACCTACCCGCTTACATTGCTGATGAGGTAATTTTAAACAAGTTGGATTTTGGGGAGACTCCCCAAAATCCAACATCAAAAGAAGGACTTATCCGGGCACCAGTATTGAGGACGGGACAAGATTCATAAGAACGAGATTTCCGAAAGAAGTCATGTCCCTCCCATACAGTACAAGAATTGAAACGGCAGAAGGTCCACAGTATTTCCGGGTGATGCATAGCAATCAAGTAAAAACCTGTCGGCTGTGCATGAGTCCGGACCATATGGTAAAAGACTGTCCAGACTTCAAGTGTTTCAAATGTGAAGAGAGAGGGCACTTCGCAAGAGAATGCAACGCAACAAAGTGCCCGGATTGCAATTGGACTCTAAACAGATGTGAATGTGGAATGAGAAGCGAAGAGGAGCAAGAAGAGAGGGGGGAGGAGCAGCGGGCAGAAGGGCGGACAAATCAACGAAGTGGCGAGCAGACCTGGCCGCGTCACAACAAGGTGGTCAAACCAGGGATGGATTGAGCGGTATACAAAAGGACAAAGAGGCTCCGATACAAAAGGCTTCGACTGAATGCAGTGGAAATGCCCTAGACGAAGTCAGACCTAAGGAGCAGAGGAACAAAGAGCACACCACAGAGGAAGAACGCAGAGAGAGAAAGGAGAAGCAACAAACGGGAGAGGAAGACACTCAAGAGATAGAAATGGAAACATCGGACAGACCACTGGACAACGATGAAACAAGAGACCAAAGCGAGGACATGGACAGCGAGGAGGAGATTGCAGCGGACAGCGTGGGAAAGGACAAAGAGGAGAGACGCCAAATAAGGAGAAGATCCTTAAAGGTAAAACCAAACTTAGAACACGCAAGGAAAAAATTAATGACAAGCATAGGCATGGGAAATATGAATAGGTATGAAGGATCAGGAAGGCTAGAGGAAGAAGAAAAAGTGTAATAGTTCCTAAGTATCTAATCTTCTTTCTCTTCATGGTGTTAAATTGTGTTACGTTCAATGCAAGAGGCTTGATGAACATAGAAAAGTTTGGTAAAGTGAAAGAGAAATGTAAAGGGGAAGACATCATTGCTTTGCAGGAAACGAACTGGAGAGAAAGCATTATGGAGAACTATAAAAGAGAATGGGAAGGAGATATCCTATACAACAATGGAGATAGAAAACTCGGAAGGGGGGTAGCTTTTTTAATAAGAAAAAATATCTTTAGCACAAGCAAAATTGTATATACAGACAAGCTGGGAAAATGCATAGCAATAGAAGCGAATTATGAAGGGCGTGAAATAATTTTTGGTAAATATACATGCACCAACAAGAAAAAGAAAAAAAAGAACTTCTTTAACATTTTGAGGAATATTATAGGGAAATATAAAGAAATAATAATGGGAGACTTTAACACTGTTTTCAGCAAGCAGGACATAGCAGAAGGAATGGTTTTTAAAACAGATACAGGGAGAAAAGAATTAAAAGAACTCACGAAAATGACTTAGACGTATGGAGAGAAAGGAACGGAGAGAAGGAAAAAAAAAAAAAAAAAAAGTATTCAAGAAGGCAAATAGTGGGCAGCTTCATATGTAGATCGAGAATCGACTATGTACTGTGCTCAAGAAATGTGGAAAATTTCATTGACCAAATCAGATATGAAGAAACCAGCTATAGCGACCACAAGCTCCTATTCTTTAAAATAGACTGGAGTAACATGCAAAGAGGGCCAGGTGTGTGGATTTTAAACACACAGAAATCTTAAAGAGTAAAGATTACGTTTCAAAGGTCACAGAAATCATAAAAAAAGAAAAAGAGAATGAAATGTATAAGGAAGATAAAAGAATATGGTGGGAGAACGTAAAATTTTTAATAAAAAAAATTTTCTATAAAATATTGTAGACTTTTGCAGAAATGCAAAAAATCCAAAGAAAAAAAGAGTAAAAGAAAGTTTAGAAGCAGAAATGAATAAAAAAAAAGACATACAAAAAAATCAAGGAAATGGAAGGAGAACTGAAAGAACTAGAAGAAAGAATACGAGGGAGCGAAATTAAGAAGCAAAGCTAAGTACGTAGTAGAAGGAGAAAAATGCACAAAATTCTTTTTTGACTTAGAAAAAAGTAGAGGAAGAGCTGAAATGATTAAACAAATAAGAGGAAGTAACGGAGACATAGTAGAAGGAAATGAAAACATTTTAAAAGTAAGAATTCTACGAGGATTTGTTCAGCACTAGGGGAGTGGAAGAAAAGGAAAAACAGAAATTATTAGATCAGATAAAGGCAAAAGGTGAGCGAAGAGGATAAAGAATGCGACCAAGAAATAAAAGAGGAAGAAATAGAGAGAGCAATAAATCAATTAAAGAGAAAGAAGAGTCCAGGAATAGATGGACTGGGTGCCGAATTCTACCTATGTTTTAAAGAAACCTTAAAGATCTTAAGCAAGGTCTTTAAAGAAATCAAGGAAAAAGAGGAAGTAACCGAAAGAATGAGAATTGGTTTAATGAAACTGGTCTACAAAAGGAAAGGTGAAAGGACAAACTTAAAAAAACTATAGACCAATCACAATGTTGAACACAGATTTTAAAATTCTAGCAAAAATTCTAGCAAACAGGCTCAAAGAAGTGACCCCAAGTATAATACAAACAAACCAAGCGTATGGAATAAAGGGAAGAGACATAGCAGACATCACGATGAGTATTAGAGACATGATAGAATACATAAAGAAAAAAAAAGAGGATGGATACATAATTAGTCTGGATTTTGAAAAGGCTTTCGATAGGGTAGAGCATGAATATTTATTTGAGGTTTTAAAACGTTTCAATTTCGGAGATAACTTCATCAATTGGATCAGAATTTTATATAAAGGAGCACTGACAAGAATAAAATGTAATGGATTTATAACAGATTGCTTCAGAAATTCAAGATCCATAAGACAAGGATGCCCCCTATCGTCCCTACTGTACTCCCTCGCTTCTGAACCTCTGGGATTAGCGATAAAAGAAAGCGAAAAAATAATAGGGATAGAAATCGAAGAAAATAAGGCAGAAGGCAAAATCTTCCAATATGCAGACGACACATTGATTATAAAAGGGAAAAACAGTGCAAAGGAACTAATGAAGATTGTCACTGACTATTGCAAAGGCTCCGGCAGTAAAATAAATGAAGATAAGACGGTGTACATGAGAATGGGCAAAGCAGAAACTTTAACTGACTGCTTTACATTTAAAGAAGAAAACGAAATGAAGATCCTAGGAGTTCAAATGGGGAAAAATGAGAAAAAAAGCAAGAGACGAGATGTGGGAGAACAGGACTATGGAAATAGAAAGAAGGTTAAATTTCTGGAAATTAAGAAATCTGAATTTGAAGGGAAAGGTCTTAATCCTAAATGTCTTAATGGTCTCCAAACTCTGGTATGTTATACGTGTCTGAAATGCCATCATGGATGGAAAAAAGATTGAAAAAATGCTCTTAACTTCTTATGGGAGGGCAAACCGGCAAAAATAGCCTACAGTACAATTATAGGAACAGTAAGCAAAGGTGGTTTAGGCTTAATGGACATAGAACAGAGGAAAAATGCCATGAGAATTAAAGTAGTAAACAGATACCTTCAAGATAACGACAAATTTGAGTGGAAAAAGACCATGAAATACTTCTTAAATGTGGGAATTTCAACATGGGAGACGCAGTACTATGGATGAAAACAAAACCTTGGATGACGGAAAAACTACCGGGATTTTATAGAGAAACTTTTTATGCTTGGGGAATGTTTCTAAAGAGAATCATATTCAATCCACAAGGAAGAGAAAGCCTCTTAAATCAACCTCTGTTCTTAAACAAAAACGTATTAAGACAAGGAAAAGAAATATACGTTAAAAAAATGGATGGAAGTAGGGATAACAAGGGTGAGAGACGTCTTATATGAATTTAAAGAAGGCTTTCTACCAAGACAGTACATTGAGGATGCGATGAATGAAGCGAAGGAAGAGTATGGGAAGCAAGAAATAACAAAAATATGAAATTGTGAAAAATGCAATACCCAAAGACTGGATAAAAAGAATAGAGGAAATGGAAGAAAGACAGGCAGAAGAAAAGATTTATGTGGAAATGGGAGAAAAACTGTATGATTTAAAAGAATGCACTCTAAAAATGTTCTATTGTTGCTTTAGAGATGATGTTTTTAAAGAGCCAATCGTCAATGATTACTGGCTAAGGAAATTTAAGAATTTAAAAAAAGAAGGCATATGGAGAATTATGAGGGGTAAGACGGTAGAAACAAAGTTGGAATGCTTTGAGTACATTGTAAGGCAAAAAGTGGTCTTTTCTGAAATGATTCTGTATAAAATGGGAGTGGAACAAAATGCGGTGTGCCAGGTTTGTCAAGAAGAGGAAGAAGACTTTTTACACATGTTCTTATTCTGTCAGAAACTGCGAACTTTTCTAGGAAAATGTAAACATTTAATTAAGAATCTGACTGGGGACTGGGATGAAAATGAACTGGAATGGAACAGAGTGGTGATGCTAGGCTGGGATAAAAAGTGTAAAAATAAAAAAATTCATAAATTTGAGCATAATGCAAATAAAGAGTGCCATATGGAAAAGAAGAATTGTGGCTAGGAAAGAAAGTTGTCTTGGATGTTTGGAACATTTTTAAAAGGAAATTAGAAATGTATATGAGAAAGCTGTATGTGTATTTCAAAAGCGAGAACATGCTGGACAATTTCTATGAGGTCTTTAACCCAAATGTATATGAAGTCTTAGAAACTCTCATGCAACTACCAGAGAATGAAGAACCCCTGTAAAATTTAATATGAATGATGAAATAAGCAACTGCAATCTTATTCCTTTTATCTGTATCATGAATGCATTTTAATAAAAAAAAAAAAAAAAAAAAAAAAAAGCGTCTCATCTCGGAAGCTAAGCAGGCTCGGGCCTGGTTAGTACTTGGATGGGAGACCGCCTGGGAATACCAGGTGTTGTAAGCTTTTCAATTTTATTTCACTTAATAAAAAAAAAAAAAAAAAAAACATAAGTCTTTGTTCACAGTTCAAATAGGCCTCCCTTCAGACCAAATTTTGCTTACGGCCTACCAGTCTGAGAGCGCCATCTGGTGGCAACAGAGATTGATTGTGGCTGCAGAAGGGAGAGAGAGGCTCTCCCATTTAAGTTTATCTATCTATTTTTTGGGGATATCGATTTAATTTGGTTTAATTGTATTGTTAAGGACTTTATTTTTTCACGCTCCCCCAGCAGCAAGGCTGTTTGGGGAAGCTTCTTTCCTTCTGTCATTGTTTACTTGGAAAACAAATAAACAAACAAAATGGCCGAAGTTGGAGAACCAAAAATTCAGCAAAATAAGAACCAATATGAAAAGGAGTATGTTAAGGAAAACAGTTATAGTGGAAACAACAACAAAAATCACCGAACTGCTTAAAACAATTATAGAAACAATTGGACATGGGAAATTGCTTGCACTGAGACCACGACAAAATGGAGAAGTTGAGCTCACCCTAAAGGACAGAAAATCAACAGACGAGATTTTGAATGGACTAATGCTTAATGGGCAAATATGTGAAGCAAGACCGTTACTAAACAATGACCTGGTAGTATCTTTTATGTACCTACCAGCATACCTAAAGGACGAGGTGATCATTGAAAAACTGAACCTGTGGGGAGTCATACCTCTACAGGCAATAAGAAGACGGTATCATCCAGGTACGGATATTGCGGACGGAACAAGATATGTAAAAGTCAGATTTCCCAAAGATGTGGTGTCCCTACCGTACAGCACAAAATTCGAAACCGAGGAAGGTCCGCAGTATTTTAGGGTCATACACAGTCGGCAGGTGAAGACTTGCCGCCTGTGTATGGACACAGGACACCTCATAAAAGACTGCCCAAAATTTATATGCAGAGAGTGCTGCGAGCAGGGACACTACGCGAAGAACTGTACATTTTGTTAAATGTCCGGACTGCGCACAAGCACTCATCAGCTGTGAATGTCCGGACGAAACAAATGAGCAGGATAATCATGGCGCGGAAGAAGAAGCGCAGTTTACTGGAACGGAACTTACAAGTAAAGAGAGAGAAGTTGAAAAGACTGGCACCAACAGCAAAGGAGAAGAACCCAGAAAGGCAAGGGAATCGGCAGTAGTGGGGGAGACAACGGTATACCTGGAGGAGACCGAAGGCAAGGCAATGAATAACATGGAGCAGGATGACGAGGCAGGAGCGAAAATGAAAGTGAACGCAGCGGATGAAGGACTGGAAGAGGAGAGACAGAAGACAGAGAGAGAGCGACAAGGTGAGTGATTCAGAAAGACTACATGAACAGGAGAAAGAAGATGACAAAATTATGCAGCTAATGAGAAAAGAGACCAGAAGAAACAGAACTATAATAAAACCAAACATCAAGAAAGCCACAGAAAGACAAAGAAAGAAAAGAAATGCTCAAAAATATAATGACTAATATAAGATTAGGAGACATGGGGACAACAACAGAAGAGATACTAGAACAAGGAATGAACTGTTGGAAGCTTAACACTATACCACATTGCAGTAATGACTTAGAATAGTTTCAATTAATGCAAGGGGACTTAACAGTGTATACAAATTTCAAACATTAGTAGCAAATGCAGAAAGAGCTGAAATACTATGTATACAAGAAACATATTGGGACAATGAATGTGTTAAGAACTATGAAAATGTATGGGATGGAAATATATATTTTAGCAATGGACAAGAGAAACAAGGGAAAGGGGTAGCAATTTTAATTAAAAGAGGAGTTAGTGAAAAGGAAAGAATGATGTTTAAGGATGAAATGGGGAAAAGCATAGCAGTAGAACTTGTTAAAGATGGTAAGAAGATAACTTTGTGTAATGTACATGCACCAAATGATGGAAAAGAAAAAGATGTGTTTTTAAGAGGTTTGGAGACAAAAATGAAAAACTGGGAAAATGTCATTCTGCTGGGGGATTTTAACGTTGTTTTGACAAAATTAGATATAGGAAATATGGTATTCAAAGCAGACAGAGGGAGGAATGAATTAAAAAGATTAATGGAAAATCTCAACTTTCTAGACATAGAGAGAAAGAAATCAAAATAGAAGAGAATACTCCAGAAGACAAACGGTAATGGGGGAAATAAAACAAAGCAGAATCGACTTGTTTTTAACCACAAGACAAATAGAAATAATGGTGAAAAATATATTTTATAAAGAAACCAGCTTCAGTGACCATAACTTTTTATGTATGGAGCTAGACATCACTGAAACAAAGAGAGGACCAGGGATATGGATTTTAAATTCTAGCATTCTAAACAATAAAGTTTACTGTCAAAGGGTACAAGACTTAATAAGGTGGAACATGGAAAATGAATTATATAAGGAAAATAAAAGGATTGTGGGACAATGTAAAATACGAAATAAAAGAACTCACAATAGAACATAGTAAAAAAATCGCAAAGCAAGAGGAAAAGAAGGTAAGGGAGGACCTGGAGTTAGAACTCAGAAATTTGAATGATAATGGTAAAAGGAAAGAAATAAACATTGGGAAAATAACCCGACTAGAAGACAAACTGAGGCAAATAGAAGAGGAAAGGTGTAGAGGGCAAATAAGAAGCAAGATGAAATATGCGGTAGAGGGAGAAAGAAGCACAATTCTTTTTCGACCTTGAGAAAAGCAGACAAAAAGCAGATGAAATCAAAGAAGTGCGGTCGAGAAAGAAAGAGAAAGTTTTAAAAAGAGTACAGGAGTTTTACAAGGAGATTTTTACAAGCAAAGGGATCAATAAAACAGACGAAGAGGCCCTACTGGAACGCATAAGCACAAGAGTAACAGAAGGGGCCAAAAAGATGTGCGACGAAGAAATAAAAGAGGATGAAATAGAAAACGTAATTAAGCAGCTAAATACAGGCAAGAGCCCCGGAATGGACGGGCTAACAAATGAATTTTACAAAAAATTTAAAACACAGCTAATACCAGTTTTAAAAGAGACGTATGAAGAAATCTTTACAGAGGGAGAACTCAGTGAAACAATGAAAATAGGAATCATAAAACTAGTATATAAGAAAAAAGGGAATAAAGCGGATCTTAAAAACTTTAGACCAATCACAATGCTAAATACAGATTTTAAAATCCTAGCAAAAGTTTTAGCAAACCGATTGAAAAGCATTTTACCTGAAATAATAACCACAACACAAGCGTATGGTGTAGAAGGAAGGGATATAGCGGATACGGTTAGCAGTATAAGAGACACTATAGAATACATGAAGGAGAAAAATGAAAAAGGATATTTAATTAGCATAGACTTCGAAAAAGCGTTTGACAGAGTCGAACACCAATACATGTACGATGTTCTGGAAAAATTTGCATTCGGAGAAGGTTTTAGAAAGTGGATAAAAATATTTTAATGTATTAAGTGTAATGGATTTTTAACTGAATGTTTTACACCAACCAGATCCATCAGACAGGGATGCCCACTGTCGGCCCTGTTATATACCATGATAGCAGAGCCTTTAGGGCTAGCAACAAGAGCAGATGATGAAATAGAGGGAATAAAAATAGAGAAGAATCCGCAACATGAACCAGTTTACCAGTACGCGGACGACACAACACTACTGGTAAAGAACGTTAAAAGCGTGAAAAGGGCATTGGTGATACTCGATATGTATTGTAATGGATCGGGTGCAAAAGTAAACTACACGAAGAGCACATACATACCAATAGGGGAAACCGACTCTCTACCAGAGCAAATGGGGTTTAAAAAAGAAACAGAGAACAAAAAGATCTTAGGAATACAAATAGGACCCAACTCAAACAAAGCAAATGAGATTACCTGGGAAAACACTTGGGGGAATAGAAAAGAGATTACAATTCTGGGAAAAAAGAAATCTCACAATTAAAGGGAAAATATTGGTAACAAACGTCCTAATGCTATCTAAACTATGGCACGTACTATCAGTAACACCAATGCCTGTATGGATATATAAGAGAATAAAGAAAAGGATACTACATTTTCTGTGGGGGAAAGGAAGGGCGAAGGTGGCATATGATACCTTAATAGGGAAAAGAGAGGAGGGAGGGATGGGACTGCTAGACCCATTTATAAGAAAGAAAAGTCTGAGGGTCAAAGTGGTACAGAAATTTTTGAACAACAAAAACACAGGAATGTGGAAAAAAATTATGGAGTTTTATGTAATGAAAGCAGGGGATTTTAACATGGAATGTGATATTTTATGGATGAAAACTAAAAATTATGTTATTTGACTTACCTGCGTTTTATAAAGAAGTGTTGGAAGCATGGGGGGATTTTTTAACTAACAAAGGTAGAACCTAGAGGGAGAAAACAGTTATTAAATCAACCCCTATTCCTGAATCAAAACATCAGAGAAGGAAATAACACAATCTACTTCAAAAAAATGGTGGGATAGCGGAATCAGACAGATCAAACACATTTTATATGAAATTAAAGAAGGGTTTTTGCCATTACAGGTAATCATAGATGCTGTCAGCGAAACGGGTGAAACATTCAACAACACAAAACTTCAAGAACAGTATAAACAATTGAGAGACAGAGTGCCACTTCAGTGGATTAAAAGAATAGATGACAAAGAACAGTTAGAGCAAGGAATCAAATATCCAGACACATACTTAATACACAAGAATGGAGAAAACACGAAGTTAAAAGAATGCAAAATCAAAGAGATATATGGTGTTTTTAGAGATGAAGCGTTTGTAAAGCCGATTGCAAATAACTACTGGAAAAAAAAGGTTCAATGAGCTCAGTGACCGCGACATATGGAGAAATGAAAAGATTAAATATATGGAACCTATTTTAGAAGAGTTTAATTTTCTACAAAGACACAACTGCATATTAACTGAAATGAGGTTATGTAAAATTGGTTTAAGCACATGTGCAACATGTGTATGTAAAAAGATGGATGAAGGATTATGGCACTTGTTTTTTTACTGTGAAAAACTGAAGGACTTCACCGATAAACTGAAAATAATGACAAAAAAAGTACTCAACGTGGACCACCAAGAAGAAATGACACAACAGCAATGGGAAGAACTGTTTTTATTCGGTCCACAAAAGACAACTGGAAATAAATACTCGTACAACTTTTTTATGGCCGTGGCAAAATATGCCATATGGAGAAGAAGGAACATAGCCAAACTAAAAAAAGTAGAAGTTAATGTTTGGATCATTTTCAAAGAAAAACTGGAGGTAATTATTAGTCTATTGTACAGGTACTTTGCAGAGAACGAGAAAATTGGGATCTTTGAAAAACTGTTTTTAAAAAATAACCCAGTGCCGAAATGTGACCCAAATGGTTTTTTAATTCATTACTAATGCTGAAATCTTAAAAAGGTCAGAATGTGTACTTGATGTGTGTTAAATGTTTTGTACTGAATTAAAAGTTTAATAAAAAAAAAAAAAAAAAAAAAAACGCCCGATCTCGTAAGCTAAGCAGGCTCGGGCCTGGTTAGTACTTGGATGGGAGACCGCCTGGGAATACCAGGTGCTGTAAGCTTTTCAATTTTATTTCACTTACGTTTTTTTTTTTTTTTTTTAAATAAGTCTTTGTTTACAGTTCAAATAGGCCTCCCTTCAGACCAAATTTTGCTTACGGCCATACCAGTCTGAGAGCGCTAGAGAGCAATCAGGAAGTGTTTGGCTACAGTGGGTGAGGAAGGCTCACCATTGTTTTTGTTTTCTAGAATACCACCTTTCCCTTTTTTTTGCCGTTTGTTTTTTTTTTTTTTTTTTCCTCTTTGCCCTTCCTCCCAGCAGCTTGTGCTGTCCTGGGGGGGGGGGGGGGGGTCAAAAGCACATGTTTTGTGCTTTTGACGGCGTAAACATCACTGAGACAAAAAATGGCGGACGATGCAAGGCGAGGTGAACAAGAAAAGCAAAGAGAGGTAAGGAAGGAGAGTGGAAACAGAGTGTACTCAAAAGAAGCGACAGTATCTGTGGACGTGGGTCATGTAAAGGAAGCAAGAGCTGCAGATATCAAGGCAGTAGTGGAGCGGATTGGTGAAGGAAGGATCTTAGCGGTGAGACCCAAACAAATGAAGGACTACGAAATAACCTTTGAAAATGAAAATGACATAGAACTTTTAACTGATGGATTGACGGTAAAGACTACAAAACAAAGATTACGTTGTTTCCTTCATGCACCTACCCGCTTACATTGCTGATGAGGAAATTTTAAACAAATTGGAAGGTTGGGGAGTCTCCCCAAAATCCAAAATCAAAAGAAGGATTTATCCGGGCACAAAGCATTGAGGACGGGACAAGGTTCATAAGAACGCGATTTCCGAAAGAAGTTACGTCCCTCCCATACAGCACAAGAATTGAAACGGCAGAAGGTCCACAGTATTTCCGGGTGATGCATAGCAATCAAGTGAAAACCTGTCGGCTGTGCATGAGTCCGGATCACATGGTAAAAGACTGTCCTGACTTCAAGTGTTTCAAATGTGAAGGGAGAGGGCACTTCGCAAGAGTGCAACGCAATAAAGTGCCCGGATTGTAATTGGGCTCTAAACAGATGTGAATGTGGAATGAGAAGCGAAGAGGAGCAAGAAGAGAGGGGGGGAGGAGCGGCGGGCAGACGGGCGGACAAATCAACGAAGTGGCGAGCGGCGGGTAGATCTGGTCGCGGCGCAACAAGGTGGTCAAACCAGGGATGGATTGAGCGGTGCACAAAAGGACAAAGAGACTCCGATACAAAAGGCTTTGACCGAATGCAGTGGAAATGCCTTAGACGAAGTCAGACCTAAGGATCAGAGGAACAAAGAGCACACTACAGAAGAACGCAGAGAGAGAAAAGAGAAGCAACAAACAAAGGAGGAAGACACTCAAGAGATAGAAATGGAAACATCGGATAGATCACTGGACAACGATGAAATAAGAGACCAAAGCGAGGATATGGACAGCGAAGAAGAGATTGCAGCAGACAACGTGGGAAAAGACAAAGAGGAGAGACGACAAATAAGAAGATCCTTAAAGGTAAAGCCAAATTTAGAACATGCAAGGAAAAAATTAATGACAAGTATAGGCATGGGAAATGTGAATAGGTATGAAGGATCAGGAAGGCTGGAGGAAGACGAAAAAGTGTAATAGTTCTTAAGTATCTAATTTTCTTTCTCTTCATGGTGTTAAATTGTGTTACGTTCAATGCAAGAGGCTTGATGAACATAGAAAAGTTTGGTAAAGTGAAAGAGAAATGTAAAGAGGAAGACATCATTGCTTTGCAGGAAACGAACTGGAGAGAAAGCATTATGGAGAATTATAAAAGAGAATGGGAAGGAGATATCCTATATAACAATGGAGATAGAAGACTCGGAAGGGGGGTAGCTTTTTTAATAAGAAAAAATATCTTTAGCACAAGCAAAATTGTATATAAAGACAAGCTGGGAAAATGCATAGCGATAGAAGTGAATTATGAAGGGCATGAAATAATTTTAGTAAATATACATGCACCAACAGAAGAAAAAGAAAAAAAACTTCAACATTTTGAGGAATATTATAGGGAAATATAAAGAAATAATAATGATGGGAGACTTTAACACTGTTTTCAGCAAGCAGGACATGGCAGAAGGAATGGTTTTTAAAACAGATACAGGGAACTAAAAGAACTCATGAACGAAAATGACTTAGACGTATGGAGAGAAAGGAACGGAGAGAAGGAAAAAAAAAAAAAAAAAAAGTATTCAAGAAGGCAAATAGTGGGCAGCTTCATATGTAGATCGAGAATCGACTATGTACTGTGCTCAAGAAATGTGGAAAATTTCATTGACAAAATCAGATATGAAGAAACCAGCTATAGCGACCACAAGCTCTTATTCTTTAAAATAGACTGGAGTAACATGCAAAGAGGGCCAGGTGTGTGGATTTTAAACACAGAAATCTTAAACAGTAAAGATTACGTTTCAAAGGTCACAGAAATCATAAAAAAAGAAAAAGAGAATGAAATGTATAAGGAAGATAAGAATTTTACGTTCTCCCACCATATTCTTTTAATAAAAAAAATTCTCTAAAATATTGTAGACTTTTGCAGAAATGCAAACAATCCAAAGAAAGAAGAGTAAAGGAAAATTTGGAAGCAGAAATGAATAAAAAAAAAAAAAACAAAGACATACAAAAAAAATCAAGGAAATAGAAGGAGAACTGAAAGAACTAGAAGAAAAAGAATACGAGGGAGCGAAATTAAGAAGTAAAGCTAAGTACGTTAGTAGAAGGAGAAAAATGCACAAAGTTCTTTTTTGATTTAGAAAAAAGTAGAGGAAGAGCTGAAATGATTAAACAAATAAGAGGAAGTAACAGAGACATAGAAGGAAATGAAAACATTTTAAAAGTAGTAAGAATTCTACGAGGATTTGTTCAGCACAAGGGGAGTGGAAGAAAAGGAAAAACAGAAATTATTAGATCAGATAAAGGCAAAGGTGAGCGAAGAGGATAAAAAAAAAAAAGAATGCGAACAAGAAATAAAAGAGGAAGAAATAGAGAGAGCAATAAATCAATTAAATACGCACATAGAACAGTTTGCTTAACCGTGTCGTAATCCAGGCTTTGTTCAACAGGCAACGCAGAGCACACATCCTGCGCTTTACCAGTCAATTTACACTGCAATAAGAGAGCCCACATTGCTCTCGGCCACTGTAACGTAGCTGCCACACGTTCAAAAGCTATGAAATAGCTATCCACCTCGGTCTCTCTAAAAGGAGGTACTAAAACAATATGCTTGCTTACGTCAAAATGGGTTGGGGAGGTAGTCACTGGGGCAGAAACTGGAGAAGAGCCCGGCGCAGCCGTTGCAGGTAGCTGTGTGAATGATGGAAACACAGGGGAACTCTCCGGCGCGATCTCAGCCCGGTGTAGCCGGCTGAAATCTCGCCGAAAATGCTCCCTCTCAATCTCAAGCTCCAGCTCTCGCAACCGTAACCTTTGAGCTTCTGTTTCCTCTCGTTTAATTTCCAGCTCCACCTCCCTCGTTTTTAGAACTAAAAGTTGTTCTGATTCCCCAATTGGTGTTATTGCTGGTGGTGTGGTTACCTTATGCTTGGGGGGGCATGGAAGGTGACTGCGGCGCAGGTAATGGCCTACCGTCGACCTCCGTCGGCGTTGAAGCGTCCTCGCTCTTAGCACACTCTCCAGGCAAAATCTGCTGCCCAATTAATTTAACAAGCAATATTCTTTTAATTTCTCTTTTAAGACCTCTTCTTGGCACGTCAACTTCAAAAAATTCAGCAATGCTGAACAAATCGTCCTTACGACACTGGTCAAACTGCTCTCGGCTAGGAGCCAGTGTAAAGGCAATTAGGTCAAACGCCATTGTTCTACCACTACCGTCCAACCTAAGAAGGCAGCCAAACAAACAAAAAGGGCGAATATCTTCCACAATAGACAAGCCACCACTTGTTAGCCAGTAACTGGCAATGGACGAGTTCCCAAGTTTTAACCAGGGACTTGCAAAGGACAAGCCCCCACTTGTTATGACCCCCGGTCTAGGGTCAAGGGACGCAACAAAGAAAATAATAAATTTAGGATAAATAAATATTCTTGCAACCAAGATTTTGTGCGTGGTTTTTATTTTAACACACACGCACATACACATACAGGAAGCTCTGGGCTTCAGGATTGGGCCAAGGCCAAAACAATAAACAAACCCCCCCCCCCCTCTATCTCCTCCCTCAAACTAGCTAAACTACCAAAAAGAAAACTGAAATCAAAATACAAAAACTAAACTAGCTTCCTAACTACTTACAAAAAAAACAGGAGAAAACAGGGGACAACAAAAATGGCACCCAACCCCTACTGCTTCCTTGCAACTATGTACAAACAAAAAAAGAACAAAATATATATACACAATATTTACAACAAAGAAAACTATATACAAAAGCGGGAGGAAAACTTCCATCCACGCTAACACAAAAGGAACAAGAAAGAAAACCAAAAAAAAACAGGGAAGGAGAGAGGGCAAGGCGCGACACACAGGCTCTCTCTCCAACCAAACAAACAAAAACACGCACACACAGTCACTCAAAAACAAATACAAAATAACAAACAAACACACAGTCACACTCCAACACTTCAACATACAATCACTCAATCAATCAATCACCCAATCCAACAACCACACAATTCAACGTTCACAATTCACCAATCAACAATAGAGCACGGAAGTCACACACAAGGCATAAGTCGCGCACTTCCTGCTTCCACTCGCGAGCTTAAGAAGGCGTGTAGATCCACCGTCAGCCAATCGCGGCGCACGTCACGGCACGTTCCATCGGGGCGGGGCTTCCTGCGAAAAGGAGAGCGGGAGAGAGAGAAAGGGGGGAGAGATCGCGCACTCGCCGCTACGCGCCGTCGCGCATGCGCACATACGTGCACTACACACACACATACGTGCACTACACCTCTGCACGTAACAAAGAGTCCAGGAATAGATGGATTGGGCGCCGAATTCTACTTATGTTTTAAAGAAACCTTAACAAAGATCTTAAGCAAGGTCTTTAAAGAAATCAAGGAAAAAGAGGAAGTAAACGAAAGAATGAGAATTGGCTTAATGAAACTGGTCTACAAAAGAAAAGGTGAAAGGACAAACTTAAAAAACTATAGACCAATCACAATGTTGAACACAGATTTTAAAATTCTAGCAAAAATTCTAGCAAACAGGCTCAAAGAAGTGACCCCAAGTATAATACAAACAAACCAAGCGTATGGAATAAAGGGAAGAGACATAGCAGACATCACGATGAGTATTAGAGACATGATAGAATACATAAAGAAAAAAAAAGAGGATGGATACATAATTAGTCTGGATTTTGAAAAGGCTTTCGATAGGGTAGAGCATGAATATTTATTTGAGGTTTTAAAACGTTTCAATTTCGGAGATAACTTCATCAATTGGATCAGAATTTTATATAAAGGAGCACTGACAAGAATAAAATGTAATGGACTTATAACAGATTGCTTCAGAAATTCAAGATCCATAAGACAAGGATGCCCCCTATCGTCCCTACTGTACTCCCTCGCTTCTGAACCTCTGGGATTAGCGATAAAAGAAAGCGAAAAAATAATAGGGATAGAAATCGAAGAAAATAAGGCAGAAGGCAAAATCTTCCAATATGCAGACGACACAACATTGATTATAAAAGGGAAAAACAGTGCAAAGGAACTAATGAAGATTGTCACTGACTATTGCAAAGGCTCCGGCAGTAAAATAAATGAAGATAAGACGGTGTACATGAGAATGGGCAAAGCAGAAACTTTAACTGACTGCTTTACATTTAAAGAAGAAAACGAAATGAAGATCCTAGGAGTTCAAATGGGGAAAAATGAGAAAAAAGCAAGAGACGAGATGTGGGAGAACAGGACTATGGAAATAGAAAGAAGGTTAAATTTCTGGAAATTAAGAAATCTGAATTTGAAGGGAAAGGTCTTAATCCTAAATGTCTTAATGGTCTCCAAACTCTGGTATATGTTATACGTGTCTGAAATGCCATCATGGATGGAAAAAAGATTGAAAAAATGCTTTCTTAACTTCTTATGGGAGGGCAAACCGGCAAAAATAGCCTACAGTACAATTATAGGAACAGTAAGCAAAGGTGGTTTAGGCTTAATGGACATAGAACAGAGGAAAAATGCCATGAGAATTAAAGTAGTAAACAGATACCTTCAAGATAACGACAAATTTGAGTGGAAAAAGACCATGAAATACTTCTTAAATAAATGTGGGAATTTCAACATGGGAGACGCAGTACTATGGATGAAAACAAAAACTTGGATGACGGAAAAACTACCGGGATTTTATAGAGAAACTTTTTATGCTTGGGGAATGTTTCTAAAGAGAATCATATTCAATCCACAAGGAAGAGAAAGCCTCTTAAATCAACCTCTGTTCTTAAACAAAAACGTATTAAGACAAGGAAAAGAAATATACGTTAAAAAAATGGATGGAAGTAGGGATAACAAGGGTGAGAGACGTCTTATATGAATTTAAAGAAGGCTTTCTACCAAGACAGTACATTGAGGATGTGATGAATGAAGCGAAGGAAGAGTATGGGAAGCAAGAAATAACAAACAAATATGAAATTGTGAAAAATGCAATACCCAAAGACTGGATAAAAAGAATAGAGGAAATGGAAGAAAGACAGGCAGAAGAAAAGATTTATGTGGAAATGGGAGAAAAACTGTATGATTTAAAAGAATGCACTCTAAAAATGTTCTATTGTTGCTTTAGAGATGATGTTTTTAAAGAGCCAATCGTCAATGATTACTGGCTAAGGAAATTTAAGAATTTAAAAAAAGAAGGCATATGGAGAATTATGAGGGGTAAGATGGTAGAAACAAAGTTGGAATGCTTTGAGTACATTGTAAGGCAAAAAGTGGTCTTTTCTGAAATGATTCTGTGTAAAATGGGAGTGGAACAAAATGCGGTGTGCCAGGTTTGTCAAGAAGAGGAAGAAGACTTTTTACACATGTTCTTATTCTGTCAGAAACTGCGAACTTTTCTAGGAAAATGTAAACATTTAATTAAGAATCTGACTGGAGACTGGGATGAAAATGAACTGGAATGGAACAGAGTGGTGATGCTAGGCTGGGATAAAAAGTGTAAAAATAAAAAATTCATAAATTTGAGCATAATGCAAATAAAGAGTGCCATATGGAAAAGAAGAATTGTGGCTAGGAAAGAAAAAGTTGTCTTGGATGTTTGGAACATTTTTAAAAGGAAATTAGAAATGTATATGAGAAAGCTGTATGTGTATTTCAAAAGCGAGAACATGCTGGACAATTTCTATGAGGTCTTTAACCCAAATGTATATGAAGTCTTAGAAACTCTCATGCAACTACCAGAGAATGAAGAACCCCTGTAAAATTTAATAAGAATGATGAAATAAGCAACTGCAATCTTATTCCTTTTATCTGTATCATGAATGCATTTTAATGAAAAAAAAAAAAAAAAAAAAAAATGAGAGCGCCCAATCTCGTCTGATCTCGGAAGCTAAGCAGGCTCTGGCCTGGTTAGTACTTTCAAATTCAAATTTTATTAGTCACATACACAATCATACACAGTATAATATGCAGTGAAATGCTTTTATACGACCGCCAGTGACCTTAAAAAAAAAAAATAAAATAAAATCTTATACGTAAAATAAATAATCAATAAAAAGGAAATACTAAAGGAATAATTTTAACTAGTAAAATTTGTAAAATTAACTGTGCATAAGGGCATAATAAAATATTGCAAAAATATAGAAATATGGTATTAAAGTGTCAGTGGTTGTGCAAAAATGCATGAAAGGTGACATGTGCAATTGTCCAGATGTATGAGTATTTAGTGCAAGTGTGTATGAATATGTCTATGATTGTCCAGTCAGTGTTGTGAGCTTAAAAGATGTTATTAGTCCTGTGTGGAGGTGTGATTGAGAGACCTTATCGCCTGCGGGAAGAAGCTCCTCCTCAGCCTCTCTGTGTTGGCCTTTAGGGAGCGGAATCTCTTCCCAGACCGCAACAAAGAGAACAGTCCATTACTGGGGTGACTGAGGTCCTTCATGATCTTCCTGGCCTTAGTCCAGCACCGCTTGCTGTAGATCGAGTGCAGGTCAGGGAGCTCAGTGCGGATGATGCGCTCGGCTGATCGCACCACCCTCTGTAGAGCTCGTCTGTCCTGCATGGTGCTGTTCCCGAACCAGGACGTGATGTTTTAATTTAATTTTTTTTTTTTTTTTTTTTTTTTTTTTTTTACAGAACTTTATTAATCCCAGAGGGAAATTGCTCAATTTTCACATATCCCAATTAGGAAACTGGGGTCAGAGTGCAGGGTCAGCCAGCTTACGGAGCAGCGCCCCTGGAGCAGATAGGGTTAAGGGCCTTGCTCAAGGGCTCAACAGTGGCAACTTGGCGATGCTGGGGTTCTTGGATGTACTTGGATGGGAGACCGCCTGGGAATACCAGGTGCTGTAAGCTTTTCAATTTTATTTCACTTATAAAAAAAAAAACAAAAAAAACATAAGTCTTTGTTTACAGTTCAAATAGGCCTCCCTTCAGACCAAATTTCGCTTACGGCCATACCAGTCTGAGAGCACCAGAGGTCGCTGTTGGTTTGGGAAAGGCTGCAGAAGGTGGGAAAGGCCCACCATATATTGTTTGTAAAAGTTTTAGTTAAAATAGTACACAATTGTGCATATTGGGTTTTGTTTTTTTTGTTACTTTAACTCCCCTGCAGTTTACCTGCTAGGGGAGCTTTTTCGTGCTTATTTTTTCTCTTCTCATTGCGTTAAAAACATTTTCTTTGGAGTACAATGGAGGATCCTGAAAACTCCAACACAGACATGAAAGGAGACAACCCAGGAACTAAACTAAGGACCGGACAAAAGGACATGGAGACTCGATTTGTGGATGAATGGACAAGAGAAGCAAGGAACAACGGTGAAACAAGTATAGGATCAATGAAAGGGCAAAAGGAATCGACAACAAACGAGGAAGAGCATGGAAAACAAGGGGAAAATGGAAGGCAAACAAAGCAAAGGAAAATACGTCAAAACGGAGAGAGAATATATAAAAAGGAAGCAACGGTAAGAATTGATGTGAGCCAAAAAAAAACAGTTAAAGTGGAAGATATTATTAAATCAATTAATGAGATAATCGGCAGAGGAAAACTACTGGCAGTTCGCCCAACATATACGTCTGAGTATGAGGTCACACTGACGGACAAAACAGAAGCCGAATGCCTGCTTGATGGTGTAGAAATCCAAGGAGAAATATTTCCAGTTAAAGAATTGATGAATGAAGAAATTTTGGTGTCATTCCTACACCTACCTGTTTATATTGAGGATCAGGAAATTTTTAACAAGTTGATGGACTGGGGAGTGACACCAATACTACCCATCAAAAGAAGGTTCTATCCAGGAACAGAAATTGCGGACGGAACAAGGTTCCTTAAAGTTTCCAACAACAGTGGCATCGCTGCCATATAGCACCAAATTCAATACAGTGACAGGACAGCAGTACTTCAGGGTCCTGCATGATAAGCAGATGAAGATATGTCGATTGTGCATGGACCCTGGACACATGATGAAAGACTGTCCTTCGTTTCTGTGCAGAAAATGTAGTAAACATGGGCACTTTGCTAAGGACTGCAACACAGAAAGATGCCAAGGATGTCGAAGCTTTCAATGTAAATGCCGAAGGATGGAGGAGGTGGAGCAGGCAGATATGATTGGGGAAAACAGTAGAATACAAGAGCAAGAGGATGAGGCACAAGGCGAGATGGAAACTGAAGAGAACGTGGGGATGAACGAGACGGGACAGGGTGATTCTCAGGAGGATGCAATGGAGGTGATGGGAGATGGAGTGGAACACGTGCAGGAGGATACGAGCTGTACGGAGAAGAAAGAAGAAGAAAAAAGAAAGCAAAACGAAAGAGCAGACTTTAAAAACCACACAGAGAAGATGGAGGACATGGGAAAAAGTGGAATAAAAGAACAAACGAGAACCGGAAAGAATGGACAAGAGGAGACAGAGGGAGACAGAGAAAAAAAACAAGAGAAAGACAAAGGATTTACACAAGAATGAAAAGGTTATGGAAGACACAAGGAAAAGAGGAATAAAAGAAAAGACTGGAGCGGAGTTGACTACAGTTCAAGTAAGGAAAAAGACTAAAATATTAAATCTTGAAAAAGTACTGATAAGACAAAAAGAAAAAAGAGGAATTGTGAAAACTGATTATTTAAAAGAAATAGGAGCAGATGTACATATGAAGCAGGTGGAGATGGAGGAACGTGAGGATTGATGGGAGGAACAATGTGGGAGAGAGTATTATTATTATTATCTTATGTAGCGATGACCTTGAGATGTGCATCGATGAATGTGAGAGGACTAAAAAATGAGTTAAAATTTGAAAGAGTTTTAATGAATAGTAGGAGTGTAGACATATTCTTCATCCCAATTTGTTTCTTGTATACACAATGTGTTGAAATCTTTAAAAACAAGTGGGATGGGGCAATTTATTTTAATAATGGTGATAAAGAGAGAGGGGGAGGGGTAGCAATTTTAATAAAAAGAGGAGTATGTGAAAACGGGAAAGTTATCATGAGTGACACAAGGGGTAAACTAATTGCAATTGAAGTGGAAATAGAAAAAGAAAAGACTTACATATAACACATACATGCACCAAATGAAGACAAAGAAAAGGAGTTTTTTAAAGAAATAGCATCAAGTCTGAAAATAGAAAAGAATACAATTTTAATGGGAGATTTTAACACAATAATGGATAAAATAGATATCGGGGATGGAATGGTTTTTAAATCAGATCAGGGGAGAAATGAACTAAAGAAAATAATGATAGATTTTAAACTAGTAGATGTGTGGAGAGATAGGAACAGAGAAATGAAAGTGTTTTCAAGAAAACAAATAGTACAAGGTACAATGAAACAAAGTAGAATAGATATGATGTTATGTACAGAAGATTATAAACAAAACATAAAGAATGCCTTCTATGAGAATACAACATTTAGTGATCATAGCTTCTTATTCATAAATATAGATTTAACTAAAATAGAGAGAGGGCCAGGGACATGGATTTTAAATAGCGAAATTTTAAAAGATAAATTCTATTGTAACACCATAAAAAATATAATTGAATGGAATAAAACAAATGTGCTGTTTGAAGAAGAGAAAAGAATTTGGTGGGATAATGTTAAATATGACATAAAACAATTTTCAATCAGACATAGTAAAATAATACAGAAGAGCAAAAGAAAAGAAGAGCAAGAAATAAGGAATAAACTGAACCAGGAAATAGATAAAATAAATAAAAGTGAAGGTAAAATAGAGGAAATGTTGGTGCTCAGAGATAAATTAAACAAAGTAGAAGAAGAGAAATGTAAGGGAGCGATGCTAAGGAGTAAGGCGAAATACACGGTAGAAGGAGAACGATGTACAAAATTCTTTTTTGGCCTGGAAAAGAGCAGACAGAAGGCACAGGAAATAAAGGAAATCATCAGAAAAGATGGAATTATAGAAAAGGAAAAGGATGGAATTTTAAAATCAGTAAAGGGGTTTTATGAAGATTTATTTAGAAGCAGAGGAACAGATGAAAGTCATAGAGAGTTTTTATTTCAACAAATTACTGAAAAAATAACAGAAGAAAATAGACAGATATGTGAGGAAGAAATAACAGAGGAAGAAATAGACAGAGTGATAGGACAGCTGAGTAATGGGAAAAGTCCGGGTTTAGATGGACTCAAGTGAATTTTATAAAAGATTTAAAAGAATCCTAATACCGATGCTGAAACAAATTTATGATGAGATATTTATGAGGAAAGAATTAAGCGAATCAATGAAGATAGGGACAATTAAATTAATATATAAGAAAAAGGGGGAAGAAAATGATTTTAAAAAATTTTAGGCCAATAACATTACTAAATGTGGATATTAAAATTGTCAAAAATTTTAGCCAATCGTTTAAAGATGGTTTTACCAGAAATAATAAAAACTACTCAAGCATACGCTGTCGAAGGAAGAGATATAGCAGACACAATACGTAACATACGGGACACTTTACGGTACCTAAAAGAAAAAGGGAAAGGGGGATACTTAGTCAGTTTAGATTTAGAAAAAGCCTTCGACAGAGTAGAGCATGAATATTTATTTGGATTAATTGAAAAATATGGTTTTGGTGATAATTTAAAAAAATGGATTAGAATTTTATATACAGATATTGTGGCATGTGTCAAGTGTAATGGGTTCATAACAGAATGTTTTAAATTAACAAGATCAATCAGGCAGGGATGCCCCCTATCTGCACTGCTGTACACACTTACGGCAGAGCCGCTTGGTCTAGCCATGAAGGCGGAGAGAAGAATAAAGGGAATAATGATTGAAGATTTTAGAAGTGAACCCATATATCAATATGCGGATGATACAACGGTGTTGGTAGAGAACACACAGTGTCGAGCAGGCAATGAGGATTTTAGAAAAATACTGTAAAGGGTCAGGAGCAAAAGTGAATGTTGAAAAAAGTGAATGTATGAGGCTGTCAGGGGTAGAAGGCTTACCTCAAAACATACCATTTAAGGAAAATAAAGATAGTGTTAAAATATTAGGAATTGACATAGGATTAAATGAAGAAAAAGCTAATCTATTATGGGAAAGAGTATTAAAAGGAATAGAGAAAAGACTAAACTTTTGGAAGGGGAGATTCCTAACCTTAAAAGGAAAAGTTATAATAGTAAATGCTCTGCTAGTATCCAAGATGTGGTATGTTCTGAGCGTAACCTCATTGCCTCAATGGGTTTTTAAAAGATTCAAAAGTTGTGTGCTGCATTATTTATGGGGAGAAGGGAGAAAGAAAATTGCTTATGATACACTAATTGGGGGAGTGGAAGAAGGAGGACTAGGATTAGCAGATATTTTATTAAGAATGAAGAGTGCAAGAGCAAAAACTATGAAAAAATTCTTAGATATGAATAAAACAGAAACATGGAAAAAGGTGATGAAGTATTATATTAAAAAGTGTGGAGACTTTACTATGGGAGAAAGCATTTTATGGATGAAAACTAACAGATATCACAAAAAATATACCAAGATTTTATCAAGAGGTTTTAGAAGCATGGGCTGAAATGTTTGATAATGTAACAGTTTTACCAAATGGAAGAAAGCAGATGTTGAATCAGCCAATATTTAATAACATGAATATCATGAATGGTGAAAAGTTTATATTTTATAAAAAATGGTGGAAAAATGGATTAAGACAGATAAAAGATATACTATATGAAGTGAAAGAAGGATTTCTGCCTCTGCAAGCAATAATAGATACACTGACAGAGGGAAGTGAGGAGGAAGGCAGGAAAAAATATGACAATTAAAAACAATATACCCAAAGAATGGATTAAAAAGATAGATGACAAACAGGAAGACATTGGAATAGAACAACCAACCATATATTTTAAAAAGACATTGATAGGAGAATGTAAGGTGAGAGATTTTTATGTTGCTTTTAGAACAATGGCTTTTGTGAAACCTGTTGCAAATACATTCTGGAAAATTAGATATGAAGGGTTGGAAGTAAAACATCTATGGGGAAACTTAAGAATAAAATACTTAGAACCAATTTTAGAAGATTTTACATTTTTGAGACATAATACAATATTAACCAGAATGCGATTATGTAAGGCAAGATTAGATGATGAGATGAAATGTCAAGTTTGTGGACAACAAGACGAGGGGTTGTTACATCTGTTTTTCTACTGTGAAAAGTTAAAAGCCTTCATGAAAGAAATGAAAAGCATGGCAAAAAATATTTTAAAAACAGGCTTTAATGACAATACAACATGGAAAGAATGGGAAAGATTATTTCTGTTGAGTAGAAAATAAAAAATGTAACTTAAAGGCTTTTAACTTTATTCTGGCAGTAGCAAGACAGGCCATATGGGTTAGGAGAAATATTGTGAGGTATGAGAAAAGATATGTGGAGGTTTGGCCAATTTTTAGGAACAAAATGAAACAGATAAAGAGAGAACTAAGAAAATACGTGCTAGAAAATGAGATTTGTGACATGATTGATGTTGTAACAAAATATGCAGAAAATCTTAAGTAATTTCAATTAATCATGAGTTGGAAGTGTGTTGAGATCTTAGTTTAAATGGTTTTAAAGCTTAGTTTTAGATTTTATAATTTTAGTTTTAAAACATTGACAGAAATGAATTTTATGATCATAGGACATGTTTTCAGATGTAAATTGAAGGTACATAAAGTTAATGTAATGTGTTGGAAAGAAAAACAATTTTTACTTTTGTATATTAGAAATATCTAAAGACACTAAAAGGAATTTTGGATGGGTTTTGTTGAAATGCTTTATGTATTATGCATGTGATGATAAAAATAAAAAATAAAAAAAAAAGAGCGCCCGATCTCGGAAGCTAAGCAGGCTCGGGCCTGGTTAGTACTTAGATGGGAGACCGCCTGGGAATACCAGGTGCTGTAAGCTTTTCAATTTTATTTCACTTATGTTTTTTTTTTTTTTTAATAAGTCTTTGTTTACAGATCAAATAGGCCTCCCTTCAGACCAAATCTTGCTTACGGCCATACCAGTCTGAGAGCACCAGAGGTCGCTGTTGGTTTGGGAAAGGCTGCAGAAGGTGGGAAAGGCCCACCATTGTTTTTGTTTTCTAGAATACCACCGTCTCCTTTCTTTTCGCCGATTGTTTGTTTTTCTTTACCCTTCCTCCCAGCAGCTTGTGCTATCCTGGGGGGGGGGGGGGAGAGAGTCCCTTTTCCACTTGTGTTTTGTGCTTTTGACGGCCTAAACATCACGGAGACAAAAAATGGCGGACAACCCAAGACGAGAAAATAACAATGGACCGACGCTGCGACAGCAAGGTGAACAAGAAAAGCAAAGAGAGGTAAGGAAGGAGAGTGTACTCAAAAGAAGCGACAGTATCTGTGGACGTGAGTCATATAAAGGAAGCAAGAGCTGCAGATATTATCGAGGCAATAGTGGAGCGGATCGGTGAAGGAAGGATATTAGCAGTGAGACCCAAACAGATGAAAGACTACGAAATAACCTTTGAAAATGAGAATGACATAGAACCTTTAACTGATGGATTGACGATAAAAGGAGAAAACTGCGAGATAAGAAGACTACAGAACAAAGACTACGTTGTTTCCTTCATGCACCTACCCGCTTACATTGCTGATGAGGTAATTTTAAACAAGTTGGATTTTGGGGAGACTCCCCAAAATCCAACATCAAAAGAAGGACTTATCCGGGCACCAGTATTGAGGACGGGACAAGATTCATAAGAACGAGATTTCCGAAAGAAGTCATGTCCCTCCCATACAGTACAAGAATTGAAACGGCAGAAGGTCCACAGTATTTCCGGGTGATGCATAGCAATCAAGTAAAAACCTGTCGGCTGTGCATGAGTCCGGACCATATGGTAAAAGACTGTCCAGACTTCAAGTGTTTCAAATGTGAAGAGAGAGGGCACTTCGCAAGAGAATGCAACGCAACAAAGTGCCCGGATTGCAATTGGACTCTAAACAGATGTGAATGTGGAATGAGAAGCGAAGAGGAGCAAGAAGAGAGGGGGGAGGAGCAGCGGGCAGAAGGGCGGACAAATCAACGAAGTGGCGAGCAGACCTGGCCGCGTCACAACAAGGTGGTCAAACCAGGGATGGATTGAGCGGTATACAAAAGGACAAAGAGGCTCCGATACAAAAGGCTTCGACTGAATGCAGTGGAAATGCCCTAGACGAAGTCAGACCTAAGGAGCAGAGGAACAAAGAGCACACCACAGAGGAAGAACGCAGAGAGAGAAAGGAGAAGCAACAAACGGGAGAGGAAGACACTCAAGAGATAGAAATGGAAACATCGGACAGACCACTGGACAACGATGAAACAAGAGACCAAAGCGAGGACATGGACAGCGAGGAGGAGATTGCAGCGGACAGCGTGGGAAAGGACAAAGAGGAGAGACGCCAAATAAGGAGAAGATCCTTAAAGGTAAAACCAAACTTAGAACACGCAAGGAAAAAATTAATGACAAGCATAGGCATGGGAAATATGAATAGGTATGAAGGATCAGGAAGGCTGGAGGAAGAAGAAAAAGTGTAATAGTTCCTAAGTATCTAATCTTCTCTCTTCATGGTGTTAAATTGTGTTACGTTCAATGCAAGAGGCTTGATGAACATAGAAAAGTTTGGTAAAGTGAAAGAGAAATGTAAAGGGGAAGACATCATTGCTTTGCAGGAAACGAACTGGAGAGAAAGCATTATGGAGAACTATAAAAGAGAATGGGAAGGAGATATCCTATACAACAATGGAGATAGAAAACTCGGAAGGGGGGTAGCTTTTTTAATAAGAAAAAATATCTTTAGCACAAGCAAAATTGTATATACAGACAAGCTGGGAAAATGCATAGCGATAGAAGTGAATTATGAAGGGCGTGAAATAATTTGGTAAATATACATGCACCAACAGAAGAAAAAGAAAAAAAACTTCAACATTTTGAGGAATATTATAGGGAAATATAAAGAAATAATAATGATGGGAGACTTTAACACTGTTTTCAGCAAGCAGGACATGGCAGAAGGAATGGTTTTTAAAACAGATACAGGGAACTAAAAGAACTCATGAACGAAAATGACTTAGACGTATGGAGAGAAAGGAACGGAGAGAAGGAAAAAAAAAAAAAAAAAAAGTATTCAAGAAGGCAAATAGTGGGCAGCTTCATATGTAGATCGAGAATCGACTATGTACTGTGCTCAAGAAATGTGGAAAATTTCATTGACCAAATCAGATATGAAGAAACCAGCTATAGCGACCACAAGCTCCTATTCTTTAAAATAGACTGGAGTAACATGCAAAGAGGGCCAGGTGTGTGGATTTTAAACACAGAAATCTTAAACAGTAAAGATTACGTTTCAAAGGTCACAGAAATCATAAAAAAAGAAAAAGAGAATGAAATGTATAAGGAAGATAAGAATTTTACGTTCTCCCACCATATTCTTTTAATAAAAAAAATTCTCTAAAATATTGTAGACTTTTGCAGAAATGCAAACAATCCAAAGAAAGAAGAGTAAAGGAAAATTTGGAAGCAGAAATGAATAAAAAAAAAAAAAACAAAGACATACAAAAAAAATCAAGGAAATAGAAGGAGAACTGAAAGAACTAGAAGAAAAAGAATACGAGGGAGCGAAATTAAGAAGTAAAGCTAAGTACGTAGTAGAAGGAGAAAAATGCACAAAGTTCTTTTTTGATTTAGAAAAAAGTAGAGGAAGAGCTGAAATGATTAAACAAATAAGAGGAAGTAACGGAGACATAGAAGGAAATGAAAACATTTTAAAAGTAGTAAGAATTCTACGAGGATTTGTTCAGCACAAGGGGAGTGGAAGAAAAGGAAAAACAGAAATTATTAGATCAGATAAAGGCAAAGGTGAGCGAAGAGGATAAAAAAAAAAAAAAGAATGCGACCAAGAAATAAAAGAGGAAGAAATAGAGAGAGCAATAAATCAATTAAATACGCACATAGAACAGTTTGCTTAACCGTGTCGTAATCCAGGCTTTGTTCAACAGGCAACGCAGAGCACACATCCTGCGCTTTACCAGTCAATTTACACTGCAATAAGAGAGCCCACATTGCTCTCGGCCACTGTAACGTAGCTGCCACACGTTCAAAAGCTATGAAATAGCTATCCACCTCGGTCTCTCTAAAAGGAGGTACTAAAACAATATGCTTGCTTACGTCAAAATGGGTTGGGGAGGTAGTCACTGGGGCAGAAACTGGAGAAGAGCCCGGCGCAGCCGTTGCAGGTAGCTGTGTGAATGATGGAAACACAGGGGAACTCTCCGGCGCGATCTCAGCCCGGTGTAGCCGGCTGAAATCTCGCCGAAAATGCTCCCTCTCAATCTCAAGCTCCAGCTCTCGCAACCGTAACCTTTGAGCTTCTGTTTCCTCTCGTTTAATTTCCAGCTCCACCTCCCTCGTTTTTAGAACTAAAAGTTGTTCTGATTCCCCAATTGGTGTTATTGCTGGTGGTGTGGTTACCTTATGCTTGGGGGGGCATGGAAGGTGACTGCGGCGCAGGTAATGGCCTACCGTCGACCTCCGTCGGCGTTGAAGCGTCCTCGCTCTTAGCACACTCTCCAGGCAAAATCTGCTGCCCAATTAATTTAACAAGCAATATTCTTTTAATTTCTCTTTTAAGACCTCTTCTTGGCACGTCAACTTCAAAAAATTCAGCAATGCTGAACAAATCGTCCTTACGACACTGGTCAAACTGCTCTCGGCTAGGAGCCAGTGTAAAGGCAATTAGGTCAAACGCCATTGTTCTACCACTACCGTCCAACCTAAGAAGGCAGCCAAACAAACAAAAAGGGCGAATATCTTCCACAATAGACAAGCCACCACTTGTTAGCCAGTAACTGGCAATGGACGAGTTCCCAAGTTTTAACCAGGGACTTGCAAAGGACAAGCCCCCACTTGTTACGACCCCCGGTCTAGGGTCAAGGGACGCAACAAAGAAAATAATAAATTTAGGATAAATAAATATTCTTGCAACCAAGATTTTGTGCGTGGTTTTTATTTTAACACACACGCACATACAGGAAGCTCTGGGCTTCAGGATTGGGCCAAGGCCAAAACAATAAACAAACCCCCCCCCCCCTCTATCTCCTCCCTCAAACTAGCTAAACTACCAAAAAGAAAACTGAAATCAAAATACAAAAACTAAACTAGCTTCCTAACTACTTACAAAAAAAACAGGAGAAAACAGGGGACAACAAAAATGGCACCCAACCCCTACTGCTTCCTTGCAACTATGTACAAACAAAAAAAGAACAAAATATATATACACAATATTTACAACAAAGAAAACTATACACAAAAGCGGGAGGAAAACTTCCATCCACGCTAACACAAAAGGAACAAGAAAGAAAACCAAAAAAAAACAGGGAAGGACAAGGCGCGACACACAGGCTCTCTCTCCAACCAAACAAACAAAAACACGCACACACAGTCACTCAAAAACAAATACAAAATAACAAACAAACACACAGTCACACTCCAACACTTCAACATACAATCACTCAATCAATCAATCAATCAATCAATCAATCACCCAATCCAACAACCACACAATTCAACGTTCACAATTCACCAATCAACAATAGAGCACGGAAGTCACACACAAGGCATAAGTCGCGCACTTCCTGCTTCCACTCGCGAGCTTAAGAAGGCGTGTAGATCCACCGTCAGCCAATCGCGGCGCACGTCACGGCACGTTCCATCGGGGCGGGGCTTCCTGCGAAAAGGAGAGCGGGAGAGAGAGAAAGGGGGGAGAGATCGCGCACTCGCCGCTACGCGCCGTCGCGCATGCGCACATACGTGCACTACACACACACATACGTGCACTACACCTCTGCACGTAACAAAGAGTCCAGGAATAGATGGATTGGGCGCCGAATTCTACTTATGTTTTAAAGAAACCTTAACAAAGATCTTAAGCAAGGTCTTTAAAGAAATCAAGGAAAAAGAGGAAGTAAACGAAAGAATGAGAATTGGCTTAATGAAACTGGTCTACAAAAGAAAAGGTGAAAGGACAAACTTAAAAAACTATAGACCAATCACAATGTTGAACACAGATTTTAAAATTCTAGCAAAAATTCTAGCAAACAGGCTCAAAGAAGTGACCCCAAGTATAATACAAACAAACCAAGCGTATGGAATAAAGGGAAGAGACATAGCAGACATCACGATGAGTATTAGAGACATGATAGAATACATAAAGAAAAAAAAAGAGGATGGATACATAATTAGTCTGGATTTTGAAAAGGCTTTCGATAGGGTAGAGCATGAATATTTATTTGAGGTTTTAAAACGTTTCAATTTCGGAGATAACTTCATCAATTGGATCAGAATTTTATATAAAGGAGCACTGACAAGAATAAAATGTAATGGATTTATAACAGATTGCTTCAGAAATTCAAGATCCATAAGACAAGGATGCCCCCTATCGTCCCTACTGTACTCCCTCGCTTCTGAACCTCTGGGATTAGCGATAAAAGAAAGCGAAAAAATAATAGGGATAGAAATCGAAGAAAATAAGGCAGAAGGCAAAATCTTCCAATATGCAGACGACACAACATTGATTATAAAAGGGAAAAACAGTGCAAAGGAACTAATGAAGATTGTCACTGACTATTGCAAAGGCTCCGGCAGTAAAATAAATGAAGATAAGACGGTGTACATGAGAATGGGCAAAGCAGAAACTTTAACTGACTGCTTTACATTTAAAGAAGAAAACGAAATGAAGATCCTAGGAGTTCAAATGGGGAAAAATGAGAAAAAAGCAAGAGACGAGATGTGGGAGAACAGGACTATGGAAATAGAAAGAAGGTTAAATTTCTGGAAATTAAGAAATCTGAATTTGAAGGGAAAGGTCTTAATCCTAAATGTCTTAATGGTCTCCAAACTCTGGTATATGTTATACGTGTCTGAAATGCCATCATGGATGGAAAAAAGATTGAAAAAATGCTTTCTTAACTTCTTATGGGAGGGCAAACCGGCAAAAATAGCCTACAGTACAATTATAGGAACAGTAAGCAAAGGTGGTTTAGGCTTAATGGACATAGAACAGAGGAAAAATGCCATGAGAATTAAAGTAGTAAACAGATACCTTCAAGATAACGACAAATTTGAGTGGAAAAAGACCATGAAATACTTCTTAAATAAATGTGGGAATTTCAACATGGGAGACGCAGTACTATGGATGAAAACAAAAACTTGGATGACGGAAAAACTACCGGGATTTTATAGAGAAACTTTTTATGCTTGGGGAATGTTTCTAAAGAGAATCATATTCAATCCACAAGGAAGAGAAAGCCTCTTAAATCAACCTCTGTACTTAAACAAAAACGTATTAAGACAAGGAAAAGAAATATACGTTAAAAAAATGGATGGAAGTAGGGATAACAAGGGTGAGAGACGTCTTATATGAATTTAAAGAAGGCTTTCTACCAAGACAGTACATTGAGGATGCGATGAATGAAGCGAAGGAAGAGTATGGGAAGCAAGAAATAACAAACAAATATGAAATTGTGAAAAATGCAATACCCAAAGTCTGGATAAAAAGAATAGAGGAAATGGAAGAAAGACAGGCAGAAGAAAAGATTTATGTGGAAATGGGAGAAAAACTGTATGATTTAAAAGAATGCACTCTAAAAATGTTCTATTGTTGCTTTAGAGATGATGTTTTTAAAGAGCCAATCGTCAATGATTACTGGCTAAGGAAATTTAAGAATTTAAAAAAAGAAGGCATATGGAGAAATATGAGGGGTAAGATGGTAGAAACAAAGTTGGAATGCTTTGAGTACATTGTAAGGCAAAAAGTGGTCTTTTCTGAAATGATTCTGTGTAAAATGGGAGTGGAACAAAATGCGGTGTGCCAGGTTTGTCAAGAAGAGGAAGAAGACTTTTTACACATGTTCTTATTCTGTCAGAAACTGCGAACTTTTCTAGGAAAATGTAAACATTTAATTAAGAATCTGACTGGAGACTGGGATGAAAATGAACTGGAATGGAACAGAGTGGTGATGCTAGGCTGGGATAAAAAGTGTAAAAATAAAAAATTCATAAATTTGAGCATAATGCAAATAAAGAGTGCCATATGGAAAAGAAGAATTGTGGCTAGGAAAGAAAAAGTTGTCTTGGATGTTTGGAACATTTTTAAAAGGAAATTAGAAATGTATATGAGAAAGCTGTATGTGTATTTCAAAAGCGAGAACATGCTGGACAATTTCTATGAGGTCTTTAACCCAAATGTATATGAAGTCTTAGAAACTCTCATGCAACTACCAGAGAATGAAGAACCCCTGTAAAATTTAATAAGAATGATGAAATAAGCAACTGTAATCTTATTCCTTTTATCTGTATCATGAATGCATTTTAATGAAAAAAAAAAATAAAATAAAAAATGAGAGCGCCCAATCTCGTCTGATCTCGGAAGCTAAGCAGGCTCGGGCCTGGTTAGTACTTGGATGGGAGACCGACTGGGAATACCAGGTGCTGTAAGCTTTTCAATTTTATTTCACTTATGTTTTTTTTTATTTTTTTTTTATAAGTCTTTGTTTACAGTTCAAATAGGCCTCCCTTCAGACCAAATTTCGCTTACGGCCATACCAGTCTGAGAGCACCAGAGGTCGCTGTTGGTTGGGAAAGGCTGCAGAAGGTGGGAAAGGCCCACCATATATTGTTTGTAAAAGTTTCAGTTAAAATAGTACACAATTGTGCATATTGGGTTTTGTTTTTTTGTTACTTTAACTCCCCTGCAGTTTACCTGCTAGGGGAGCTTTTTCGTGCTTATTTTTTTCTCTTCTCGTTGCGTTAAAAACATTTTCTTTGGAGTACAGTGGAGGATCCTGAAAACTCCAACACAGACATGAAAGGAGACAACCCAGGAACTAAACTAAGAACCGGACAAAAGGACATGGAGACTCGATTTGTGGATGAATGGACAAGAGAAGCAAGGAACAACGGTGAAACAAGTATAGGATCAATGAAAGGGCAAAAGGAATCGACAACAAACGAGGAAGAGCATGGAAAACAAGGGGAAAATGGAAGGCAAACAACGCAAAGGAAAATACGTCAAAACGGAGAGAGAATATATAAAAAGGAAGCAACGGTAAGAATTGATGTGAGCCAAAAAAAAACAATTAAAGTGGAAGATATTATTAAATCAATTAATGAGATAATCGGCAGAGGAAAACTACTGGCAGTTCGCCCAACATATACGTCTGAGTATGAGGTCACACTGACGGACAAAACAGAAGCCGAATGCCTGCTTGATGGTGTAGAAATCCAAGGAGAAATATTTCCAGTTAAAGAATTGATGAATGAAGAAATTTTGGTGTCATTCCTACACCTACCTGTTTATATTGAGGATCAGGAAATTTTTAACAAGTTGATGGACTGGGGAGTGACACCAATACTACCCATCAAAAGAAGGTTCTATCCAGGAACAGAAATTGCGGACGGAACAAGGTTCCTTAAAGTAAAGTTTCCAACAACAGTGACATCGCTGCCATATAGCACCAAATTCAATACAGTGACAGGACAGCAGTACTTCAGGGTCCTGCATGATAAGCAGATGAAGATATGTCGATTGTGCATGGACCCTGGACACATGATGAAAGACTGTCCTTCGTTTCTGTGCAGAAAATGTAGTAAACATGGGCACTTTGCTAAGGACTGCAACACAGAAAGATGCCAAGGATGTCGAAGCTTTCAATGTAAATGCGAAGGATGGAGGAGGTGGAGCAGGCAGATATGATTGGGGAAAACAGTAGAATACAAGAGCAAGAGGATGAGGCACAAGGCGAGATGGAAACTGAAGAGAACGTGGGGATGAACGAGACGGGACAGGGTGATTCTCAGGAGGATGCAATGGAGGTGATGGGAGATGGAGTGGAACACGTGCAGGAGGATACGAGCTGTACGGAGAAGAAAGAAGAAGAAAAAAGAAAGCAAAACGAAAGAGCAGACTTTAAAAACCACACAGAGAAGATGGAGGACATGGGAAAAAGTGGAATAAAAGAACAAACGAGAACCGGAAAGAATGGACAAGAGGAGACAGAGGGAGACAGAGAAAAAAAACAAGAGAAAGACATAAAGGATTTACACAAGAATGAAAAGGTGATGGAAGACACAAGGAAAAGAGGAATAAAAGAAAAGACTGGAGCGGAGTTGACTACAGTTCAAGTAAGGGAAAAGACTAAAATATAAAATCTTGAAAAAGTACTGATAAGACAAAAAGAAAAAAGAGGAATTGTGAAAACTGATTATTTAAAAGAAATAGGAGCAGATGTACATATGAAGCAGGTGGAGATGGAGGAACGTGAGGATTTATTTATTGCTGTATATAAAAAGTAATAAATAAAATAATAATAATAATAATAAAAATAATAAAAATTTATTTATTATTTATTGCTGTATATAAAAAGAGGAGTATGTGAAAACGGGAAAGTTATCATGAGTGACACAAGGGGTAAACTAATTGCAATTGAAGTGGAAATAGAAAAAGAAAAGACTTACATATATAACGTACATGCACCAAATGAAGACAAAGAAAAGAAGGAGTTTTTTAAAGAAATAGCATCAAGTCTGAAAATAGAAAAGAATTACAATTTTAATAGGAGATTTTAACACAGTAATGGATAAAATAGATATCGGGGATGGAATGGTTTTTAAATCAGATCAGGGGAGAAATGAACTAAAGAAAATAATGATAGATTTTAAACTAGTAGATGTGTGGAGAGATAGGAACAGAGAAATTAAAGTGTTTTCAAGAAAACAAATAGTACAAGGTATAATGAAACAAAGTAGAATAGATATGATGTTACTGTATGTACGAAGATTATAAACAAAACATAAAGAATGCCTTCTATGAGAATACAACATTTAGTGATCATAGCTTCTTATTCATAAATATAGATTTAACTAAAATAGAGAGAGGGCCAGGGACATGGATTTTAAATAGCGAAATTTTAAAAGATAAATTCTATTGTAACACCATAAAAAATATAATTGAATGGAATAAAACAAATGTGCTGTTTGAAGAAGAGAAAAGAATTTGGTGGGATAATGTTAAATATGACATAAAACAATTTTCAATCAGACATAGTAAAATAATACAGAAGAGCAAAAGAAAAGAAGAGCAAGAAATAAGGAATAAACTGAACCAGGAAATAGATAAAATAAATAAAAGTGAAGGTAAAATAGAGGAAATGTTGGTGCTCAGAGATAAATTAAACAAAGTAGAAGAAGAGAAATGTAAGGGAGCGATGCTAAGGAGTAAGGCGAAATACACGGTAGAAGGAGAACGATGTACAAAATTCTTTTTTGGCCTGGAAAAGAGCAGACAGAAGGCACAGGAAATAAAGGAAATCGTCAGAAAAGATGGAACGATAGAAAAGGAAAAGGATGGAATTTTAAAATCAGTAAAGGGGTTTTATGAAGATTTATTTAGAAGCAGAGGAACAGATGAAATTCATAGAGTTTTTATTTCAACAAATTACTGAAAAAATAACAGAAGAAAATAGACAGATATGTGAGGAAGAAATAACAGAGGAAGAAATAGACAGAGTGATAGGACAGCTGAGTAATGGGAAAAGTCCGGGTTTAGATGGACTCACAAGTGAATTTTATAAAAGATTTAAAAGAATCCTAATACCGATGCTGAAACAAATTTATGATGAGATATTTATGAGGAAAGAATTAAGCGAATCAATGAAGATAGGGACAATTAAATTAATATATAAGAAAAAGGGGGAAGAAAATGATTTAAAAAATTTTAGGCCAATAACATTACTAAATGTGGATATTAAAATTGTCAAAAATTTTAGCCAATCGTTTAAAGATGGTTTTACCAGAAATAATAAAAACTACTCAAGCATACGCTGTCGAAGGAAGAGATATAGCAGACACAATACGTAACATACGGGACACTTTACGGTACCTAAAAGAAAAAGGGAAAGGGGGATACTTAGTCAGTTTAGATTTAGAAAAAGCTTTTGACAGAGTAGAGCATGAATATTTATTTGGATTAATTGAAAAGTATGGTTTTGGTGATAATTTAAAAAAATGGATTAGAATTTTATATACAGATATTGTGGCATGTGTCAAGTGTAATGGGTTCATAACAGAATGTTTTAAATTAACAAGATCAATCAGGCAGGGATGCCCCCTATCTGCACTGCTGTACACACTTACGGCAGAGCCGCTTGGTCTAGCCATGAAGGCGGAGAGAAGAATAAAGGGAATAATGATTGAAGATTTTAGAAGTGAACCCATATATCAATATGCGGATGATACAACGGTGTTGGTAGAGAACACACAGTGTCGAGCAGGCAATGAGGATTTTAGAAAAATACTGTAAAGGGTCAGGAGCAAAAGTGAATGTTGAAAAAAGTGAATGTATGAGGCTGTCAGGGGTAGAAGGCTTACCTCAAAACATACCATTTAAGGAAAATAAAGATAGTGTTAAAATATTAGGAATTGACATAGGATTAAATGAAGAAAAAGCTAATGATCTATTATGGGAAAGAGTATTAAAAGGAATAGAGAAAAGACTAAACTTTTGGAAGGGGAGATTCCTAACCTTAAAGGGAAAAGTTATAATAGTGAATGCTCTGCTAGTATCCAAGATGTGGTATGTTCTGAGCGTAACCTCATTGCCTCAATGGGTTTTTAAAAGATTCAAAAGTTGTGTGCTGCATTTTTTATGGGGAGAAGGGAGAAAGAAAATTGCTTATGATACACTAATTGGGGGAGTGGAAGAAGGAGGACTAGGATTAGCAGATATTTTATTAAGAATGAAGAGTGCAAGAGCAAAAACTATGAAAAAATTCTTAGATATAAAAAAAAACAGAAACATGGAAAAAGGTGATGAAGTATTATATTAAAAAGTGTGGAGACTTTACTATGGGAGAAAGCATTTTATGGATGAAAACTAACAGAGATATCACAAAAAATATACCAAGATTTTATCAAGAGGTTTTAGAAGCATGGGCTGAAATGTTTGATAATGTAACAGTTTTACCAAATGGAAGAAAGCAGATGTTGAATCAGCCAATATTTAATAACATGAATATCATGAATGGTGAAAAGTTTATATTTTATAAAAAATGGTGGAAAAATGGATTAAGACAGATAAAAGATATACTATATGAAGTGAAAGAAGGATTTCTGCCTCTGCAAGCAATAATAGATACACTGACAGAGGGAAGTGAGGAGGAAGGCAGGAAAAAATTATCGGAACAATATGACACAATTAAAAACAATATACCCAAAGAATGGATTAAAAAGATAGATGACAAACAGGAAGACATTGGAATAGAACAACCAACCATATATTTTAAAAAGACAACTGGAGAAAAGACATTGATAGGAGAATGTAAGGTGAGAGATTTTTATGTTGCTTTTAGAACAATGGCTTTTGTGAAACCTGTTGCAAATACATTCTGGAAAATTAGATATGAAGGGTTGGAAGAAAAACATCTATGGGGAAACTTAAGAATAAAATACTTAGAACCAATTCTAGAAGATTTTAAATTTTTATTGAGACATAATACAATATTAACCAGAATGCGATTATGTAAGGCAAGATTAGATGATGAGATGAAATGTCAAGTTTGTGGACAACAAGACGAGGGGTTGTTACATCTGTTTTTCTACTGTGAAAAGTTAAAAGCCTTCATGAAAGAAATGAAAAGCATGGCAAAAAATATTTTAAAAACAGGCTTTAATGACAATACAACATGGAAAGAATGGGAAAGATTATTTCTGTTTGGAGTAGAAAATAAAAAATGTAACTTAAAGGCTTTTAACTTTATTCTGGCAGTAGCAAGACAGGCCATATGGGTTAGGAGAAATATTGTGAGGTATGAGAAAAGATATGTGGAGGTTTGGCCAATTTTTAGGAACAAAATGAAACAGATAAAGAGAGAACTAAGAAAATACGTGCTAGAAAATGAGATTTGTGACATGATGATTGATGTTGTAACAAAATATGCAGAAAATCTTGTTTAAGTAATTTCAATTAATCATGAATTGGAAGTGTGTTGAGAGATTAGTTTAAATGGTTTTAAAGCTTAGTTTAAGGTTTTATTATTTTTTAGTTTTAAAACATTGATAGAAATGAATTATATGATCATAGGACATGTTTTCAGATGTATAATTGAAGGTACATAAAGTTAATGTAATGTGTTGGAAAGAAAAACAATTTTTACTTTTGTATATTAGAAATATCTAAAGACACTAAAAGGAATTTTGGATGGGTTTTGTTGAAATGCTTTATGTATTATGCATGTGATGATAAATAAAAAAAAAAAAAAAAAAGAGCGCCCGATCTCGTCTGATCTCGGAAGCTAAGCAGGCTCGGGCCTGGTTAGTACTTAGATGGGAGACCGCCTGGGAATACCAGGTGCTGTAAGCTTTTCAATTTTATTTCACTTATGTTTTTTTTTTTTTTTTTTTTTAATAAGTCTTTGTTTACAGATCAAATAGGCCTCCCTTCAGACCAAATCTTGCTTACGGCCATACCAGTCTGAGAGCACCAGAGGTCGCTGTTGGTTTGGGAAAGGCTGCAGAAGGTGGGAAAGGCCCACCATTGTTTTTGTTTTCTAGAATACCACCGTCTCCTTTCTTTTCGCCGATTGTTTGTTTTTCTTTACCCTTCCTCCCAGCAGCTTGTGCTATCCTGGGGGGGGAGTCCCTTTTCCACTTGTGTTTTGTGCTTTTGACGGCCTAAACATCACGGAGACAAAAAATGGCGGACAACCCAAGACGAGAAAATAACAATGGACCGACGCTGCGACAGCAAGGTGAACAAGAAAAGCAAAGAGAGGTAAGGAAGGAGAGTGGAAACAGAGTGTACTCAAAAGAAGCGACAGTATCTGTGGACGTGAGTCATATAAAGGAAGCAAGAGCTGCAGATATTATCGAGGCAATAGTGGAGCGGATCGGTGAAGGAAGGATATTAGCAGTGAGACCCAAACAGATGAAAGACTACGAAATAACCTTTGAAAATGAGAATGACATAGAACCTTTAACTGATGGATTGACGATAAAAGGAGAAAACTGCGAGATAAGAAGACTACAGAACAAAGACTACGTTGTTTCCTTCATGCACCTACCCGCTTACATTGCTGATGAGGTAATTTTAAACAAGTTGGATTTTGGGGAGACTCCCCAAAATCCAACATCAAAAGAAGGACTTATCCGGGCACCAGTATTGAGGACGGGACAAGATTCATAAGAACGAGATTTCCGAAAGAAGTCATGTCCCTCCCATACAGTACAAGAATTGAAACGGCAGAAGGTCCACAGTATTTCCGGGTGATGCATAGCAATCAAGTAAAAACCTGTCGGCTGTGCATGAGTCCGGACCATATGGTAAAAGACTGTCCAGACTTCAAGTGTTTCAAATGTGAAGAGAGAGGGCACTTCGCAAGAGAATGCAACGCAACAAAGTGCCCGGATTGCAATTGGACTCTAAACAGATGTGAATGTGGAATGAGAAGCGAAGAGGAGCAAGAAGAGAGGGGGGAGGAGCAGCGGGCAGAAGGGCGGACAAATCAACGAAGTGGCGAGCAGACCTGGCCGCGTCACAACAAGGTGGTCAAACCAGGGATGGATTGAGCGGTATACAAAAGGACAAAGAGGCTCCGATACAAAAGGCTTCGACTGAATGCAGTGGAAATGCCCTAGACGAAGTCAGACCTAAGGAGCAGAGGAACAAAGAGCACACCACAGAGGAAGAACGCAGAGAGAGAAAGGAGAAGCAACAAACGGGAGAGGAAGACACTCAAGAGATAGAAATGGAAACATCGGACAGACCACTGGACAACGATGAAACAAGAGACCAAAGCGAGGACATGGACAGCGAGGAGGAGATTGCAGCGGACAGCGTGGGAAAGGACAAAGAGGAGAGACGCCAAATAAGGAGAAGATCCTTAAAGGTAAAACCAAACTTAGAACACGCAAGGAAAAAATTAATGACAAGCATAGGCATGGGAAATATGAATAGGTATGAAGGATCAGGAAGGCTAGAGGAAGAAGAAAAAGTGTAATAGTTCCTAAGTATCTAATCTTCTTTCTCTTCATGGTGTTAAATTGTGTTACGTTCAATGCAAGAGGCTTGATGAACATAGAAAAGTTTGGTAAAGTGAAAGAGAAATGTAAAGGGGAAGACATCATTGCTTTGCAGGAAACGAACTGGAGAGAAAGCATTATGGAGAACTATAAAAGAGAATGGGAAGGAGATATCCTATACAACAATGGAGATAGAAAACTCGGAAGGGGGGTAGCTTTTTTAATAAGAAAAAATATCTTTAGCACAAGCAAAATTGTATATACAGACAAGCTGGGAAAATGCATAGCAATAGAAGCGAATTATGAAGGGCGTGAAATAATTTTTGGTAAATATACATGCACCAACAAGAAAAAGAAAAAAAAGAACTTCTTTAACATTTTGAGGAATATTATAGGGAAATATAAAGAAATAATAATGGGAGACTTTAACACTGTTTTCAGCAAGCAGGACATAGCAGAAGGAATGGTTTTTAAAACAGATACAGGGAGAAAAGAATTAAAAGAACTCACGAAAATGACTTAGACGTATGGAGAGAAAGGAACGGAGAGAAGGAAAAAAAAAAAAAAAAAAGTATTCAAGAAGGCAAATAGTGGGCAGCTTCATATGTAGATCGAGAATCGACTATGTACTGTGCTCAAGAAATGTGGAAAATTTCATTGACCAAATCAGATATGAAGAAACCAGCTATAGCGACCACAAGCTCCTATTCTTTAAAATAGACTGGAGTAACATGCAAAGAGGGCCAGGTGTGTGGATTTTAAACACACAGAAATCTTAAAGAGTAAAGATTACGTTTCAAAGGTCACAGAAATCATAAAAAAAGAAAAAGAGAATGAAATGTATAAGGAAGATAAAAGAATATGGTGGGAGAACGTAAAATTTTTAATAAAAAAAATTTTCTATAAAATATTGTAGACTTTTGCAGAAATGCAAAAAATCCAAAGAAAAAAAGAGTAAAAGAAAGTTTAGAAGCAGAAATGAATAAAAAAAAAGACATACAAAAAAATCAAGGAAATGGAAGGAGAACTGAAAGAACTAGAAGAAAGAATACGAGGGAGCGAAATTAAGAAGCAAAGCTAAGTACGTAGTAGAAGGAGAAAAATGCACAAAATTCTTTTTTGACTTAGAAAAAAGTAGAGGAAGAGCTGAAATGATTAAACAAATAAGAGGAAGTAACGGAGACATAGTAGAAGGAAATGAAAACATTTTAAAAGTAAGAATTCTACGAGGATTTGTTCAGCACTAGGGGAGTGGAAGAAAAGGAAAAACAGAAATTATTAGATCAGATAAAGGCAAAAGGTGAGCGAAGAGGATAAAGAATGCGACCAAGAAATAAAAGAGGAAGAAATAGAGAGAGCAATAAATCAATTAAAGAGAAAGAAGAGTCCAGGAATAGATGGACTGGGTGCCGAATTCTACCTATGTTTTAAAGAAACCTTAAAGATCTTAAGCAAGGTCTTTAAAGAAATCAAGGAAAAAGAGGAAGTAACCGAAAGAATGAGAATTGGTTTAATGAAACTGGTCTACAAAAGGAAAGGTGAAAGGACAAACTTAAAAAAACTATAGACCAATCACAATGTTGAACACAGATTTTAAAATTCTAGCAAAAATTCTAGCAAACAGGCTCAAAGAAGTGACCCCAAGTATAATACAAACAAACCAAGCGTATGGAATAAAGGGAAGAGACATAGCAGACATCACGATGAGTATTAGAGACATGATAGAATACATAAAGAAAAAAAAAGAGGATGGATACATAATTAGTCTGGATTTTGAAAAGGCTTTCGATAGGGTAGAGCATGAATATTTATTTGAGGTTTTAAAACGTTTCAATTTCGGAGATAACTTCATCAATTGGATCAGAATTTTATATAAAGGAGCACTGACAAGAATAAAATGTAATGGATTTATAACAGATTGCTTCAGAAATTCAAGATCCATAAGACAAGGATGCCCCCTATCGTCCCTACTGTACTCCCTCGCTTCTGAACCTCTGGGATTAGCGATAAAAGAAAGCGAAAAAATAATAGGGATAGAAATCGAAGAAAATAAGGCAGAAGGCAAAATCTTCCAATATGCAGACGACACATTGATTATAAAAGGGAAAAACAGTGCAAAGGAACTAATGAAGATTGTCACTGACTATTGCAAAGGCTCCGGCAGTAAAATAAATGAAGATAAGACGGTGTACATGAGAATGGGCAAAGCAGAAACTTTAACTGACTGCTTTACATTTAAAGAAGAAAACGAAATGAAGATCCTAGGAGTTCAAATGGGGAAAAATGAGAAAAAAAGCAAGAGACGAGATGTGGGAGAACAGGACTATGGAAATAGAAAGAAGGTTAAATTTCTGGAAATTAAGAAATCTGAATTTGAAGGGAAAGGTCTTAATCCTAAATGTCTTAATGGTCTCCAAACTCTGGTATGTTATACGTGTCTGAAATGCCATCATGGATGGAAAAAAGATTGAAAAAATGCTCTTAACTTCTTATGGGAGGGCAAACCGGCAAAAATAGCCTACAGTACAATTATAGGAACAGTAAGCAAAGGTGGTTTAGGCTTAATGGACATAGAACAGAGGAAAAATGCCATGAGAATTAAAGTAGTAAACAGATACCTTCAAGATAACGACAAATTTGAGTGGAAAAAGACCATGAAATACTTCTTAAATGTGGGAATTTCAACATGGGAGACGCAGTACTATGGATGAAAACAAAACCTTGGATGACGGAAAAACTACCGGGATTTTATAGAGAAACTTTTTATGCTTGGGGAATGTTTCTAAAGAGAATCATATTCAATCCACAAGGAAGAGAAAGCCTCTTAAATCAACCTCTGTTCTTAAACAAAAACGTATTAAGACAAGGAAAAGAAATATACGTTAAAAAAATGGATGGAAGTAGGGATAACAAGGGTGAGAGACGTCTTATATGAATTTAAAGAAGGCTTTCTACCAAGACAGTACATTGAGGATGCGATGAATGAAGCGAAGGAAGAGTATGGGAAGCAAGAAATAACAAAAATATGAAATTGTGAAAAATGCAATACCCAAAGACTGGATAAAAAGAATAGAGGAAATGGAAGAAAGACAGGCAGAAGAAAAGATTTATGTGGAAATGGGAGAAAAACTGTATGATTTAAAAGAATGCACTCTAAAAATGTTCTATTGTTGCTTTAGAGATGATGTTTTTAAAGAGCCAATCGTCAATGATTACTGGCTAAGGAAATTTAAGAATTTAAAAAAAGAAGGCATATGGAGAAATATGAGGGGTAAGACGGTAGAAACAAAGTTGGAATGCTTTGAGTACATTGTAAGGCAAAAAGTGGTCTTTTCTGAAATGATTCTGTATAAAATGGGAGTGGAACAAAATGCGGTGTGCCAGGTTTGTCAAGAAGAGGAAGAAGACTTTTTACACATGTTCTTATTCTGTCAGAAACTGCGAACTTTTCTAGGAAAATGTAAACATTTAATTAAGAATCTGACTGGGGACTGGGATGAAAATGAACTGGAATGGAACAGAGTGGTGATGCTAGGCTGGGATAAAAAGTGTAAAAATAAAAAAATTCATAAATTTGAGCATAATGCAAATAAAGAGTGCCATATGGAAAAGAAGAATTGTGGCTAGGAAAGAAAGTTGTCTTGGATGTTTGGAACATTTTTAAAAGGAAATTAGAAATGTATATGAGAAAGCTGTATGTGTATTTCAAAAGCGAGAACATGCTGGACAATTTCTATGAGGTCTTTAACCCAAATGTATATGAAGTCTTAGAAACTCTCATGCAACTACCAGAGAATGAAGAACCCCTGTAAAATTTAATATGAATGATGAAATAAGCAACTGCAATCTTATTCCTTTTATCTGTATCATGAATGCATTTTAATAAAAAAAAAAAAAAAAAAAAAAAGCGTCTGATCTCGGAAGCTAAGCAGGCTCGGGCCTGGTTAGTACTTGGATGGGAGACCGCCTGGGAATACCAGGTGTTGTAAGCTTTTCAATTTTATTTCACTTAATAAAAAAAAAAAAAAAAAAAACATAAGTCTTTGTTCACAGTTCAAATAGGCCTCCCTTCAGACCAAATTTTGCTTACGGCCTACCAGTCTGAGAGCGCCATCTGGTGGCAACAGAGATTGATTGTGGCTGCAGAAGGGAGAGAGAGGCTCTCCCATTTAAGTTTATCTATCTATTTTTTGGGGATATCGATTTAATTTGGTTTAATTGTATTGTTAAGGACTTTATTTTTTCACGCTCCCCCAGCAGCAAGGCTGTTTGGGGAAGCTTCTTTCCTTCTGTCATTGTTTACTTGGAAAACAAATAAACAAACAAAATGGCCGAAGTTGGAGAACCAAAAATTCAGCAAAATAAGAACCAATATGAAAAGGAGTATGTTAAGGAAAACAGTTATAGTGGAAACAACAACAAAAATCACCGAACTGCTTAAAACAATTATAGAAACAATTGGACATGGGAAATTGCTTGCACTGAGACCACGACAAAATGGAGAAGTTGAGCTCACCCTAAAGGACAGAAAATCAACAGACGAGATTTTGAATGGACTAATGCTTAATGGGCAAATATGTGAAGCAAGACCGTTACTAAACAATGACCTGGTAGTATCTTTTATGTACCTACCAGCATACCTAAAGGACGAGGTGATCATTGAAAAACTGAACCTGTGGGGAGTCATACCTCTACAGGCAATAAGAAGACGGTATCATCCAGGTACGGATATTGCGGACGGAACAAGATATGTAAAAGTCAGATTTCCCAAAGATGTGGTGTCCCTACCGTACAGCACAAAATTCGAAACCGAGGAAGGTCCGCAGTATTTTAGGGTCATACACAGTCGGCAGGTGAAGACTTGCCGCCTGTGTATGGACACAGGACACCTCATAAAAGACTGCCCAAAATTTATATGCAGAGAGTGCTGCGAGCAGGGACACTACGCGAAGAACTGTACCGCGGTTAAATGTCCGGACTGCGCACAAGCACTCATCAGCTGTGAATGTCCGGACGAAACAAATGAGCAGGATAATCATGGCGCGGAAGAAGAAGCGCAGTTTACTGGAACGGAACTTACAAGTAAAGAGAGAGAAGTTGAAAAGACTGGCACCAACAGCAAAGGAGAAGAACCCAGAAAGGCAAGGGAATCGGCAGTAGTGGGGGAGACAACGGTATACCTGGAGGAGACCGAAGGCAAGGCAATGAATAACATGGAGCAGGATGACGAGGCAGGAGCGAAAATGAAAGTGAACGCAGCGGATGAAGGACTGGAAGAGGAGAGACAGAAGACAGAGAGAGAGCGACAAGGTGAGTGATTCAGAAAGACTACATGAACAGGAGAAAGAAGATGACAAAATTATGCAGCTAATGAGAAAAGAGACCAGAAGAAACAGAACTATAATAAAACCAAACATCAAGAAAGCCACAGAAAGACAAAGAAAGAAAAGAAATGCTCAAAAATATGACTAATATAAGATTAGGAGACATGGGGACAACAACAGAAGAGATACTAGAACAAGGAATGAACTGTTGGAAGCTTAACACTATACCACATTGCAGTAATGACTTAGAATAGTTTCAATTAATGCAAGGGGACTTAACAGTGTATACAAATTTCAAACATTAGTAGCAAATGCAGAAAGAGCTGAAATACTATGTATACAAGAAACATATTGGGACAATGAATGTGTTAAGAACTATGAAAATGTATGGGATGGAAATATATATTTTAGCAATGGACAAGAGAAACAAGGGAAAGGGGTAGCAATTTTAATTAAAAGAGGAGTTAGTGAAAAGGAAAGAATGATGTTTAAGGATGAAATGGGGAAAAGCATAGCAGTAGAACTTGTTAAAGATGGTAAGAAGATAACTTTGTGTAATGTACATGCACCAAATGATGGAAAAGAAAAAGATGTGTTTTTAAGAGGTTTGGAGACAAAAATGAAAAACTGGGAAAATGTCATTCTGCTGGGGGATTTTAACGTTGTTTTGACAAAATTAGATATAGGAAATATGGTATTCAAAGCAGACAGAGGGAGGAATGAATTAAAAAGATTAATGGAAAATCTCAACTTTCTAGACATAGAGAGAAAGAAATCAAAATAGAAGAGAATACTCCAGAAGACAAACGGTAATGGGGGAAATAAAACAAAGCAGAATCGACTTGTTTTTAACCACAAGACAAATAGAAATAATGGTGAAAAATATATTTTATAAAGAAACCAGCTTCAGTGACCATAACTTTTTATGTATGGAGCTAGACATCACTGAAACAAAGAGAGGACCAGGGATATGGATTTTAAATTCTAGCATTCTAAACAATAAAGTTTACTGTCAAAGGGTACAAGACTTAATAAGGTGGAACATGGAAAATGAATTATATAAGGAAAATAAAAGGATTGTGGGACAATGTAAAATACGAAATAAAAGAACTCACAATAGAACATAGTAAAAAAATCGCAAAGCAAGAGGAAAAGAAGGTAAGGGAGGACCTGGAGTTAGAACTCAGAAATTTGAATGATAATGGTAAAAGGAAAGAAATAAACATTGGGAAAATAACCCGACTAGAAGACAAACTGAGGCAAATAGAAGAGGAAAGGTGTAGAGGGCAAATAAGAAGCAAGATGAAATATGCGGTAGAGGGAGAAAGAAGCACAATTCTTTTTCGACCTTGAGAAAAGCAGACAAAAAGCAGATGAAATCAAAGAAGTGCGGTCGAGAAAGAAAGAGAAAGTTTTAAAAAGAGTACAGGAGTTTTACAAGGAGATTTTTACAAGCAAAGGGATCAATAAAACAGACGAAGAGGCCCTACTGGAACGCATAAGCACAAGAGTAACAGAAGGGGCCAAAAAGATGTGCGACGAAGAAATAAAAGAGGATGAAATAGAAAACGTAATTAAGCAGCTAAATACAGGCAAGAGCCCCGGAATGGACGGGCTAACAAATGAATTTTACAAAAAATTTAAAACACAGCTAATACCAGTTTTAAAAGAGACGTATGAAGAAATCTTTACAGAGGGAGAACTCAGTGAAACAATGAAAATAGGAATCATAAAACTAGTATATAAGAAAAAAGGGAATAAAGCGGATCTTAAAAACTTTAGACCAATCACAATGCTAAATACAGATTTTAAAATCCTAGCAAAAGTTTTAGCAAACCGATTGAAAAGCATTTTACCTGAAATAATAACCACAACACAAGCGTATGGAGTAGAAGGAAGGGATATAGCGGATACGGTTAGCAGTATAAGAGACACTATAGAATACATGAAGGAGAAAAATGAAAAAGGATATTTAATTAGCATAGACTTCGAAAAAGCGTTTGACAGAGTCGAACACCAATACATGTACGATGTTCTGGAAAAATTTGCATTCGGAGAAGGTTTTAGAAAGTGGATAAAAATATTTTAATGTATTAAGTGTAATGGATTTTTAACTGAATGTTTTACACCAACCAGATCCATCAGACAGGGATGCCCACTGTCGGCCCTGTTATATACCATGATAGCAGAGCCTTTAGGGCTAGCAACAAGAGCAGATGATGAAATAGAGGGAATAAAAATAGAGAAGAATCCGCAACATGAACCAGTTTACCAGTACGCGGACGACACAACACTACTGGTAAAGAACGTTAAAAGCGTGAAAAGGGCATTGGTGATACTCGATATGTATTGTAATGGATCGGGTGCAAAAGTAAACTACACGAAGAGCACATACATACCAATAGGGGAAACCGACTCTCTACCAGAGCAAATGGGGTTTAAAAAAGAAACAGAGAACAAAAAGATCTTAGGAATACAAATAGGACCCAACTCAAACAAAGCAAATGAGATTACCTGGGAAAACACTTGGGGGAATAGAAAAGAGATTACAATTCTGGGAAAAAAGAAATCTCACAATTAAAGGGAAAATATTGGTAACAAACGTCCTAATGCTATCTAAACTATGGCACGTACTATCAGTAACACCAATGCCTGTATGGATATATAAGAGAATAAAGAAAAGGATACTACATTTTCTGTGGGGGAAAGGAAGGGCGAAGGTGGCATATGATACCTTAATAGGGAAAAGAGAGGAGGGAGGGATGGGACTGCTAGACCCATTTATAAGAAAGAAAAGTCTGAGGGTCAAAGTGGTACAGAAATTTTTGAACAACAAAAACACAGGAATGTGGAAAAAAATTATGGAGTTTTATGTAATGAAAGCAGGGGATTTTAACATGGAATGTGATATTTTATGGATGAAAACTAAAAATTATGTTATTTGACTTACCTGCGTTTTATAAAGAAGTGTTGGAAGCATGGGGGGATTTTTTAACTAACAAAGGTAGAACCTAGAGGGAGAAAACAGTTATTAAATCAACCCCTATTCCTGAATCAAAACATCAGAGAAGGAAATAACACAATCTACTTCAAAAAAATGGTGGGATAGCGGAATCAGACAGATCAAACACATTTTATATGAAATTAAAGAAGGGTTTTTGCCATTACAGGTAATCATAGATGCTGTCAGCGAAACGGGTGAAACATTCAACAACACAAAACTTCAAGAACAGTATAAACAATTGAGAGACAGAGTGCCACTTCAGTGGATTAAAAGAATAGATGACAAAGAACAGTTAGAGCAAGGAATCAAATATCCAGACACATACTTAATACACAAGAATGGAGAAAACACGAAGTTAAAAGAATGCAAAATCAAAGAGATATATGGTGTTTTTAGAGATGAAGCGTTTGTAAAGCCGATTGCAAATAACTACTGGAAAAAAAAGGTTCAATGAGCTCAGTGACCGCGACATATGGAGAAATGAAAAGATTAAATATATGGAACCTATTTTAGAAGAGTTTAATTTTCTACAAAGACACAACTGCATATTAACTGAAATGAGGTTATGTAAAATTGGTTTAAGCACATGTGCAACATGTGTATGTAAAAAGATGGATGAAGGATTATGGCACTTGTTTTTTTACTGTGAAAAACTGAAGGACTTCACCGATAAACTGAAAATAATGACAAAAAAAGTACTCAACGTGGACCACCAAGAAGAAATGACACAACAGCAATGGGAAGAACTGTTTTTATTCGGTCCACAAAAGACAACTGGAAATAAATACTCGTACAACTTTTTTATGGCCGTGGCAAAAATATGCCATATGGAGAAGAAGGAACATAGCCAAACTAAAAAAAGTAGAAGTTAATGTTTGGATCATTTTCAAAGAAAAACTGGAGGTAATTATTAGTCTATTGTACAGGTACTTTGCAGAGAACGAGAAAATTGGGATCTTTGAAAAACTGTTTTTAAAAAATAACCCAGTGCTGAAATGTGACCCAAATGGTTTTTTAATTCATTACTAATGCTGAAATCTTAAAAAGGTCAGAATGTGTACTTGATGTGTGTTAAATGTTTTGTACTGAATTAAAAGTTTAATAAAAAAAAAAAAAAAAAAAAACGCCCGATCTCGTAAGCTAAGCAGGCTCGGGCCTGGTTAGTACTTGGATGGGAGACCGCCTGGGAATACCAGGTGCTGTAAGCTTTTCAATTTTATTTCACTTACGTTTTTTTTTTTTTTTTTTAAATAAGTCTTTGTTTACAGTTCAAATAGGCCTCCCTTCAGACCAAATTTTGCTTACGGCCATACCAGTCTGAGAGCGCTAGAGAGCAATCAGGAAGTGTTTGGCTACAGTGGGTGAGGAAGGCTCACCATTGTTTTTGTTTTCTAGAATACCACCTTTCCCTTTTTTTTGCCGTTTGTTTGTTTTTTTTTTTTTTCCCTCTTTGCCCTTCCTCCCAGCAGCTTGTGCTGTCCTGGGGGGGGGGGGGGGGTCAAAAGCACATGTTTTGTGCTTTTGACGGCGTAAACATCACTGAGACAAAAAATGGCGGACGATGCAAGGCGAGGTGAACAAGAAAAGCAAAGAGAGGTAAGGAAGGAGAGTGGAAACAGAGTGTACTCAAAAGAAGCGACAGTATCTGTGGACGTGGGTCATGTAAAGGAAGCAAGAGCTGCAGATATCAAGGCAGTAGTGGAGCGGATTGGTGAAGGAAGGATCTTAGCGGTGAGACCCAAACAAATGAAGGACTACGAAATAACCTTTGAAAATGAAAATGACATAGAACTTTTAACTGATGGATTGACGGTAAAGACTACAAAACAAAGATTACGTTGTTTCCTTCATGCACCTACCCGCTTACATTGCTGATGAGGAAATTTTAAACAAATTGGAAGGTTGGGGAGTCTCCCCAAAATCCAAAATCAAAAGAAGGATTTATCCGGGCACAAAGCATTGAGGACGGGACAAGGTTCATAAGAACGCGATTTCCGAAAGAAGTTACGTCCCTCCCATACAGCACAAGAATTGAAACGGCAGAAGGTCCACAGTATTTCCGGGTGATGCATAGCAATCAAGTGAAAACCTGTCGGCTGTGCATGAGTCCGGATCACATGGTAAAAGACTGTCCTGACTTCAAGTGTTTCAAATGTGAAGGGAGAGGGCACTTCGCAAGAGTGCAACGCAATAAAGTGCCCGGATTGTAATTGGGCTCTAAACAGATGTGAATGTGGAATGAGAAGCGAAGAGGAGCAAGAAGAGAGGGGGGGAGGAGCGGCGGGCAGACGGGCGGACAAATCAACGAAGTGGCGAGCGGCGGGTAGATCTGGTCGCGGCGCAACAAGGTGGTCAAACCAGGGATGGATTGAGCGGTGCACAAAAGGACAAAGAGACTCCGATACAAAAGGCTTTGACCGAATGCAGTGGAAATGCCTTAGACGAAGTCAGACCTAAGGATCAGAGGAACAAAGAGCACACTACAGAAGAACGCAGAGAGAGAAAAGAGAAGCAACAAACAAAGGAGGAAGACACTCAAGAGATAGAAATGGAAACATCGGATAGATCACTGGACAACGATGAAATAAGAGACCAAAGCGAGGATATGGACAGCGAAGAAGAGATTGCAGCAGACAACGTGGGAAAAGACAAAGAGGAGAGACGACAAATAAGAAGATCCTTAAAGGTAAAGCCAAATTTAGAACATGCAAGGAAAAAATTAATGACAAGTATAGGCATGGGAAATGTGAATAGGTATGAAGGATCAGGAAGGCTGGAGGAAGACGAAAAAGTGTAATAGTTCTTAAGTATCTAATTTTCTTTCTCTTCATGGTGTTAAATTGTGTTACGTTCAATGCAAGAGGCTTGATGAACATAGAAAAGTTTGGTAAAGTGAAAGAGAAATGTAAAGAGGAAGACATCATTGCTTTGCAGGAAACGAACTGGAGAGAAAGCATTATGGAGAATTATAAAAGAGAATGGGAAGGAGATATCCTATATAACAATGGAGATAGAAGACTCGGAAGGGGGGTAGCTTTTTTAATAAGAAAAAATATCTTTAGCACAAGCAAAATTGTATATAAAGACAAGCTGGGAAAATGCATAGCGATAGAAGTGAATTATGAAGGGCATGAAATAATTTTAGTAAATATACATGCACCAACAGAAGAAAAAGAAAAAAAACTTCAACATTTTGAGGAATATTATAGGGAAATATAAAGAAATAATAATGATGGGAGACTTTAACACTGTTTTCAGCAAGCAGGACATGGCAGAAGGAATGGTTTTTAAAACAGATACAGGGAACTAAAAGAACTCATGAACGAAAATGACTTAGACGTATGGAGAGAAAGGAACGGAGAGAAGGAAAAAAAAAAAAAAAAAAAAAAAAAAGAGTATTCAAGAAGGCAAATAGTGGGCAGCTTCATATGTAGATCGAGAATCGACTATGTACTGTGCTCAAGAAATGTGGAAAATTTCATTGACAAAATCAGATATGAAGAAACCAGCTATAGCGACCACAAGCTCTTATTCTTTAAAATAGACTGGAGTAACATGCAAAGAGGGCCAGGTGTGTGGATTTTAAACACAGAAATCTTAAACAGTAAAGATTACGTTTCAAAGGTCACAGAAATCATAAAAAAAGAAAAAGAGAATGAAATGTATAAGGAAGATAAGAATTTTACGTTCTCCCACCATATTCTTTTAATAAAAAAAATTCTCTAAAATATTGTAGACTTTTGCAGAAATGCAAACAATCCAAAGAAAGAAGAGTAAAGGAAAATTTGGAAGCAGAAATGAATAAAAAAAAAAAAAACAAAGACATACAAAAAAAATCAAGGAAATAGAAGGAGAACTGAAAGAACTAGAAGAAAAAGAATACGAGGGAGCGAAATTAAGAAGTAAAGCTAAGTACGTTAGTAGAAGGAGAAAAATGCACAAAGTTCTTTTTTGATTTAGAAAAAAGTAGAGGAAGAGCTGAAATGATTAAACAAATAAGAGGAAGTAACGGAGACATAGAAGGAAATGAAAACATTTTAAAAGTAGTAAGAATTCTACGAGGATTTGTTCAGCACAAGGGGAGTGGAAGAAAAGGAAAAACAGAAATTATTAGATCAGATAAAGGCAAAGGTGAGCGAAGAGGATAAAAAAAAAAAAAAGAATGCGACCAAGAAATAAAAGAGGAAGAAATAGAGAGAGCAATAAATCAATTAAATACGCACATAGAACAGTTTGCTTAACCGTGTCGTAATCCAGGCTTTGTTCAACAGGCAACGCAGAGCACACATCCTGCGCTTTACCAGTCAATTTACACTGCAATAAGAGAGCCCACATTGCTCTCGGCCACTGTAACGTAGCTGCCACACGTTCAAAAGCTATGAAATAGCTATCCACCTCGGTCTCTCTAAAAGGAGGTACTAAAACAATATGCTTGCTTACGTCAAAATGGGTTGGGGAGGTAGTCACTGGGGCAGAAACTGGAGAAGAGCCCGGCGCAGCCGTTGCAGGTAGCTGTGTGAATGATGGAAACACAGGGGAACTCTCCGGCGCGATCTCAGCCCGGTGTAGCCGGCTGAAATCTCGCCGAAAATGCTCCCTCTCAATCTCAAGCTCCAGCTCTCGCAACCGTAACCTTTGAGCTTCTGTTTCCTCTCGTTTAATTTCCAGCTCCACCTCCCTCGTTTTTAGAACTAAAAGTTGTTCTGATTCCCCAATTGGTGTTATTGCTGGTGGTGTGGTTACCTTATGCTTGGGGGGGCATGGAAGGTGACTGCGGCGCAGGTAATGGCCTACCGTCGACCTCCGTCGGCGTTGAAGCGTCCTCGCTCTTAGCACACTCTCCAGGCAAAATCTGCTGCCCAATTAATTTAACAAGCAATATTCTTTTAATTTCTCTTTTAAGACCTCTTCTTGGCACGTCAACTTCAAAAAATTCAGCAATGCTGAACAAATCGTCCTTACGACACTGGTCAAACTGCTCTCGGCTAGGAGCCAGTGTAAAGGCAATTAGGTCAAACGCCATTGTTCTACCACTACCGTCCAACCTAAGAAGGCAGCCAAACAAACAAAAAGGGCGAATATCTTCCACAATAGACAAGCCACCACTTGTTAGCCAGTAACTGGCAATGGACGAGTTCCCAAGTTTTAACCAGGGACTTGCAAAGGACAAGCCCCCACTTGTTATGACCCCCGGTCTAGGGTCAAGGGACGCAACAAAGAAAATAATAAATTTAGGATAAATAAATATTCTTGCAACCAAGATTTTGTGCGTGGTTTTTATTTTAACACACACGCACATACACATACAGGAAGCTCTGGGCTTCAGGATTGGGCCAAGGCCAAAACAATAAACAAACCCCCCCCCCCCCCTCTATCTCCTCCCTCAAACTAGCTAAACTACCAAAAAGAAAACTGAAATCAAAATACAAAAACTAAACTAGCTTCCTAACTACTTACAAAAAAAACAGGAGAAAACAGGGGACAACAAAAATGGCACCCAACCCCTACTGCTTCCTTGCAACTATGTACAAACAAAAAAAGAACAAAATATATATACACAATATTTACAACAAAGAAAACTATATACAAAAGCGGGAGGAAAACTTCCATCCACGCTAACACAAAAGGAACAAGAAAGAAAACCAAAAAAAAACAGGGAAGGAGAGAGGGCAAGGCGCGACACACAGGCTCTCTCTCCAACCAAACAAACAAAAACACGCACACACAGTCACTCAAAAACAAATACAAAATAACAAACAAACACACAGTCACACTCCAACACTTCAACATACAATCACTCAATCAATCAATCACCCAATCCAACAACCACACAATTCAACGTTCACAATTCACCAATCAACAATAGAGCACGGAAGTCACACACAAGGCATAAGTCGCGCACTTCCTGCTTCCACTCGCGAGCTTAAGAAGGCGTGTAGATCCACCGTCAGCCAATCGCGGCGCACGTCACGGCACGTTCCATCGGGGCGGGGCTTCCTGCGAAAAGGAGAGCGGGAGAGAGAGAAAGGGGGGAGAGATCGCGCACTCGCCGCTACGCGCCGTCGCGCATGCGCACATACGTGCACTACACACACACATACGTGCACTACACCTCTGCACGTAACAAAGAGTCCAGGAATAGATGGATTGGGCGCCGAATTCTACTTATGTTTTAAAGAAACCTTAACAAAGATCTTAAGCAAGGTCTTTAAAGAAATCAAGGAAAAAGAGGAAGTAAACGAAAGAATGAGAATTGGCTTAATGAAACTGGTCTACAAAAGAAAAGGTGAAAGGACAAACTTAAAAAACTATAGACCAATCACAATGTTGAACACAGATTTAAAAATTCTAGCAAAAATTCTAGCAAACAGGCTCAAAGAAGTGACCCCAAGTATAATACAAACAAACCAAGCGTATGGAATAAAGGGAAGAGACATAGCAGACATCACGATGAGTATTAGAGACATGATAGAATACATAAAGAAAAAAAAAGAGGATGGATACATAATTAGTCTGGATTTTGAAAAGGCTTTCGATAGGGTAGAGCATGAATATTTATTTGAGGTTTTAAAACGTTTCAATTTCGGAGATAACTTCATCAATTGGATCAGAATTTTATATAAAGGAGCACTGACAAGAATAAAATGTAATGGACTTATAACAGATTGCTTCAGAAATTCAAGATCCATAAGACAAGGATGCCCCCTATCGTCCCTACTGTACTCCCTCGCTTCTGAACCTCTGGGATTAGCGATAAAAGAAAGCGAAAAAATAATAGGGATAGAAATCGAAGAAAATAAGGCAGAAGGCAAAATCTTCCAATATGCAGACGACACAACATTGATTATAAAAGGGAAAAACAGTGCAAAGGAACTAATGAAGATTGTCACTGACTATTGCAAAGGCTCCGGCAGTAAAATAAATGAAGATAAGACGGTGTACATGAGAATGGGCAAAGCAGAAACTTTAACTGACTGCTTTACATTTAAAGAAGAAAACGAAATGAAGATCCTAGGAGTTCAAATGGGGAAAAATGAGAAAAAAGCAAGAGACGAGATGTGGGAGAACAGGACTATGGAAATAGAAAGAAGGTTAAATTTCTGGAAATTAAGAAATCTGAATTTGAAGGGAAAGGTCTTAATCCTAAATGTCTTAATGGTCTCCAAACTCTGGTATATGTTATACGTGTCTGAAATGCCATCATGGATGGAAAAAAGATTGAAAAAATGCTTTCTTAACTTCTTATGGGAGGGCAAACCGGCAAAAATAGCCTACAGTACAATTATAGGAACAGTAAGCAAAGGTGGTTTAGGCTTAATGGACATAGAACAGAGGAAAAATGCCATGAGAATTAAAGTAGTAAACAGATACCTTCAAGATAACGACAAATTTGAGTGGAAAAAGACCATGAAATACTTCTTAAATAAATGTGGGAATTTCAACATGGGAGACGCAGTACTATGGATGAAAACAAAAACTTGGATGACGGAAAAACTACCGGGATTTTATAGAGAAACTTTTTATGCTTGGGGAATGTTTCTAAAGAGAATCATATTCAATCCACAAGGAAGAGAAAGCCTCTTAAATCAACCTCTGTTCTTAAACAAAAACGTATTAAGACAAGGAAAAGAAATATACGTTAAAAAAATGGATGGAAGTAGGGATAACAAGGGTGAGAGACGTCTTATATGAATTTAAAGAAGGCTTTCTACCAAGACAGTACATTGAGGATGTGATGAATGAAGCGAAGGAAGAGTATGGGAAGCAAGAAATAACAAACAAATATGAAATTGTGAAAAATGCAATACCCAAAGACTGGATAAAAAGAATAGAGGAAATGGAAGAAAGACAGGCAGAAGAAAAGATTTATGTGGAAATGGGAGAAAAACTGTATGATTTAAAAGAATGCACTCTAAAAATGTTCTATTGTTGCTTTAGAGATGATGTTTTTAAAGAGCCAATCGTCAATGATTACTGGCTAAGGAAATTTAAGAATTTAAAAAAAGAAGGCATATGGAGAATTATGAGGGGTAAGATGGTAGAAACAAAGTTGGAATGCTTTGAGTACATTGTAAGGCAAAAAGTGGTCTTTTCTGAAATGATTCTGTGTAAAATGGGAGTGGAACAAAATGCGGTGTGCCAGGTTTGTCAAGAAGAGGAAGAAGACTTTTTACACATGTTCTTATTCTGTCAGAAACTGCGAACTTTTCTAGGAAAATGTAAACATTTAATTAAGAATCTGACTGGAGACTGGGATGAAAATGAACTGGAATGGAACAGAGTGGTGATGCTAGGCTGGGATAAAAAGTGTAAAAATAAAAAATTCATAAATTTGAGCATAATGCAAATAAAGAGTGCCATATGGAAAAGAAGAATTGTGGCTAGGAAAGAAAAAGTTGTCTTGGATGTTTGGAACATTTTTAAAAGGAAATTAGAAATGTATATGAGAAAGCTGTATGTGTATTTCAAAAGCGAGAACATGCTGGACAATTTCTATGAGGTCTTTAACCCAAATGTATATGAAGTCTTAGAAACTCTCATGCAACTACCAGAGAATGAAGAACCCCTGTAAAATTTAATAAGAATGATGAAATAAGCAACTGCAATCTTATTCCTTTTATCTGTATCATGAATGCATTTTAATGAAAAAAAAAAAAAAAAAAAAAAAATGAGAGCGCCCAATCTCGTCTGATCTCGGAAGCTAAGCAGGCTCTGGCCTGGTTAGTACTTTCAAATTCAAATTTTATTAGTCACATACACAATCATACACAGTATAATATGCAGTGAAATGCTTTTATACGACCGCCAGTGACCTTAAAAAAAAAAAATAAAATAAAATCTTATACGTAAAATAAATAATCAATAAAAAGGAAATACTAAAGGAATAATTTTAACTAGTAAAATTTGTAAAATTAACTGTGCATAAGGGCATAATAAAATATTGCAAAAATATAGAAATATGGTATTAAAGTGTCAGTGGTTGTGCAAAAATGCATGAAAGGTGACATGTGCAATTGTCCAGATGTATGAGTATTTAGTGCAAGTGTGTATGAATATGTCTATGATTGTCCAGTCAGTGTTGTGAGCTTAAAAGATGTTATTAGTCCTGTGTGGAGGTGTGATTGAGAGACCTTATCGCCTGCGGGAAGAAGCTCCTCCTCAGCCTCTCTGTGTTGGCCTTTAGGGAGCGGAATCTCTTCCCAGACCGCAACAAAGAGAACAGTCCATTACTGGGGTGACTGAGGTCCTTCATGATCTTCCTGGCCTTAGTCCAGCACCGCTTGCTGTAGATCGAGTGCAGGTCAGGGAGCTCAGTGCGGATGATGCGCTCGGCTGATCGCACCACCCTCTGTAGAGCTCGTCTGTCCTGCATGGTGCTGTTCCCGAACCAGGACGTGATGTTCTTGGATGTACTTGGATGGGAGACCGCCTGGGAATACCAGGTGCTGTAAGCTTTTCAATTTTATTTCACTTATAAAAAACAAAACAAAAAAAACATAAGTCTTTGTTTACAGTTCAAATAGGCCTCCCTTCAGACCAAATTTCGCTTACGGCCATACCAGTCTGAGAGCACCAGAGGTCGCTGTTGGTTTGGGAAAGGCTGCAGAAGGTGGGAAAGGCCCACCATATATTGTTTGTAAAAGTTTTAGTTAAAATAGTACACAATTGTGCATATTGGGTTTTGTTTTTTTTGTTACTTTAACTCCCCTGCAGTTTACCTGCTAGGGGAGCTTTTTCGTGCTTATTTTTTCTCTTCTCATTGCGTTAAAAACATTTTCTTTGGAGTACAATGGAGGATCCTGAAAACTCCAACACAGACATGAAAGGAGACAACCCAGGAACTAAACTAAGGACCGGACAAAAGGACATGGAGACTCGATTTGTGGATGAATGGACAAGAGAAGCAAGGAACAACGGTGAAACAAGTATAGGATCAATGAAAGGGCAAAAGGAATCGACAACAAACGAGGAAGAGCATGGAAAACAAGGGGAAAATGGAAGGCAAACAAAGCAAAGGAAAATACGTCAAAACGGAGAGAGAATATATAAAAAGGAAGCAACGGTAAGAATTGATGTGAGCCAAAAAAAAACAGTTAAAGTGGAAGATATTATTAAATCAATTAATGAGATAATCGGCAGAGGAAAACTACTGGCAGTTCGCCCAACATATACGTCTGAGTATGAGGTCACACTGACGGACAAAACAGAAGCCGAATGCCTGCTTGATGGTGTAGAAATCCAAGGAGAAATATTTCCAGTTAAAGAATTGATGAATGAAGAAATTTTGGTGTCATTCCTACACCTACCTGTTTATATTGAGGATCAGGAAATTTTTAACAAGTTGATGGACTGGGGAGTGACACCAATACTACCCATCAAAAGAAGGTTCTATCCAGGAACAGAAATTGCGGACGGAACAAGGTTCCTTAAAGTTTCCAACAACAGTGGCATCGCTGCCATATAGCACCAAATTCAATACAGTGACAGGACAGCAGTACTTCAGGGTCCTGCATGATAAGCAGATGAAGATATGTCGATTGTGCATGGACCCTGGACACATGATGAAAGACTGTCCTTCGTTTCTGTGCAGAAAATGTAGTAAACATGGGCACTTTGCTAAGGACTGCAACACAGAAAGATGCCAAGGATGTCGAAGCTTTCAATGTAAATGCCGAAGGATGGAGGAGGTGGAGCAGGCAGATATGATTGGGGAAAACAGTAGAATACAAGAGCAAGAGGATGAGGCACAAGGCGAGATGGAAACTGAAGAGAACGTGGGGATGAACGAGACGGGACAGGGTGATTCTCAGGAGGATGCAATGGAGGTGATGGGAGATGGAGTGGAACACGTGCAGGAGGATACGAGCTGTACGGAGAAGAAAGAAGAAGAAAAAAGAAAGCAAAACGAAAGAGCAGACTTTAAAAACCACACAGAGAAGATGGAGGACATGGGAAAAAGTGGAATAAAAGAACAAACGAGAACCGGAAAGAATGGACAAGAGGAGACAGAGGGAGACAGAGAAAAAAAACAAGAGAAAGACAAAGGATTTACACAAGAATGAAAAGGTTATGGAAGACACAAGGAAAAGAGGAATAAAAGAAAAGACTGGAGCGGAGTTGACTACAGTTCAAGTAAGGAAAAAGACTAAAATATTAAATCTTGAAAAAGTACTGATAAGACAAAAAGAAAAAAAGGAATTGTGAAAACTGATTATTTAAAAGAAATAGGAGCAGATGTACATATGAAGCAGGTGGAGATGGAGGAACGTGAGGATTGATGGGAGGAACAATGTGGGAGAGAGTATTATTATTATCTTATGTAGCGATGACCTTGAGATGTGCATCGATGAATGTGAGAGGACTAAAAAATGAGTTAAAATTTGAAAGAGTTTTAATGAATAGTAGGAGTGTAGACATATTCTTCATCCCAATTTGTTTCTTGTATACACAATGTGTTGAAATCTTTAAAAACAAGTGGGATGGGGCAATTTATTTTAATAATGGTGATAAAGAGAGAGGGGGAGGGGTAGCAATTTTAATAAAAAGAGGAGTATGTGAAAACGGGAAAGTTATCATGAGTGACACAAGGGGTAAACTAATTGCAATTGAAGTGGAAATAGAAAAAGAAAAGACTTACATATAACACATACATGCACCAAATGAAGACAAAGAAAAGGAGTTTTTTAAAGAAATAGCATCAAGTCTGAAAATAGAAAAGAATACAATTTTAATGGGAGATTTTAACACAATAATGGATAAAATAGATATCGGGGATGGAATGGTTTTTAAATCAGATCAGGGGAGAAATGAACTAAAGAAAATAATGATAGATTTTAAACTAGTAGATGTGTGGAGAGATAGGAACAGAGAAATGAAAGTGTTTTCAAGAAAACAAATAGTACAAGGTACAATGAAACAAAGTAGAATAGATATGATGTTATGTACAGAAGATTATAAACAAAACATAAAGAATGCCTTCTATGAGAATACAACATTTAGTGATCATAGCTTCTTATTCATAAATATAGATTTAACTAAAATAGAGAGAGGGCCAGGGACATGGATTTTAAATAGCGAAATTTTAAAAGATAAATTCTATTGTAACACCATAAAAAATATAATTGAATGGAATAAAACAAATGTGCTGTTTGAAGAAGAGAAAAGAATTTGGTGGGATAATGTTAAATATGACATAAAACAATTTTCAATCAGACATAGTAAAATAATACAGAAGAGCAAAAGAAAAGAAGAGCAAGAAATAAGGAATAAACTGAACCAGGAAATAGATAAAATAAATAAAAGTGAAGGTAAAATAGAGGAAATGTTGGTGCTCAGAGATAAATTAAACAAAGTAGAAGAAGAGAAATGTAAGGGAGCGATGCTAAGGAGTAAGGCGAAATACACGGTAGAAGGAGAACGATGTACAAAATTCTTTTTTGGCCTGGAAAAGAGCAGACAGAAGGCACAGGAAATAAAGGAAATCATCAGAAAAGATGGAATTATAGAAAAGGAAAAGGATGGAATTTTAAAATCAGTAAAGGGGTTTTATGAAGATTTATTTAGAAGCAGAGGAACAGATGAAAGTCATAGAGAGTTTTTATTTCAACAAATTACTGAAAAAATAACAGAAGAAAATAGACAGATATGTGAGGAAGAAATAACAGAGGAAGAAATAGACAGAGTGATAGGACAGCTGAGTAATGGGAAAAGTCCGGGTTTAGATGGACTCAAGTGAATTTTATAAAAGATTTAAAAGAATCCTAATACCGATGCTGAAACAAATTTATGATGAGATATTTATGAGGAAAGAATTAAGCGAATCAATGAAGATAGGGACAATTAAATTAATATATAAGAAAAAGGGGGAAGAAAATGATTTAAAAAAATTTTAGGCCAATAACATTACTAAATGTGGATATTAAAATTGTCAAAAATTTTAGCCAATCGTTTAAAGATGGTTTTACCAGAAATAATAAAAACTACTCAAGCATACGCTGTCGAAGGAAGAGATATAGCAGACACAATACGTAACATACGGGACACTTTACGGTACCTAAAAGAAAAAGGGAAAGGGGGATACTTAGTCAGTTTAGATTTAGAAAAAGCCTTCGACAGTAGAGCATGAATATTTATTTGGATTAATTGAAAAATATGGTTTTGGTGATAATTTAAAAAAATGGATTAGAATTTTATATACAGATATTGTGGCATGTGTCAAGTGTAATGGGTTCATAACAGAATGTTTTAAATTAACAAGATCAATCAGGCAGGGATGCCCCCTATCTGCACTGCTGTACACACTTACGGCAGAGCCGCTTGGTCTAGCCATGAAGGCGGAGAGAAGAATAAAGGGAATAATGATTGAAGATTTTAGAAGTGAACCCATATATCAATATGCGGATGATACAACGGTGTTGGTAGAGAACACACAGTGTCGAGCAGGCAATGAGGATTTTAGAAAAATACTGTAAAGGGTCAGGAGCAAAAGTGAATGTTGAAAAAAGTGAATGTATGAGGCTGTCAGGGGTAGAAGGCTTACCTCAAAACATACCATTTAAGGAAAATAAAGATAGTGTTAAAATATTAGGAATTGACATAGGATTAAATGAAGAAAAAGCTAATCTATTATGGGAAAGAGTATTAAAAGGAATAGAGAAAAGACTAAACTTTTGGAAGGGGAGATTCCTAACCTTAAAAGGAAAAGTTATAATAGTAAATGCTCTGCTAGTATCCAAGATGTGGTATGTTCTGAGCGTAACCTCATTGCCTCAATGGGTTTTTAAAAGATTCAAAAGTTGTGTGCTGCATTATTTATGGGGAGAAGGGAGAAAGAAAATTGCTTATGATACACTAATTGGGGGAGTGGAAGAAGGAGGACTAGGATTAGCAGATATTTTATTAAGAATGAAGAGTGCAAGAGCAAAAACTATGAAAAAATTCTTAGATATGAATAAAACAGAAACATGGAAAAAGGTGATGAAGTATTATATTAAAAAGTGTGGAGACTTTACTATGGGAGAAAGCATTTTATGGATGAAAACTAACAGATATCACAAAAAATATACCAAGATTTTATCAAGAGGTTTTAGAAGCATGGGCTGAAATGTTTGATAATGTAACAGTTTTACCAAATGGAAGAAAGCAGATGTTGAATCAGCCAATATTTAATAACATGAATATCATGAATGGTGAAAAGTTTATATTTTATAAAAAATGGTGGAAAAATGGATTAAGACAGATAAAAGATATACTATATGAAGTGAAAGAAGGATTTCTGCCTCTGCAAGCAATAATAGATACACTGACAGAGGGAAGTGAGGAGGAAGGCAGGAAAAAATATGACAATTAAAAACAATATACCCAAAGAATGGATTAAAAAGATAGATGACAAACAGGAAGACATTGGAATAGAACAACCAACCATATATTTTAAAAAGACATTGATAGGAGAATGTAAGGTGAGAGATTTTTATGTTGCTTTTAGAACAATGGCTTTTGTGAAACCTGTTGCAAATACATTCTGGAAAATTAGATATGAAGGGTTGGAAGTAAAACATCTATGGGGAAACTTAAGAATAAAATACTTAGAACCAATTTTAGAAGATTTTACATTTTTGAGACATAATACAATATTAACCAGAATGCGATTATGTAAGGCAAGATTAGATGATGAGATGAAATGTCAAGTTTGTGGACAACAAGACGAGGGGTTGTTACATCTGTTTTTCTACTGTGAAAAGTTAAAAGCCTTCATGAAAGAAATGAAAAGCATGGCAAAAAATATTTTAAAAACAGGCTTTAATGACAATACAACATGGAAAGAATGGGAAAGATTATTTCTGTTGAGTAGAAAATAAAAAATGTAACTTAAAGGCTTTTAACTTTATTCTGGCAGTAGCAAGACAGGCCATATGGGTTAGGAGAAATATTGTGAGGTATGAGAAAAGATATGTGGAGGTTTGGCCAATTTTTAGGAACAAAATGAAACAGATAAAGAGAGAACTAAGAAAATACGTGCTAGAAAATGAGATTTGTGACATGATTGATGTTGTAACAAAATATGCAGAAAATCTTAAGTAATTTCAATTAATCATGAGTTGGAAGTGTGTTGAGATCTTAGTTTAAATGGTTTTAAAGCTTAGTTTTAGGTTTTATAATTTTAGTTTTAAAACATTGACAGAAATGAATTTTATGATCATAGGACATGTTTTCAGATGTAAATTGAAGGTACATAAAGTTAATGTAATGTGTTGGAAAGAAAAACAATTTTTACTTTTGTATATTAGAAATATCTAAAGACACTAAAAGGAATTTTGGATGGGTTTTGTTGAAATGCTTTATGTATTATGCATGTGATGATAAAAATAAAAAAAAAAAAAAAAAAAGAGCGCCCGATCTCGGAAGCTAAGCAGGCTCGGGCCTGGTTAGTACTTAGATGGGAGACCGCCTGGGAATACCAGGTGCTGTAAGCTTTTCAATTTTATTTCACTTATGTTTTTTTTTTTTTTTAATAAGTCTTTGTTTACAGATCAAATAGGCCTCCCTTCAGACCAAATCTTGCTTACGGCCATACCAGTCTGAGAGCACCAGAGGTCGCTGTTGGTTTGGGAAAGGCTGCAGAAGGTGGGAAAGGCCCACCATTGTTTTTGTTTTCTAGAATACCACCGTCTCCTTTCTTTTCGCCGATTGTTTGTTTTTCTTTACCCTTCCTCCCAGCAGCTTGTGCTATCCTGGGGGGGGGGGGGGGAGAGAGTCCCTTTTCCACTTGTGTTTTGTGCTTTTGACGGCCTAAACATCACGGAGACAAAAAATGGCAGACAACCCAAGACGAGAAAATAACAATGGACCGACGCTGCGACAGCAAGGTGAACAAGAAAAGCAAAGAGAGGTAAGGAAGGAGAGTGGAAACAGAGTGTACTCAAAAGAAGCGACAGTATCTGTGGACGTGAGTCATATAAAGGAAGCAAGAGCTGCAGATATTATCGAGGCAATAGTGGAGCGGATCGGTGAAGGAAGGATATTAGCAGTGAGACCCAAACAGATGAAAGACTACGAAATAACCTTTGAAAATGAGAATGACATAGAACCTTTAACTGATGGATTGACGATAAAAGGAGAAAACTGCGAGATAAGAAGACTACAGAACAAAGACTACGTTGTTTCCTTCATGCACCTACCCGCTTACATTGCTGATGAGGTAATTTTAAACAAGTTGGATTTTGGGGAGACTCCCCAAAATCCAACATCAAAAGAAGGACTTATCCGGGCACCAGTATTGAGGACGGGACAAGATTCATAAGAACGAGATTTCCGAAAGAAGTCATGTCCCTCCCATACAGTACAAGAATTGAAACGGCAGAAGGTCCACAGTATTTCCGGGTGATGCATAGCAATCAAGTAAAAACCTGTCGGCTGTGCATGAGTCCGGACCATATGGTAAAAGACTGTCCAGACTTCAAGTGTTTCAAATGTGAAGAGAGAGGGCACTTCGCAAGAGAATGCAACGCAACAAAGTGCCCGGATTGCAATTGGACTCTAAACAGATGTGAATGTGGAATGAGAAGCGAAGAGGAGCAAGAAGAGAGGGGGGAGGAGCAGCGGGCAGAAGGGCGGACAAATCAACGAAGTGGCGAGCAGACCTGGCCGCGTCACAACAAGGTGGTCAAACCAGGGATGGATTGAGCGGTATACAAAAGGACAAAGAGGCTCCGATACAAAAGGCTTCGACTGAATGCAGTGGAAATGCCCTAGACGAAGTCAGACCTAAGGAGCAGAGGAACAAAGAGCACACCACAGAGGAAGAACGCAGAGAGAGAAAGGAGAAGCAACAAACGGGAGAGGAAGACACTCAAGAGATAGAAATGGAAACATCGGACAGACCACTGGACAACGATGAAACAAGAGACCAAAGCGAGGACATGGACAGCGAGGAGGAGATTGCAGCGGACAGCGTGGGAAAGGACAAAGAGGAGAGACGCCAAATAAGGAGAAGATCCTTAAAGGTAAAACCAAACTTAGAACACGCAAGGAAAAAATTAATGACAAGCATAGGCATGGGAAATATGAATAGGTATGAAGGATCAGGAAGGCTGGAGGAAGAAGAAAAAGTGTAATAGTTCCTAAGTATCTAATCTTCTCTCTTCATGGTGTTAAATTGTGTTACGTTCAATGCAAGAGGCTTGATGAACATAGAAAAGTTTGGTAAAGTGAAAGAGAAATGTAAAGGGGAAGACATCATTGCTTTGCAGGAAACGAACTGGAGAGAAAGCATTATGGAGAACTATAAAAGAGAATGGGAAGGAGATATCCTATACAACAATGGAGATAGAAAACTCGGAAGGGGGGTAGCTTTTTTAATAAGAAAAAATATCTTTAGCACAAGCAAAATTGTATATACAGACAAGCTGGGAAAATGCATAGCGATAGAAGTGAATTATGAAGGGCGTGAAATAATTTGGTAAATATACATGCACCAACAGAAGAAAAAGAAAAAAAACTTCAACATTTTGAGGAATATTATAGGGAAATATAAAGAAATAATAATGATGGGAGACTTTAACACTGTTTTCAGCAAGCAGGACATGGCAGAAGGAATGGTTTTTAAAACAGATACAGGGAACTAAAAGAACTCATGAACGAAAATGACTTAGACGTATGGAGAGAAAGGAACGGAGAGAAGGAAAAAAAAAAAAAAAAAAGTATTCAAGAAGGCAAATAGTGGGCAGCTTCATATGTAGATCGAGAATCGACTATGTACTGTGCTCAAGAAATGTGGAAAATTTCATTGACCAAATCAGATATGAAGAAACCAGCTATAGCGACCACAAGCTCCTATTCTTTAAAATAGACTGGAGTAACATGCAAAGAGGGCCAGGTGTGTGGATTTTAAACACAGAAATCTTAAACAGTAAAGATTACGTTTCAAAGGTCACAGAAATCATAAAAAAAGAAAAAGAGAATGAAATGTATAAGGAAGATAAGAATTTTACGTTCTCCCACCATATTCTTTTAATAAAAAAAATTCTCTAAAATATTGTAGACTTTTGCAGAAATGCAAACAATCCAAAGAAAGAAGAGTAAAGGAAAATTTGGAAGCAGAAATGAATAAAAAAAAAAAAAACAAAGACATACAAAAAAAATCAAGGAAATAGAAGGAGAACTGAAAGAACTAGAAGAAAAAGAATACGAGGGAGCGAAATTAAGAAGTAAAGCTAAGTACGTAGTAGAAGGAGAAAAATGCACAAAGTTCTTTTTTGATTTAGAAAAAAGTAGAGGAAGAGCTGAAATGATTAAACAAATAAGAGGAAGTAACGGAGACATAGAAGGAAATGAAAACATTTTAAAAGTAGTAAGAATTCTACGAGGATTTGTTCAGCACAAGGGGAGTGGAAGAAAAGGAAAAACAGAAATTATTAGATCAGATAAAGGCAAAGGTGAGCGAAGAGGATAAAAAAAAAAAAAGAATGCGACCAAGAAATAAAAGAGGAAGAAATAGAGAGAGCAATAAATCAATTAAATACGCACATAGAACAGTTTGCTTAACCGTGTCGTAATCCAGGCTTTGTTCAACAGGCAACGCAGAGCACACATCCTGCGCTTTACCAGTCAATTTACACTGCAATAAGAGAGCCCACATTGCTCTCGGCCACTGTAACGTAGCTGCCACACGTTCAAAAGCTATGAAATAGCTATCCACCTCGGTCTCTCTAAAAGGAGGTACTAAAACAATATGCTTGCTTACGTCAAAATGGGTTGGGGAGGTAGTCACTGGGGCAGAAACTGGAGAAGAGCCCGGCGCAGCCGTTGCAGGTAGCTGTGTGAATGATGGAAACACAGGGGAACTCTCCGGCGCGATCTCAGCCCGGTGTAGCCGGCTGAAATCTCGCCGAAAATGCTCCCTCTCAATCTCAAGCTCCAGCTCTCGCAACCGTAACCTTTGAGCTTCTGTTTCCTCTCGTTTAATTTCCAGCTCCACCTCCCTCGTTTTTAGAACTAAAAGTTGTTCTGATTCCCCAATTGGTGTTATTGCTGGTGGTGTGGTTACCTTATGCTTGGGGGGGCATGGAAGGTGACTGCGGCGCAGGTAATGGCCTACCGTCGACCTCCGTCGGCGTTGAAGCGTCCTCGCTCTTAGCACACTCTCCAGGCAAAATCTGCTGCCCAATTAATTTAACAAGCAATATTCTTTTAATTTCTCTTTTAAGACCTCTTCTTGGCACGTCAACTTCAAAAAATTCAGCAATGCTGAACAAATCGTCCTTACGACACTGGTCAAACTGCTCTCGGCTAGGAGCCAGTGTAAAGGCAATTAGGTCAAACGCCATTGTTCTACCACTACCGTCCAACCTAAGAAGGCAGCCAAACAAACAAAAAGGGCGAATATCTTCCACAATAGACAAGCCACCACTTGTTAGCCAGTAACTGGCAATGGACGAGTTCCCAAGTTTTAACCAGGGACTTGCAAAGGACAAGCCCCCACTTGTTACGACCCCCGGTCTAGGGTCAAGGGACGCAACAAAGAAAATAATAAATTTAGGATAAATAAATATTCTTGCAACCAAGATTTTGTGCATGGTTTTTATTTTAACACACACGCACATACAGGAAGCTCTGGGCTTCAGGATTGGGCCAAGGCCAAAACAATAAACAAACCCCCCCCCCTCTATCTCCTCCCTCAAACTAGCTAAACTACCAAAAAGAAAACTGAAATCAAAATACAAAAACTAAACTAGCTTCCTAACTACTTACAAAAAAAACAGGAGAAAACAGGGGACAACAAAAATGGCACCCAACCCCTACTGCTTCCTTGCAACTATGTACAAACAAAAAAAGAACAAAATATATATACACAATATTTACAACAAAGAAAACTATATACAAAAGCGGGAGGAAAACTTCCATCCACGCTAACACAAAAGGAACAAGAAAGAAAACCAAAAAAAAACAGGGAAGGAGAGAGGGCAAGGCGCGACACACAGGCTCTCTCTCCAACCAAACAAACAAAAACACGCACACACAGTCACTCAAAAACAAATACAAAATAACAAACAAACACACAGTCACACTCCAACACTTCAACATACAATCACTCAATCAATCAATCAATCAATCAATCACCCAATCCAACAACCACACAATTCAACGTTCACAATTCACCAATCAACAATAGAGCACGGAAGTCACACACAAGGCATAAGTCGCGCACTTCCTGCTTCCACTCGCGAGCTTAAGAAGGCGTGTAGATCCACCGTCAGCCAATCGCGGCGCACGTCACGGCACGTTCCATCGGGGCGGGGCTTCCTGCGAAAAGGAGAGCGGGAGAGAGAGAAAGGGGGGAGAGATCGCGCACTCGCCGCTACGCGCCGTCGCGCATGCGCACATACGTGCACTACACACACACATACGTGCACTACACCTCTGCACGTAACAAAGAGTCCAGGAATAGATGGATTGGGCGCCGAATTCTACTTATGTTTTAAAGAAACCTTAACAAAGATCTTAAGCAAGGTCTTTAAAGAAATCAAGGAAAAAGAGGAAGTAAACGAAAGAATGAGAATTGGCTTAATGAAACTGGTCTACAAAAGAAAAGGTGAAAGGACAAACTTAAAAAACTATAGACCAATCACAATGTTGAACACAGATTTTAAAATTCTAGCAAAAATTCTAGCAAACAGGCTCAAAGAAGTGACCCCAAGTATAATACAAACAAACCAAGCGTATGGAATAAAGGGAAGAGACATAGCAGACATCACGATGAGTATTAGAGACATGATAGAATACATAAAGAAAAAAAAAGAGGATGGATACATAATTAGTCTGGATTTTGAAAAGGCTTTCGATAGGGTAGAGCATGAATATTTATTTGAGGTTTTAAAACGTTTCAATTTCGGAGATAACTTCATCAATTGGATCAGAATTTTATATAAAGGAGCACTGACAAGAATAAAATGTAATGGATTTATAACAGATTGCTTCAGAAATTCAAGATCCATAAGACAAGGATGCCCCCTATCGTCCCTACTGTACTCCCTCGCTTCTGAACCTCTGGGATTAGCGATAAAAGAAAGCGAAAAAATAATAGGGATAGAAATCGAAGAAAATAAGGCAGAAGGCAAAATCTTCCAATATGCAGACGACACAACATTGATTATAAAAGGGAAAAACAGTGCAAAGGAACTAATGAAGATTGTCACTGACTATTGCAAAGGCTCCGGCAGTAAAATAAATGAAGATAAGACGGTGTACATGAGAATGGGCAAAGCAGAAACTTTAACTGACTGCTTTACATTTAAAGAAGAAAACGAAATGAAGATCCTAGGAGTTCAAATGGGGAAAAATGAGAAAAAAGCAAGAGACGAGATGTGGGAGAACAGGACTATGGAAATAGAAAGAAGGTTAAATTTCTGGAAATTAAGAAATCTGAATTTGAAGGGAAAGGTCTTAATCCTAAATGTCTTAATGGTCTCCAAACTCTGGTATATGTTATACGTGTCTGAAATGCCATCATGGATGGAAAAAAGATTGAAAAAATGCTTTCTTAACTTCTTATGGGAGGGCAAACCGGCAAAAATAGCCTACAGTACAATTATAGGAACAGTAAGCAAAGGTGGTTTAGGCTTAATGGACATAGAACAGAGGAAAAATGCCATGAGAATTAAAGTAGTAAACAGATACCTTCAAGATAACGACAAATTTGAGTGGAAAAAGACCATGAAATACTTCTTAAATAAATGTGGGAATTTCAACATGGGAGACGCAGTACTATGGATGAAAACAAAAACTTGGATGACGGAAAAACTACCGGGATTTTATAGAGAAACTTTTTATGCTTGGGGAATGTTTCTAAAGAGAATCATATTCAATCCACAAGGAAGAGAAAGCCTCTTAAATCAACCTCTGTTCTTAAACAAAAACGTATTAAGACAAGGAAAAGAAATATACGTTAAAAAAATGGATGGAAGTAGGGATAACAAGGGTGAGAGACGTCTTATATGAATTTAAAGAAGGCTTTCTACCAAGACAGTACATTGAGGATGCGATGAATGAAGCGAAGGAAGAGTATGGGAAGCAAGAAATAACAAACAAATATGAAATTGTGAAAAATGCAATACCCAAAGTCTGGATAAAAAGAATAGAGGAAATGGAAGAAAGACAGGCAGAAGAAAAGATTTATGTGGAAATGGGAGAAAAACTGTATGATTTAAAAGAATGCACTCTAAAAATGTTCTATTGTTGCTTTAGAGATGATGTTTTTAAAGAGCCAATCGTCAATGATTACTGGCTAAGGAAATTTAAGAATTTAAAAAAAGAAGGCATATGGAGAAATATGAGGGGTAAGATGGTAGAAACAAAGTTGGAATGCTTTGAGTACATTGTAAGGCAAAAAGTGGTCTTTTCTGAAATGATTCTGTGTAAAATGGGAGTGGAACAAAATGCGGTGTGCCAGGTTTGTCAAGAAGAGGAAGAAGACTTTTTACACATGTTCTTATTCTGTCAGAAACTGCGAACTTTTCTAGGAAAATGTAAACATTTAATTAAGAATCTGACTGGAGACTGGGATGAAAATGAACTGGAATGGAACAGAGTGGTGATGCTAGGCTGGGATAAAAAGTGTAAAAATAAAAAATTCATAAATTTGAGCATAATGCAAATAAAGAGTGCCATATGGAAAAGAAGAATTGTGGCTAGGAAAGAAAAAGTTGTCTTGGATGTTTGGAACATTTTTAAAAGGAAATTAGAAATGTATATGAGAAAGCTGTATGTGTATTTCAAAAGCGAGAACATGCTGGACAATTTCTATGAGGTCTTTAACCCAAATGTATATGAAGTCTTAGAAACTCTCATGCAACTACCAGAGAATGAAGAACCCCTGTAAAATTTAATAAGAATGATGAAATAAGCAACTGCAATCTTATTCCTTTTATCTGTATCATGAATGCATTTTAATGAAAAAAAAAAATAAAATAAAAAATGAGAGCGCCCAATCTCGTCTGATCTCGGAAGCTAAGCAGGCTCGGGCCTGGTTAGTACTTGGATGGGAGACCGACTGGGAATACCAGGTGCTGTAAGCTTTTCAATTTTATTTCACTTATGTTTTTTTTTATTTTTTTTTTATAAGTCTTTGTTTACAGTTCAAATAGGCCTCCCTTCAGACCAAATTTCGCTTACGGCCATACCAGTCTGAGAGCACCAGAGGTCGCTGTTGGTTGGGAAAGGCTGCAGAAGGTGGGAAAGGCCCACCATATATTGTTTGTAAAAGTTTCAGTTAAAATAGTACACAATTGTGCATATTGGGTTTTGTTTTTTTGTTACTTTAACTCCCCTGCAGTTTACCTGCTAGGGGAGCTTTTTCGTGCTTATTTTTTTCTCTTCTCGTTGCGTTAAAAACATTTTCTTTGGAGTACAGTGGAGGATCCTGAAAACTCCAACACAGACATGAAAGGAGACAACCCAGGAACTAAACTAAGAACCGGACAAAAGGACATGGAGACTCGATTTGTGGATGAATGGACAAGAGAAGCAAGGAACAACGGTGAAACAAGTATAGGATCAATGAAAGGGCAAAAGGAATCGACAACAAACGAGGAAGAGCATGGAAAACAAGGGGAAAATGGAAGGCAAACAACGCAAAGGAAAATACGTCAAAACGGAGAGAGAATATATAAAAAGGAAGCAACGGTAAGAATTGATGTGAGCCAAAAAAAAACAATTAAAGTGGAAGATATTATTAAATCAATTAATGAGATAATCGGCAGAGGAAAACTACTGGCAGTTCGCCCAACATATACGTCTGAGTATGAGGTCACACTGACGGACAAAACAGAAGCCGAATGCCTGCTTGATGGTGTAGAAATCCAAGGAGAAATATTTCCAGTTAAAGAATTGATGAATGAAGAAATTTTGGTGTCATTCCTACACCTACCTGTTTATATTGAGGATCAGGAAATTTTTAACAAGTTGATGGACTGGGGAGTGACACCAATACTACCCATCAAAAGAAGGTTCTATCCAGGAACAGAAATTGCGGACGGAACAAGGTTCCTTAAAGTAAAGTTTCCAACAACAGTGACATCGCTGCCATATAGCACCAAATTCAATACAGTGACAGGACAGCAGTACTTCAGGGTCCTGCATGATAAGCAGATGAAGATATGTCGATTGTGCATGGACCCTGGACACATGATGAAAGACTGTCCTTCGTTTCTGTGCAGAAAATGTAGTAAACATGGGCACTTTGCTAAGGACTGCAACACAGAAAGATGCCAAGGATGTCGAAGCTTTCAATGTAAATGCGAAGGATGGAGGAGGTGGAGCAGGCAGATATGATTGGGGAAAACAGTAGAATACAAGAGCAAGAGGATGAGGCACAAGGCGAGATGGAAACTGAAGAGAACGTGGGGATGAACGAGACGGGACAGGGTGATTCTCAGGAGGATGCAATGGAGGTGATGGGAGATGGAGTGGAACACGTGCAGGAGGATACGAGCTGTACGGAGAAGAAAGAAGAAGAAAAAAGAAAGCAAAACGAAAGAGCAGACTTTAAAAACCACACAGAGAAGATGGAGGACATGGGAAAAAGTGGAATAAAAGAACAAACGAGAACCGGAAAGAATGGACAAGAGGAGACAGAGGGAGACAGAGAAAAAAAACAAGAGAAAGACATAAAGGATTTACACAAGAATGAAAAGGTGATGGAAGACACAAGGAAAAGAGGAATAAAAGAAAAGACTGGAGCGGAGTTGACTACAGTTCAAGTAAGGGAAAAGACTAAAATATAAAATCTTGAAAAAGTACTGATAAGACAAAAAGAAAAAAGAGGAATTGTGAAAACTGATTATTTAAAAGAAATAGGAGCAGATGTACATATGAAGCAGGTGGAGATGGAGGAACGTGAGGATTTATTTATTGCTGTATATAAAAAGTAATAAATAAAATAATAATAATAATAATAAAAATAATAAAAATTTATTTATTATTTATTGCTGTATATAAAAAGAGGAGTATGTGAAAACGGGAAAGTTATCATGAGTGACACAAGGGGTAAACTAATTGCAATTGAAGTGGAAATAGAAAAAGAAAAGACTTACATATATAACGTACATGCACCAAATGAAGACAAAGAAAAGAAGGAGTTTTTTAAAGAAATAGCATCAAGTCTGAAAATAGAAAAGAATTACAATTTTAATAGGAGATTTTAACACAGTAATGGATAAAATAGATATCGGGGATGGAATGGTTTTTAAATCAGATCAGGGGAGAAATGAACTAAAGAAAATAATGATAGATTTTAAACTAGTAGATGTGTGGAGAGATAGGAACAGAGAAATTAAAGTGTTTTCAAGAAAACAAATAGTACAAGGTATAATGAAACAAAGTAGAATAGATATGATGTTACTGTATGTACGAAGATTATAAACAAAACATAAAGAATGCCTTCTATGAGAATACAACATTTAGTGATCATAGCTTCTTATTCATAAATATAGATTTAACTAAAATAGAGAGAGGGCCAGGGACATGGATTTTAAATAGCGAAATTTTAAAAGATAAATTCTATTGTAACACCATAAAAAATATAATTGAATGGAATAAAACAAATGTGCTGTTTGAAGAAGAGAAAAGAATTTGGTGGGATAATGTTAAATATGACATAAAACAATTTTCAATCAGACATAGTAAAATAATACAGAAGAGCAAAAGAAAAGAAGAGCAAGAAATAAGGAATAAACTGAACCAGGAAATAGATAAAATAAATAAAAGTGAAGGTAAAATAGAGGAAATGTTGGTGCTCAGAGATAAATTAAACAAAGTAGAAGAAGAGAAATGTAAGGGAGCGATGCTAAGGAGTAAGGCGAAATACACGGTAGAAGGAGAACGATGTACAAAATTCTTTTTTGGCCTGGAAAAGAGCAGACAGAAGGCACAGGAAATAAAGGAAATCGTCAGAAAAGATGGAACGATAGAAAAGGAAAAGGATGGAATTTTAAAATCAGTAAAGGGGTTTTATGAAGATTTATTTAGAAGCAGAGGAACAGATGAAATTCATAGAGTTTTTATTTCAACAAATTACTGAAAAAATAACAGAAGAAAATAGACAGATATGTGAGGAAGAAATAACAGAGGAAGAAATAGACAGAGTGATAGGACAGCTGAGTAATGGGAAAAGTCCGGGTTTAGATGGACTCACAAGTGAATTTTATAAAAGATTTAAAAGAATCCTAATACCGATGCTGAAACAAATTTATGATGAGATATTTATGAGGAAAGAATTAAGCGAATCAATGAAGATAGGGACAATTAAATTAATATATAAGAAAAAGGGGGAAGAAAATGATTTAAAAAATTTTAGGCCAATAACATTACTAAATGTGGATATTAAAATTTTGTCAAAAATTTTAGCCAATCGTTTAAAGATGGTTTTACCAGAAATAATAAAAACTACTCAAGCATACGCTGTCGAAGGAAGAGATATAGCAGACACAATACGTAACATACGGGACACTTTACGGTACCTAAAAGAAAAAGGGAAAGGGGGATACTTAGTCAGTTTAGATTTAGAAAAAGCTTTTGACAGAGTAGAGCATGAATATTTATTTGGATTAATTGAAAAGTATGGTTTTGGTGATAATTTAAAAAAATGGATTAGAATTTTATATACAGATATTGTGGCATGTGTCAAGTGTAATGGGTTCATAACAGAATGTTTTAAATTAACAAGATCAATCAGGCAGGGATGCCCCCTATCTGCACTGCTGTACACACTTACGGCAGAGCCGCTTGGTCTAGCCATGAAGGCGGAGAGAAGAATAAAGGGAATAATGATTGAAGATTTTAGAAGTGAACCCATATATCAATATGCGGATGATACAACGGTGTTGGTAGAGAACACACAGTGTCGAGCAGGCAATGAGGATTTTAGAAAAATACTGTAAAGGGTCAGGAGCAAAAGTGAATGTTGAAAAAAGTGAATGTATGAGGCTGTCAGGGGTAGAAGGCTTACCTCAAAACATACCATTTAAGGAAAATAAAGATAGTGTTAAAATATTAGGAATTGACATAGGATTAAATGAAGAAAAAGCTAATGATCTATTATGGGAAAGAGTATTAAAAGGAATAGAGAAAAGACTAAACTTTTGGAAGGGGAGATTCCTAACCTTAAAGGGAAAAGTTATAATAGTGAATGCTCTGCTAGTATCCAAGATGTGGTATGTTCTGAGCGTAACCTCATTGCCTCAATGGGTTTTTAAAAGATTCAAAAGTTGTGTGCTGCATTTTTTATGGGGAGAAGGGAGAAAGAAAATTGCTTATGATACACTAATTGGGGGAGTGGAAGAAGGAGGACTAGGATTAGCAGATATTTTATTAAGAATGAAGAGTGCAAGAGCAAAAACTATGAAAAAATTCTTAGATATAAAAAAAAACAGAAACATGGAAAAAGGTGATGAAGTATTATATTAAAAAGTGTGGAGACTTTACTATGGGAGAAAGCATTTTATGGATGAAAACTAACAGAGATATCACAAAAAATATACCAAGATTTTATCAAGAGGTTTTAGAAGCATGGGCTGAAATGTTTGATAATGTAACAGTTTTACCAAATGGAAGAAAGCAGATGTTGAATCAGCCAATATTTAATAACATGAATATCATGAATGGTGAAAAGTTTATATTTTATAAAAAATGGTGGAAAAATGGATTAAGACAGATAAAAGATATACTATATGAAGTGAAAGAAGGATTTCTGCCTCTGCAAGCAATAATAGATACACTGACAGAGGGAAGTGAGGAGGAAGGCAGGAAAAAATTATCGGAACAATATGACACAATTAAAAACAATATACCCAAAGAATGGATTAAAAAGATAGATGACAAACAGGAAGACATTGGAATAGAACAACCAACCATATATTTTAAAAAGACAACTGGAGAAAAGACATTGATAGGAGAATGTAAGGTGAGAGATTTTTATGTTGCTTTTAGAACAATGGCTTTTGTGAAACCTGTTGCAAATACATTCTGGAAAATTAGATATGAAGGGTTGGAAGAAAAACATCTATGGGGAAACTTAAGAATAAAATACTTAGAACCAATTCTAGAAGATTTTAAATTTTTATTGAGACATAATACAATATTAACCAGAATGCGATTATGTAAGGCAAGATTAGATGATGAGATGAAATGTCAAGTTTGTGGACAACAAGACGAGGGGTTGTTACATCTGTTTTTCTACTGTGAAAAGTTAAAAGCCTTCATGAAAGAAATGAAAAGCATGGCAAAAAATATTTTAAAAACAGGCTTTAATGACAATACAACATGGAAAGAATGGGAAAGATTATTTCTGTTTGGAGTAGAAAATAAAAAATGTAACTTAAAGGCTTTTAACTTTATTCTGGCAGTAGCAAGACAGGCCATATGGGTTAGGAGAAATATTGTGAGGTATGAGAAAAGATATGTGGAGGTTTGGCCAATTTTTAGGAACAAAATGAAACAGATAAAGAGAGAACTAAGAAAATACGTGCTAGAAAATGAGATTTGTGACATGATGATTGATGTTGTAACAAAATATGCAGAAAATCTTGTTTAAGTAATTTCAATTAATCATGAATTGGAAGTGTGTTGAGAGATTAGTTTAAATGGTTTTAAAGCTTAGTTTAAGGTTTTATTATTTTTTAGTTTTAAAACATTGATAGAAATGAATTATATGATCATAGGACATGTTTTCAGATGTATAATTGAAGGTACATAAAGTTAATGTAATGTGTTGGAAAGAAAAACAATTTTTACTTTTGTATATTAGAAATATCTAAAGACACTAAAAGGAATTTTGGATGGGTTTTGTTGAAATGCTTTATGTATTATGCATGTGATGATAAATAAAAAAAAAAAAAAAAAGAGCGCCCGATCTCGTCTGATCTCGGAAGCTAAGCAGGCTCGGGCCTGGTTAGTACTTCGATGGGAGACCGCCTGGGAATACCAGGTGCTGTAAGCTTTTCAATTTTATTTCACTTTTTTTTTTTTTTTTTAATAAGTCTTTGTTTACAGTTCAAATAGGCCTCCCTTCAGACCAAATTTCGCTTATGGCCATACCAGTCTGAGAGCGCCCGATCTCATCTGATCTCGGAAGCTAAGCAGGCTCGGGCCTGGTTAGTACTTCGATGGGAGACCGCCTGGGAATACCAGGTGCTGTAAGCTTTTCAATTTTATTTCACTTTTTTTTTTTTTTTTAATAAGTCTTTGTTTACAGTTCAAATAGGCCTCCCTTCAGACCAAATTTCGCTTATGGCCATACCAGTCTGAGAGCGCCCGATCTCATCTGATCTCGGAAGCTAAGCAGGCTCGGGCCTGGTTAGTACTTCGATGGGAGACCGCCTGGGAATACCAGGTGCTGTAAGCTTTTCAATTTTATTTCACTTTTTTTTTTATTTTTTAATAAGTCTTTGTTTACAGTTCAAATAGGCCTCCCTTCAGACCAAATTTCGCTTATGGCCATACCAGTCTGAGAGCGCCCGATCTCATCTGATCTCGGAAGCTAAGCAGGCTCGGGCCTGGTTAGTACTTCGATGGGAGACCGCCTGGGAATACCAGGTGCTGTAAGCTTTTCAATTTTATTTTGCTTTTTTTTTTTTTTATAAGTCTTTGTTTACAGTTCAAATAGGCCTCCCTTCAGACCAAATTTCGCTTACGTCCATACCAGTCTGAGAGGGCCCGATCTCGTCTGATCTCGGAAGCTAAGCAGGCTCGGGCCTGGTTAGTACTTGGATGGGAGACCGCCTGGGAATACCAGGTGCTGTAAGCTTTTCAATTTTATTTCACTTTTTTTTTTTTCATTCATTCATTTTCTATACCGCTTAATCCTGTGTTCAGGGTCGCGGGGGACCCCGCCTAGTGCCGGAAGTCTCCTGGGATAGGCTCCAGGTCCCCCGCGACCCTGAACACAGGATTAAGGGGTATAGAAGATGAATGAATTAATTAATTTTTAATTGCGGTTGACTTTGAGCTTGCTTGTTATAAATAAAGAAAAAAATGGCAGATTTTGATCTAAGCAGTTTTATCAGTAAACCGACGAGTGAGCAACTGAATAGGTGCAGAAAGGACGATTTGGTTCGTATTGCTGAGCACATTAATATTAAGGTTACACGGCAACAGCTGAAACGGGAGATTAAGACTGTTGTGATGAACGGATTGCTAGAGCGCGGTGTACTTGCAATGGCTGGTGGAGTAGAAGAGCAGGACTCGCTCAGCGACAATGGGCCCTCTCTTGTTTCTGGTGAGGAGGAGGCGGGCGACACGGCTGAGGTGGAGGAACTCAAAGCCAAAGCTGTGTTGCTGCCCTTTGATCCAGTTTCTCCTGTTATATCGGTATCGGGAGATGGGGCGCGTCTTAAAGTGCGTCTGGCTAAGCTCCAGATGGAACAGCGCATGAGAGTAGGCGAACGTCAGGCTGAGCTGGAGTTGCAGCTCAATATCCGTCGTCTGGAAATTGAGGCGGACACGCAGATCAAGTTGCGAGAGCTTGAATTAAGAATGGCCAAAGACGCACCTACACCTGCTGTTCCCATAGTTCCCACTTCGTTGCACGTCTATTCTCCTGCGCAAGCAGTTTCTTCAGTGCCAGTGGTTTCTTCAGTGCCGGCTGTTCCTTCTGTACCTGTTCAGCCTGCCCCTGTAACAAGTGCTCATGATTCGAGCCTAGGAATGTCTGGGAGAGCATTCGATGTAAGCAAGCACATTGCTCTTGTACCACAGTTTAGAGAAATTGAAGTTGACTTGTACTTAGATGTGTTTGAGCGAATTGCTTTGGCTTTGAATTGGCCTAGAGATGTATGGTCTCTGTTGCTACAATGTAAATTATCGGGGAAAGCTCAGGAAGTGTGTGCTGCTTTATCATTAGAGGATAGTTTAGATTATGGTGTCATTAAAACTGCTATTTTAAGAGCTTATGAATTGGTACCCGAAGCACATAGACAAAGATTTAGGAGTTATAAAAAAGTTTCGAATCAGACTTTCGTTGAGTTTGCCAGGGAAAAATCTCTGCTGTTTGATAAATGGTGTGTGGCGAGTAAAATTACAGAATTTCAGGCATTACGTGAATTAATTTAGCTGGAAGAGTTTAAAACGTGTATACCAGAACGAATTGCAGTCTATTTAAATGAACAGAAAGTAAGCTCACTGTCAAGTGCGTCTGTTCTCGCTGATGAGTTCGCATTAACTCATAAAACTGTTTTTATTGCCCGTACTGACAAAATTCCTTCTGTTACTTCCGTTTCTAAGGATCAGTCAAAATTTAGACCTGTTACAAAAGGCAGAGAAGAGAGACAATGTTTTTATTGCCAGAAACCCGGTCATGTAATTGCTGATTGCCTTTCTTTAAAACGCAAGTCTCAAATAAATCCACCTAAAAATGTTGGTTTGGTAAAGACTGTTGATGTGATTAAAAATCATGATAACATAGATGCAGGTTACCAGCCTTTCTTAATGGAAGGATTGGTCTCTGCTGATCAGTTTACAGAGCCGGTTAAAGTGAAGATGCTGCGTGATACAGGTGCCATGCAAAACATCGTGTCTAAAGACGCGCTTCCTTTCTCTGATCAGACTTTTTGTGGTAGTTATGTGTTGGTACGAGGTATTGGGATGAAGACTGTTAAAGTTCCTTTGCATCAGATTTACTTGCGCTCTGAGTTGTACACCGGAATGATTAAGGTTGGCGTGCGCGAAACTTTGCCTGTGTGTGGGGTAAACTTTATCCTCGGTAATGATGTGGCTGGTGGAAAGGTCATTCCTTTTTTAGAAGTATATGAAAAACCCGAGATTGTTCTGTCTGATGAAATGTTCTAAAAATTCCCGGAAGTTTTTCCTGTCTGTGCCGTGACTCGAGCCCAGGCTCGTAAGCTTGCTGATGCCGATGATTTGGCTAGTACTTTTATGGCATCTTTGGAGCATGGTACTTTAGTGACTGACGACGCCAAGTCAGATGAAAAACCTGATTTAATGTTAGATGATGTGAAATTGCAGATGACTCGAGAAAATATAGTGGCCGCTCAAAAAGCTGACGTTACGTTGCGTAAATGCTTTTCTTCTGTTGTCTCGTTAGAGATAGCAGGTGAAAGAAAAAGTGCTTACTATATAGATAACGGACTGTTGATGCGTAGGTGGTGCAGCGATGTCTCAGATGATTTTGATTGGTCTACCGTCGAACAAATTGTTGTTCCTGCGTGTTACAGACGAGCAGTACTTGCATTAGCCCATGATCATGTCTTGTCTGGACATCTTGCCGTTAAGAAAACGTACCAGCGTATTTTAAAACATTTTGTGTGGCCCAGATTGAGATCTGATGTAGTGAACTACTGTAAAACCTGTCCCACATGTCAGCTTGTAGGGAAGCCGAATCAAATTATTCCGCGTGCACCGATTGTTCCGATACCTGTGATGGGCGAACCTTTCGAAAGTGTCATCATTGATTGCGTTGGGCCCTTGCCCAAGACTAGATCTGGCAACCAATTTTTGCTGACTATAATGTGTGCTGCAACACGTTTTCCAGAGGCGGTTCCTCTGCGAAAAATTACGGCTCCTGTGGTCATTCGTGCCCTTGTGAATTTTTTTTCAATGTTTGGGTTACCAAGAATTGTACAGACCGATCGAGGTACAAATTTTTTATCAAAGCTTTTTTCTCAAGTATTAACAACCTTAAAGATTTCACACAGAATTGCAAGTGCATATCATCCAGAAAGCCAAGGTGCACTGGAACGATTTCATCAAACACTGAAATCTATGCTTCGTAAGTATTGTATGGAGACTAGCAAGGATTGGGATGAGGGTACACCCTTAGTTTTATTTGCCGTTAGGGAAGCAGTCCAAGAAAGCTTGGGGTTTAGTCCTGCTGACCTAGTGTTTGGTCACACAGTGAGGGGTCCCTTAAAAATTCTTAAGGAAGATAGGCATTGTAGTTTTCATTTTCGAACATAACATGTGTTGGATTATGTGAGCAAATTTCGTGAACGCTTGCATCACGCTTGTGCATTAGCGAAAGAGTCTTTAGTGAAATCTCAAGTTGTCATGAAAAATGATCGTACTGCCGTTTCTCGTCACTTTAAGGAAGGAGACCAAGTGCTTGTTTTTCTGCCTGTTGTTGGTTCCACGTTGTCTGCACGTTTTTCAGGTCCCTATGAAGTGATGAAGAAGCTGAGTGACACAGATTATGTAATTCGAACGCCTGATCGGAGAAAAAAATCTCGTGTGTGTCATGTCAATATGCTTAAGGCATATTGTACTAGAGAGTCCTCCCCAATGACCGTGAGTAGAAGTGACTCTGGAAGTGCTAATCCTTCTAGTGTTGCACTCACTTGTGAAGCTGATATTGATCATGCTGATGATGAAGATGAGGGTGTGATTGTTCGTCACACTTCTCAACAATGTGTCAGACTTAAAAACTCTGAGGTTTTAGCTAACTTGAGTTCTTCTCTGCTCCATCTTTCAGATTCTCAGAGAAATGATGTTGAACTATTAATTCATGCATTTCCTTCTTTATTTCATGATGTCCCTACTCGTACAACAGTATTACACCACGATATCGATGTAGGTAATGCCACTCCAATTAAGCAGCATGCTTATAGAATGAATACAGTGAAACGCGCCGTCATGAAAGATGAAGTTTCGTATCTGCTTGATAATGGTTTGGCAAAACCAAGCTGTAGTCCATGGAGTTCACCATGTTTACTTGTGAGCAAGGGTGACGGTTCTGCCAGATTTTGCACGGATTATCGTAAGGTAAACGCTGTGACGACACCTGACTGTTTTCCGTTGCCTCGCATGGAAGACTGTATTGATACTCTTGGCCCTGCAAAGTTTGTGAGTAAATTAGATCTGCTGAAAGGTTACTGGCAGGTGCCTTTAACAGCACGTGCTTCTGATATCTCTGCGTTCGTGACACCAGACAGCTTTGCGCAGTACTGTGTAATGGCTTTCGGTATGCGGAATGCTCCCGCCACATTTCAAAGACTTGTGAATACGGTACTTTCTGGTGTTAAAAATTGTAATGCTTACTTAGACGATCTTGTAATTTATTCATCTGATTGGAATGATCATGTATCCACCTTAAGAGAAGTATTTGCGCGCCTGGCAAAATGCGAGTTTGGACAGGCTACAATTACATACCTGGGAAAGGAAGTTGGGCAAGGACAAGTGAAACCCGTGGAGGCAAAAGTAACTGCTGTTGCAGAATTTCCTGTTCCTGCTTCACGCAAAGAACTACGTCGGTTCCTGGGAATGTCGGGTTATTATCGAAATTTTTGTAAAAATTTTTCAACTGTTGAAAAACCGCTTACATCTCTCCTTAGTCCGTCGTGTCCATTTAAATGGAATGATGCGTGTCAGAATGCTTTTGACAATGTGAAGGCATTGTTATGCAATGCACCTGTTCTTATTGCTCCAGACTGTTCTAAACCTTTTATTTTGGAGATTGACGCAAGCTTGGTGGGTGCGGGTGCTGTACTGATCCAGGAGGATGCCTGTGGAATTGAACATCCTGTGTGTTTCTTCTCACGTAAGTTCAACAAACATCAGTTAAACTACTCCACTATTGAGAGAGACACTGGCCCTTCTGATGGCTTTGCAATACTTTGATGTATACATTAGTTCAAGCAACATGTCTGTATCGGTGTTCACCGATCATAATCCTTTGGTGTTTCTAGCGCGAATGTATAACCAAAACCAACGGTTAATGCGCTGGTCATTAATTGTACAAGATTACAATTTGGTGATTACCCACAAAAAAGGGTCAGAAAATATAATAGCTGACGCTTTATCGAGAACTTGGGCAATGACCTAAGTTGTCATTAATAAAAATAAAAAAAAAACTTGTTTGTTTTTCATTTAAGGGGGGAGGTGTTATGTCCCCTGGTGTATTTGTTTGTTTTTATGGTATTTTGTTTCTTTCCATATTGTATCTGTCTCTGTTCTCTCTCTTCAAAAAGCACAGGATCAGCTTATTGGTTGTCCGGGGTTCGCCAATCCTCCAATGACTGTGGACCTGTCGTCATAAAAGAGGCGGGGCTCCCTTGACTTGCTGTCAGTCGTCTTGCTTTTCGGCCAGCGGGCGACTGTCCTTTTTTGTGTCGACTGCACACTTGTGTTCTAAGCTGTGCTGGGATCTAGATTATGTTTAGGTCTGGTTGAGTTATCTATTTGTCTGATCTGGTCTGCATTTTGGTAAATGTGCGCACATCTGCGAACTGTAAAGCACCTATTACTGAACGAACGTCTGTAACGAACATTAAGCTCTGCATTGCTGTGATTCATTTAGTCCGATTCTTAAGTATTGGCAAAGTAACCAAGAGAAAGGAGACAGGTATATTGGTAGCATAATGTTAACCTGCTGGTGTTAAGGGTAGCTAGGGAGTGACAACCCCCTATGTACTTTGTTTATTAGCTAAGGGTAGCTTAGTATGGGTGCCGCATGCGCTGAAGCTTTCGGTTTTATTTTCAACATTTTTCGTTTGGCAGTTAGATTATTTGGGTTGGGATTTAGCTGTTAGCTTCCATTTTGCTTTTGATGTTTTCTTTCTTTTGGTGTCACTCAACATCTCCTTTTCTCCTTACTTTATCTTGTTTACTCTTTGAAAATTGGCTAAAAATAAAACTCTTTTGTTATCATTATTCCCCTGCCTCACGGATTTTCCTTCATTGGTTTGCCCCAGAGGCAATGCATCTCACTTAAATGTTACAGATCATCCCCAACAACATCCAACACGTAACATCCATGCATCTGAATTATACTAAACATTTTTGTCCTTTGACAGACAGTGTAGTAAAGGCGCATGATGTTACAGATGCCTTTGTCCTCAGCTCCATTGCCAATCGGTTATGAAATTCACCTAAGAGGAAAGAGAGGCTGGATACAGTGTAATTGATAAAAGTGTAAGTTTACATGTTGTAATTTAGTTTCTTTTGCTGTTTGAGACATCTTAGATGTTTTGTTTGTTTAATTAGTCTTTTAGTATTGACACTTCTTTGTCAGTATTATGCACTACACCCAGTTTTTGTGTATTTTGTATTGTTTGTTTTTAAATATGAATAAATTATTGCAGTTATTACAACATTTATTTGATTTGTGTCTGCTTTACACAGGATGTTGTAAACATTTTGAACTTTGCGGAATTTACGTTGAACACAACACGTATTTTCCATGGGCCAACATCCAAACTCGTGGAATCCACGTAAAGAATACGTGTTAACACCACGTGGAAAAGACAGGTAATTTAGGCGTTAAAGGCAAGTCGAATTCCACGTGGATTTGACACATGGAATCCATGTGTTTTCACCACTTGGAAAACACGTGGATTCCATGTGTCGAATTCCACGTGGAATTCGACTTGCCTTTTACGCCTAAATTACCCGTCTTTTCCACGTAGTGAAAACACGTGGATTCCATGTGTCGAATTCCACGTGGAATTCGACTTGCCTTTAACGCCTAAATTACCCGTCTTTTCCACGTGGTGAAAACACGTGGATTCCATGTGTCGAATTCCACGTGGAATTCGACTTGCCTTTTACGCCTAAATTACCCGTCTTTTCCACGTGGTGAAAACACGTATTCTTCACATGGATTCCACGAGTTTGTGCCCACTGGGATCTTCCTCTCCAGTGATACCAAAAAGAGCAATCAGAGGGTCTGGTTCAAGATTGCATTTCAATACGAAGGACAGGGTCATAAAAACATCCCTCCAGAATTTTTCCAAATTCGGGCATGTCCAGTATAATATTAATAGCAACTAGCTTTTTCATCTCCATACTATTCGGCTTCGCCTTTTTTCTGCAATTTTTGGAGAACGCGTGAGTTTCCTCGTCTAAAAACAACAAACGGAATTCATCTCCAAACAACTAAAACTCCGACACAGAGGTACGTTATAATGTCTACCATTCAGCTTGTTCAGTGTGTAGAGTGCAGGATGTTTAGACATTCTTCCTCCGTCATTAGTGATAACTTTATTTGTGATAGGTGTGTGTTAGTGAGCACTCTGACGGAGAAGATATCAGCGTTAGAGGAGCGCATTCAGACTTTAGAGAGGGTTAGACAGTGTGAGAGCAGCGTTATTCCTGTAGTGGACAGTCTGGGTGCCACAGGCGGAGATAAACAGCCCCCGACTCCGGCATTAGAGCCCTCACAGCGGGGCGAGTGGGTGACGAATCAGCGGCATACTCGTTCAGCCAAAGCTAACGCTAAGGCTAGCCCACCGGAGCACACCTCCTCTGCGCTTCACGTGTCCAACAGGTTTGCTCTCTTCAGTGCTGCACCCGCTGAGAAACCTGAAAGAGCTCTGGTTATAGGAGACTCTATACTGAGGCACGTGACATTAGCTAGACCTTTAGGGGCGCCAGCGGCAGTGGTTAGGTGTATCCCGGGAGCCAGAGCACCGGACATAGCAGGTAATCTTAGGGCTCTAGGACAGCACAGGTTCTCTAAGATAGTGGTACATGCTGGAGCTAACGATATACGCCTTCGTCAGTCAGAGGTTAGTAAGAGTATCTTTACAGAGGTGTTTAAATTAGCGAAGGCGATGTCTGATGAAGTAATATGCTCTGGTCCCATCCCAATGAGACGTGGCGACATAGCTTATAGCAGGTTATGGTCGCTGAACCGCTGGATGTCCAGGTGGTGCTCCAAAAATAATGTGGGCTACATAGACAATTGGAAGACCTTTGAGGGCAAAGCTGGCCTGTTAGGGCGGGACGGTGTCCATCCCACTCGGGAAGGTGCTGCTCTCATTTCCTGTAGTATAGCTCATAGTCTCAGTAGAGGTCTAGTTAATCTGTGACAATCCAGAGCCCAGGCCAGGGAGCAGACAGACAGGCTAAACCAACCGTCTGCTAGCTGCATAGAGTCGTCACTCAGGGTTCACCATATTGAGACTGTGTCTGTTCCCTGATCTAAGCAAAAATAAAGAAAGACTCAGAAAGTCTGTTTCAATAATCTAATTAACATAAAGACCACAAACTCCGATCATACTGAATGCACAGCCGGCAACTCTGATCTGAAGCTAGGATTGTTAAATATTAGATCTCTCGCATCAAAAGCAGTTATTGTTAATGAAATTATTACAGATCAGGCGTTTGATATACTCTGTTTAACTGAAACATGGGTTAAACAGGATGAGTATGTAGCTCTAAATGAAGCTAGTCCTCCTGGATACAGCTACATACACCAGCCTCGGTTAACTGGTAGAGGAGGAGGCGTCGCAGTTATTCATGATGATAATCTTTCTATCGTACAAAAACACGGACACAAATTTAACTCATTTTAAATTCTTTATAGTAACATAAGTATACTTAAGTATATTAAGTCAGCTCAGTCGATTCCACTAATTATAATTTACAGACCTCCAGGGCCGTATTCTGAATTTCTTAGTGAATTTGCGGATTTCATCTCAGACCTGGTCGTTTCTGTAGACAAAGCGTTAATTGCCGGAGGTTTTAACATTCATTTTGAGAATCCAGAAGACCCTCTGAGAACAGCATTTATGTCCATACTGGACTCTGTAGGCGTAAATCAGTGTAGTAGGACCCACTCATAAAGCAGGTCACACTTTAGACTTAATAATATTTTTCGGATTAAGTATAAGAAATGTATTCACAATTCCACTGTCTGAAATTATCTCAGATCACTATCTTGTCTCCATTCAAGTGTGTCACAGTGATAATGTACGCACAGCACCGCGCTACCGTATTAAACGTACATTCACATCAACTACCACACATAGTTTTATCAGTAATCTCCCAGAGTTACCAACTTCGATTAGGCCACCGTCTGACCCCACAGAACTTGCTCAGGCGACTGAATATTTAGAGTCGACATTTCGTTGTACCTTAGATAATGTAGCTCCAGCTAAAAGAAAAATTATTAGAGATAAGAAACTCGCTCCCTGGTATAACGATCACACGCGCACCTTAAAACAGACCGCTCGGAAATTAGAGTGTAAATGGCGTCAAACTAAATTGTTAGTATTTCAAATAGCATGGAAAGAGAGCATCCTGAACTATAGGAAAGCTCTTAGTGTAGCTAGATCAACGTATCTCTCCACTCTTATAGAAGAAAATAAAAATAATCCTAGATTTTTATTTAATACCGTAGCCAAATTAACCAGAAATAAGACCACTACAAAAATCTCCACAACAACATCATGCAATAGCGAGGACTTCATGAACTTTTTTAATAATAAAATTGTAAATATCAGGCATAAAATTGAGGCTTTGAAACCGAACAATGTAATTGATACAGATGTTAACCTAGCCATGTCAGATTCAAACCTAGAATACTTTACTCCCCTTGAAGAGAATGAACTAATTTCACTCATCTCTTCTGCAAATTCATCAACCTGTATATTAGATCCTATACCGACACATTTTCTTAAACAGATAGTACCAGTAATAACAGAACCGCTGTTGAGAATAACTAATTCCTCACTCAGCATTGGTTATGTTCCAAAATATTTTAAATTAGCAGTTATCAAACCAATAATTAAGAAACCTGACCTCGACCCCTGTCAGCTGTCCAATTACAGGCCAATATCAAACCTCCCCTTTATCTCTAAGATTCTGGAAAATATAGTAGCAGAGCAGCTATGCTCATATCTACATAGAAATGGCATACATGAACTGTATCAGTCAGTTTTTAGGCCTCATCACAGCACAGAAACAGCACTCGTTAAAGTAGTAAATGACCTCCTATTGGCCTCTGATCAGGATTGTGTAACTATGCTTGTATTACTCGACCTCAGTGCAGCTTTTGACACCATTGATCATGCTATTCTTCTTCACAGATTAGAAAATGTAGTAGGAATTACACTCTCTCCTGGCTCAGATCCTATTTGACCGATCGTTATCAGTATGTAGACTTAAATGGTGATTATTCTGCATGTTCTCTAGTGGAGTTTGACGTTCCGCAGGGTTCAGTTTTAGGCCCACTGCTTTTTTCCCTTTACATGCTTCCTCTGGGCAACATAATCCGTAAGCATGGTATTAGTTTTCATTGTTATGCTGACGACACACAGCTATACGTCTCAACAAAACCTGATGAGAAAAACCATCTTACTAAAGTTGAGCAATGTGTGCAGGACATAAGAAATTGGATGCTAATTAACTTCCTTCTGCTTAATCCAGATAAGACAGAAGTTCTAGTCATAGGACCGCATACAGCTAGAAGTAAAATCTTAGATCACACCGTAACTTTAGATGGCCTTTCTGTTCCATCAAGTGCAACAGTAAAAGACCTCGGTGTGATTATAGATTCCAGCCTTTCATTTGAAGCTCATGTACTGTAGATAATATCACCAGGATAGCATTCTTTCACCTCAGAAATATTGCCAAGATAAGAAATATATTGTCGGTAAACGATGCAGAAAAACTAGTTCATGCTTTTATCACTTCTAGGTTGGACTATTGTAATGCTTTACTGTCTGGTTGTTCAGCTAGGTGCATAAACAAGCTTCAGCTAGTCCAGAATGCAGCAGCGAGAGTCCTCACTAGAACCAGAAGATATGAGCACATCACCCCTATCTTCACTACATTGGCTCCCTGTGAAATTTCGCATTGATTTTAAAATACTACTCTTGACATATAAAGCATTAAATGGTCTCGCGCCGCAGTATCTGAGCGAACTGCTAGTGTCTTACGATCCGCCACGCCTACTTCGGTCAAAGGATGCAGGCTGCTTGTCAGTACCGCATATTATGAAAACTACAGCTGGGGGCAGAGCTTTTTCTTACAAAGCCCCAAAATTATGGAATAGTCTTCCAAATAGTGTTCGGGACTCAGACACAGTCTCAGTGTTTAAGTCTAGGCTCAAAACCTATTTATTTAGCCAAGCATGTTTATAAATAGATTTGCCATAAGGTAAAGGAGCAGATCTGGGGGACTCATGGACGTAGAGTATTATGGTGAACTGGTATGTTTAGATGCTGTCTTCCTCAGTCTCATTTGATCACTCAGGTTTGTTGACGTTGAGGTGATTGTTTGCTTTACATCTCAGGGAGCCCTCATATTTGTGTTTCCTTCTGGCTCTCCCTTTTAGTTATGCTGTCATAGTTAGTCCTGCCGGAGTCCCTGCTTCAATTCAATTCAATTCAGTTTTATTTGTATAGCGCTTTTAACAATTGACATTGTCTCAAAACAGCTTTACACAATCAAAAGAATTATTTAAGTTTGTATGGAATGTGAATGTGTATGAATCAAAAAGTTCAGATATTCCCTGGCGAGCAAGCCCGAGGGCGACAGTGGCAAGGAAAAACTCCCTGAGACGGTAATAGGAAGAAACCTTGAGAGGAACCAGACTCGACAGGGAACCCATCCTCATCTGGGTGAAACAGATAGCAGGAAATGATCTGCATTTATACAGTGTTAAGTGTTAGGTTCAGCTATAATAGTTGATGTTAATTGATGTTATAATACTTGATGTAAAATGGAGTCCAGTAGTTAGTCGAGACTCAGATAGACTTGTAGAAAGTTCCAGTCCTGAACTATCGAATTGTCAAGTCCTCAGAGAAACAGCTGACCACACCAGTCGAGGCCAGAACCATCTTCTAAGTATAGAGAATCATCCCCAGACACCAGACGCATCCTAAAGAGACACACGGGGCATCCATGCGATGAGACCTCCAACCACAAACCGGGCACCAGGATGGATCAGACAGGTCCGGAGGGCAGAGGGAGTCTGGATCACTGGCAGCTCAGGAACCACATGTGTAGCTCGACAGAGAGAGAGCGAAAGAGTGAAAGGGGGAGACAGGGGGAGAGAGGAAAGAGAAAGAGGGGGAGGAAGAGAAGAGGAGGAGAGATTGCAATTAGGTATGGTCACAGTCACAATGTCTAATGTGAATGTATATTTACTGTAGAGTAAATGAGGATGGGTTCCCTGTCGAGTCTGGTTCCTCTCAAGGTTTCTTCCAATTACCATCTCAGGGAGTTTTTCCTTGCCACTGTCGCCCTCGGGCTTGCTCACCAGGGACTATCTGAACATTTTGATTCATACACATTCACATTCCACACAAACTTAAATAGTTCTTTTGATTGTATAAAGCTGTTTTGAGAGAATGTCAATTGTTAAAAGCGCTATACAAATAAAACTGAATTGAAATTGAATCCAGTACATATGAATAAGAGACGCCTCTCCGCTTTTACATTTATTACAACAAGGATCAATGTCTGGATAGAAACGGGAAAGTTTAAGTTTGGAGAGATGAGCCCTATGTACAACCTTAAACTGTAATAAAGAGTGGCGGGCACATAAGGAGGTAGAGTTGACAAGTTTAAGAATTGAATTCCAAGTATCATCTGATAGTGACAAATTTAAATCCTTCTCCCAAACAGTTTTAATTTTACACAAAGGGGTGTGACTCGAAGCCATCAATTCACCATAAATAGTGGATATTAGGCCTTTACGCAGCGGAGACAAACAGAGGAGATTATCTAGAATGTTTGCAGCAGGAGCCTCAGGGAAATTTGGTATTAAAGGGTCTTACTTGCAGATATCTGAAAAAATGAGAATTGGGTAGGTTAAACCTTTCGGAAAGCTGTTCAAACGATGCAAACTTAAGGTCAACAAACAGGTCTTTGCAAAGCTTGATGCCCTTATTGTGCCATTCCTGAAACACTGAATCATGTAAAGAAGGTTGGAAGAGATGGTTAGAGACGATAGGACTGGACAGAGAAAAGCCCAGAAGACCGCTGTGCTTTCTGAACTGAGCCCATACTCTCAAGGTATGCCTAACAACTGAGTTATTGATTAATTTAATTGAGGGGATGGGGAGAGCAGATCCAAAGAGTGCAGAGACAGAGAGTTTATCTCCATTTCCACCCAGGCAGGACGATTATGTTGGTTATGAAAATATGACCAAAAGATGACAGATCAAATGTTTGCTGCCCAGTAGTAGAAACAAAAATTAGATAGAGCCATGCTACCGTCTCTTTTAGATCTTTGAAGTAGGGACTTATTCAATCGTGGATGTTTACCTTTCCAAAGGTAAGAAGATATAATTAAGTCTAAAGCACCAAAGTAAGATTTGGGAATAAAAACAGGTACAGACTGAAAGAGATGTAAAAATTTAGTAAGAATACTCATTTTAATTGCATTAATGCGGCCCACCAGGGACATGGAGAGTGGTGACCATCGTCCCAAGTCCTTTCTTGTTTGGTTCAACAACCTAATAAAATTTTCTTTAAAAAGGTGTTTATGTTTCCTTGTAATTGTAATACCAAGACAGGTGAAGTGATTTTTCACTATGTTGGATGGAATATTGTGCATACCAGTTGTTACTGCAGTATTATCTAACAGAAAAAGTTCACTTTTGTGCAAAATTTATTTATATCCTGAAAAGTAACTAAATTCTCTGAGCAATGACAGCACAGGTGGCAGAGAGGAGACTGGATTTGATAAAAAAAAAAAGTAGAAGGTAACTCAGTGTAACTCAGTGTAACACACCTCACAGTGTAACTAAGTGTAACGCAGTGTAACTCAGTGTAACACACCTCACAGTGTAACATAGTGTAACACAGTGTAACTCAGTGTAACACACCTCACAGTGTGACTCAGTGTAACTCAGTGTAACACACTACACAGTGTAACTCAGTGTAACTCAGTGTAACACACCTCACAGTGTAACACAGTGTAACAAAGCATATCTCAGTGTAACACACCTCACAGTGTAACACATTGTAACTCAGTGTAACACACCTCACAGTGTAACTCAGTGTAACACACCTCACAGTGTAACAGAGTGTAACTCAGTGTAACTCAGTGTAACACACCTCACAGTGTAACACAGAGAAACACACCTCACAGTGTAACACAGAGAAACACACCTCAAAGTGTAACTCAGTGTAACACAGTGTAACTCAGTGTAACTCAGTGTAACACACCTCACAGTGTAACTCAGTGTAACACAGTGTAACTCAGTGTACCTCACCTCACAGTGTAACTCAGTGTAACTCAGTGTAACACACCTCACAGTGTAACTCAGTGTAAGACAGTGTAACACACCTCACAGTGTAACTCAGTGTAACACACCTCACAGTGTAACTCAGTGTAACACCTCAGTGTAACTCAGTGTAACTCAGTGTAACACACCTCACAGTGTAACACAGTGTAACTCAGTGTAACTCAGTGTAACACACCTCACAGTGTAACTCAGTGTAACACCTCAGTGTAACTCAGTGTAACACACCTCACAGTGTAACTCAGTGTAACACCTCAGTGTAACTCAGTGTAAGACACCTCACAGTGTAACTCAGTGTAACACACCTCACAGTGTAACACAGTGTAACTCAGTGTAACTCAGTGTAACTCAGTGTAACACACCTCACAGTGTAACTCAGTGTAACTCAGTGTAACACAGTGTAACTCAGTGTACCTCACCTCACAGTGTAACTCAGTGTAACACACCTCACAGTGTAACTCAGTGTAACACAGTGTAACTCAGTGTACCTCACCTCACAGTGTAACTCAGTGTAACTCAGTGTAACACACCTCACAGTGTAACTCAGTGTAACTCAGTGTAACACACTTCACAGTGTAACTCAGTGTAACACCTCAGTGTAACTCAGTGTAAGACACCTCACAGTGTAACACAGTGTAACACAGTGTAACTCAGTGTAACACACCTCACATTGTAACACAGTGTAACTCAGTGTAACTCAGTATAACACACCTCACAGTGTAAGTCAGTGTAACACACATCACAGTGTAACTCAGTGTAACTCAATGTAAGACACCTCACAGAGTAACACAGTGTAACTCAGTGTAAGACACCTCACAGTGTAACACAGTGTAACTCAGTGTAACTCAGTGTAACACACCTCACAGTGTAACTCAGTGTAACTCAGTGTAACACCTCACAGTGTAACTCAGTGTAACACACCTCACAGTGTAACACAGTGTAACTCAGTGTAACACACCTCACAGTGTAACACAGTGTAACACAGTGTAACTCAGTGTACCTCACCTCACAGTGTAACTCAGTGTAACACACCTCACAGTGTAACTCAGTGTAACACACCTCACAGTGTAACTCAGTGTAACACCTCAGTGTAACTCAGTGTAACTCAGTGTAAGACACCTCACAGTGTAACACAGTGTAACACAGTGTAACTCAGTGTAACACACCTCACAGTGTAACACCTCAGTGTAACTCAGTGTAACACACCTCACAGTGTAACACAGTGTAACTCAGTGTAACTCAGTGTAACTCAGTGTAACACACCTCACAGTGTAACTCAGTGTAACTCAGTGTAACACACCTCACAGTGTAACTCAGTGTAACTCAATGTAAGACACCTCACAGTGTAACACAGTGTAACTCAGTGTAACACACCTCACAGTGTAACACAGTGTAACACAGTGTAACTCAGTGTAACACAGTGTAACTCAGTGTAACACAGTGTAACTCAGTGTAACTCAGTGTAACACACTTCACAGTGTAACTCAGTGTAACTCAGTGTAACACCTCACAGTGTAACTCAGTGTAACACACCTCACAGTGTAACACAGTGTAACACAGTGTAACACAGTGTAACTCAGTGTAACACACCTCACAGTGTAACTCAGTGTAACTCAGTGTAACTCAGTGTAACACACCTCACAGTGTAACACAGTGTAACTCAGTGTAACACACCTCACAGTGTAACTCAGTGTAACTCAGTGTAAGACACCTCACAGTGTAACACAGTGTAACTCAGTGTAACTCAGTGTAACACACCTCACAGTGTAACAGAGTGTAACTCAGTGTAACTCAGTGTAACACACCTCACAGTGTAACACAGAGAAACACACCTCACAGTGTAACACAGAGAAACACACCTCAAAGTGTAACTCAGTGTAACACAGTGTAACTCAGTGTAACTCAGTGTAACACACCTCACAGTGTAACTCAGTGTAACACAGTGTAACTCAGTGTACCTCACCTCACAGTGTAACTCAGTGTAACTCAGTGTAACACACCTCACAGTGTAACTCAGTGTAAGACAGTGTAACACACCTCACAGTGTAACTCAGTGTAACACACCTCACAGTGTAACTCAGTGTAACACCTCAGTGTAACTCAGTGTAACTCAGTGTAACACACCTCACAGTGTAACACAGTGTAACTCAGTGTAACTCAGTGTAACACACCTCACAGTGTAACTCAGTGTAACACCTCAGTGTAACTCAGTGTAACACACCTCACAGTGTAACTCAGTGTAACACCTCAGTGTAACTCAGTGTAAGACACCTCACAGTGTAACTCAGTGTAACACACCTCACAGTGTAACACAGTGTAACTCAGTGTAACTCAGTGTAACTCAGTGTAACACACCTCACAGTGTAACTCAGTGTAACTCAGTGTAACACAGTGTAACTCAGTGTACCTCACCTCACAGTGTAACTCAGTGTAACACACCTCACAGTGTAACTCAGTGTAACACAGTGTAACTCAGTGTACCTCACCTCACAGTGTAACTCAGTGTAACTCAGTGTAACACACCTCACAGTGTAACTCAGTGTAACTCAGTGTAACACACTTCACAGTGTAACTCAGTGTAACACCTCAGTGTAACTCAGTGTAAGACACCTCACAGTGTAACACAGTGTAACACAGTGTAACTCAGTGTAACATACCTCACATTGTAACACAGTGTAACTCAGTGTAACTCAGTATAACACACCTCACAGTGTAAGTCAGTGTAACACACATCACAGTGTAACTCAGTGTAACTCAATGTAAGACACCTCACAGAGTAACACAGTGTAACTCAGTGTAAGACACCTCACAGTGTAACACAGTGTAACTCAGTGTAACTCAGTGTAACACACCTCACAGTGTAACTCAGTGTAACTCAGTGTAACACCTCACAGTGTAACTCAGTGTAACACACCTCACAGTGTAACACAGTGTAACTCAGTGTAACACACCTCACAGTGTAACACAGTGTAACACAGTGTAACTCAGTGTACCTCACCTCACAGTGTAACTCAGTGTAACACACCTCACAGTGTAACTCAGTGTAACACACCTCACAGTGTAACTCAGTGTAACACCTCAGTGTAACTCAGTGTAACTCAGTGTAAGACACCTCACAGTGTAACACAGTGTAACACAGTGTAACTCAGTGTAACACACCTCACAGTGTAACACCTCAGTGTAACTCAGTGTAACACACCTCACAGTGTAACACAGTGTAACTCAGTGTAACTCAGTGTAACTCAGTGTAACACACCTCACAGTGTAACTCAGTGTAACTCAGTGTAACACACCTCACAGTGTAACTCAGTGTAACTCAATGTAAGACACCTCACAGTGTAACACAGTGTAACTCAGTGTAACACACCTCACAGTGTAACACAGTGTAACACAGTGTAACTCAGTGTAACACAGTGTAACTCAGTGTAACACAGTGTAACTCAGTGTAACTCAGTGTAACACACTTCACAGTGTAACTCAGTGTAACTCAGTGTAACACCTCACAGTGTAACTCAGTGTAACACACCTCACAGTGTAACACAGTGTAACACAGTGTAACACAGTGTAACTCAGTGTAACACACCTCACAGTGTAACTCAGTGTAACTCAGTGTAACTCAGTGTAACACACCTCACAGTGTAACACAGTGTAACTCAGTGTAACACACCTCACAGTGTAACTCAGTGTAACTCAGTGTAAGACACCTCACAGTGTAACACAGTGTAACTCAGTGTAACTCAGTGTAACACACCTCACAGTGTAACTCAGTGTAACTCAGTGTAACACACCTCACAGTGTAACTCAGTGTAACTCAGTGTAACACACCTCACAGTGTAATGTGGTGGATTTTTTATTCTCCCCACACCAAAGTTGCCCTAATTTAAAACATTAAACAAATACTGTAACTTGAATAAAGAAATCAAAGAAAGACTCTGGATTCCGTGTAGATCTAGATGAAGTAAGGATAAGTTTTATTGCAACAATAAAACAAAGTGAGCCAGTCTTGAGAATGCCTAAGATGCAAACCAGAGCATCACCAAGAACAGACTGACCTACTGTGACATCGGTGCCTTCTTTTATACAGTTTTACAGGGGCGGGACGCTCATCTGGCCCCCTCATTTGCTCATTATTTTTTCTGGTTCCTCATCAAATTTTTCAACCAATAAAATTACATTTGCATTATACGTCATATACCTCGTCATCTGACTCCATCTTTTACCAAATTTTGCTTCCAATATAACTTATTTTCCTTTCAAATTAGTTTCCATTATCTTTTCACTTTTGTTGTTCAACTTAAAAAATATTGGGGTGGCGCTTACGTCTGCTATAAATTCTTGGTGCTTCCGCTTTACTCTACAGTTTTCAAGAGACAGGCCATGGGTAAGCATCTTCTACATGTTATTTTAATTATTTGTCTAAGTTTGTGACTTTTATTGTATTTACCTATTTTTATCCTCTATTTTTATTCTTATAGCTAATCGCATCTGCACGAATGATCACCACGTCGCTTTGCACGACTCGGACAGCCAGAGCAGTCCGGCTCACAGTCCTACTGACTATACTCCTACTGAACCTGTCATGGACCGGGCCTCGGTGAGTTTTACTGAGGATGAGCCCGAGCCATCTGCTTCGTTACTGCAGTTCCTAGAGGAGACAGGGCTCACTTTTTCCAAGAATGTTGATCCCAAACCGGGTCCTTCTAAGAGGCCACGTGCGGATAGCCCTTATCCATTTTCTTTTAGGCCTGTACGGCCTGAATCTACAACGCCAGCTCCGCTACTCTTAAGACCTGTTTGTCACGTAAGTGTTGGCACCCAGACCGATGTTAAAGTGTCTGTTGGTACCCAAACAGATTTTCCTTCTGCACCTGTGCCAACTTCAAATCGCGGCATTTCTGTTTCTATTTCCTTTCACTGATTTTTAAATTAGTGTTGCCCTTCCTCACAGGAAGTTTTGCTAATTGACTTCTTATGCATTTTATTTTGCTTCTGATGCTTACCCAGGCCCCATGTGTTTTTATACTTTTTTTTTTTATGTTGGGCCTAATACTTTGTATTGTATAATATTCACTATGTAGATACACATACTATTTTGTGTCTATTTCTTTATTAAACTTATTATTCAGATCACTGTACTGTATGTGTGTGTGTGTGTGTGTTTTTTTTGGTTATTTAATTTGACAGGTTGCTTGTGTATCCAATACCTGTTACATCACAGTTAAGATCACCCCATGTCTGAGATTACATCATGTCTGGGGCTATGTCATATCTGCTGATCTGGTGTCGTTTCTAGGGTTACTATGAAATCTCTAAGATGGCTGCCAGTCTAAGGTTTGTTGGGTACATACTGTATACTAAACGTCACATGGTGTCTTTGATACTATGACATCACATTGTTCTTGGCTCAACTCCGATTGCTTCATCTCACATCCATAAGATAAAATTAATAGTTTTCTGTAATATTACTGCATGTACAAATATATGTAATTAAAATATGCTTACATATTTCCCCCTCTGTGACTTTTAAGTCACATAAAAGGCATAAAGAAAAGTAAAAAGAAATAATGCTTACTCACTAACTTATGAACATTAACAGAATTTAAACAATGAATTTAAACAATGCTTAACTTATGAACCTTAACCTTACATATTACTACAGAAACAAGAAATAAACCTTACACATTAATATTAGTCCTTATAGAATAGGAAAAACTAAGAAATAAACCTTGAACTAGTAACTTTTCATCAAAATTATGACCTTACTCAAATTAACCTTTCAGAAATAATCTTAAAGAACCTTTAAAGAACCTTACTACTAAAGAATAATCTTAAATCATTTTAAATCAAAGTCATAGAAAAATCTGATTCAAAGAAGTTCATTCAAAGAAGTCTTACATATTACTTAAAAGAGACCTAAAATTTTAAACCTTACAACCCTACATATTCAACCTAACCTTACATATTACTCCCTCACTAAACCATCCATTTAGGAAAAACAATTGAGAATGAGTAAATATAAGCATAAACATATATGAGTGTATAATAAGCATGCAATGGTTATAATATGATGAGTCCAGAGGTGGGCGAAAAAACCTTCAGTACAGCCAATTCAGAAGGAAAAATTCCACACCTTGCCAGCTTTTCATGCTCGACAGTGTATACATCACCAGGACCTCATACTGTATAATAATACATATATGACAAACATTGAAAACCATCAAAGCCATTTAAGCAGTCCATTAGGGTCCCTGTAAGTTAAAGATAGTGTGTCAAGATTTTCAGACCCCTCTTCAGTCCAGGTCTTACGATCCTCATCCATGGATTCGATCACATACAGGTCCTTACAGCTTGCCAGCTGAGATAGTGGAATGCGGTTTATCCTGCCCGTTTCTAAGCGCAAAAAATCTAACCACACTTCATCGGCTTTTGGAAGAGCATCCAGCGCACGTTGCAGGGATATTGGTGTATCTCTCCATAAGATGTCATCCCCCAACATTACTTTGGTTATGGTCTTAGTTGCTGCCATGTACACATCGTCAAATTCAACTATCCCACAAATATCATATGCAGCCCAATCCTCTTCGATCCCAATTCCTCTGTAGATGCCTAACTTCAGATGTCTCCCAAGCTGATATGAAGTTGTTACCAGATGAAGTCCTGTGTTCATGTCAAGGTTGAACGTCTCCTGTGTCTTCGCCTTAATCCATTTGAAGTCCTTCGTCGAAACGTTGGCATTGGTGATGAACTCCTTGTTCCCTATCGTGCGTTGTGCATGCCAGTCAACGAGATCATGTCTCAATTCTGCCCATTTTTTCTTCGGGGCCATTTCCGCAACCTCGTTCCATGCGTTACAGCAGACGGTACAGGAAACTATCCACCTTGGGTCAGGTACCAGTTCCATCCTGCAATACATACGTGTATAGCAGAACAAAACACAAAAACAAAACACAAAATAGAAGACATACTTTTTCTACTAATACTACTTTTTCTCTGATATAGTTACTTAAAACATGGATTAAATAAGTTGGATTAAAATATATTGTTACACTAGATAAATTTTCAATATACATGTGATCAATAAGGATAATGTCAATTGTCCATTATGCAGTGTAGTTGGTCTTCTTTCACTTCATTTGCATATAGATGGACTCCTCTTCCTCATCCTCATATGGTGTCGTCTGGTCGTGATATTCCACAACAACTGTATATTGTCCTACCATTTTCTGAATACTTGCTCTTGCCAGAGGAATAACGCAGCAAGATGCAATGAGTAGGGTTCCTAACACTATCAGAACAATTGTGCCTAGTTTCACAAGTAGTCCGTACCAATTAGAAGGATTAAGCCAGTCAAACCATGTGGTCCACGCGGTAGTTTTCTGTACTTCTTGGGTGACTCTAACATGTTCATCTCTCAGATTCCGCATGGCTCTAAGTATTTTGGTTATGTTACCATCAGGGCCTGTATGTCTTGGAATGTATGTACAGCAGTCTTCTCCAATTAAAACACACACTCCTCGTTGAGGTGCTAGCATAGTGTCCAGGGCGAATCTGTTTTGCATGGTCATTATTGTTGTTCTGTCTAATTGTTCTTGTACTAATCCTAAAACACTTAAAGTGTGATTCCAAAATCTCTGTTGATTGTACCATAGTAAGTTTATCCACCTTGCGTTTTTAGAAATTTGAACCCATGGGAGGAAGATTGTCGTGAATGCTCCTCCTACTCTGTTTATAACCTCATGTTCAGTTGGTACGCCAAGTGGAATTCCATCCCAACTTACTGTTATTCCTCCCTCTTTATCAAACTCTTCCCATTTCTTTAATTCCCCTTGACCGACCGTGTCCAAGAATTTTATCTCACGTTTGCTTCTTCTGTTTTGTGTACCATGCAATCCTATTACAATTAGTTCTCCTTCTAGTAATACTGGAGCACAGCATCCGTTCCAGTCTTGTGGTAGAGTTTGTCTAACTGTGGTTCCATCACAATACCAAAATATGTCAGCTAAGGGTGTTGTACCTAATCTTAAGTCTGGTTGTCGTACGTTGACTATCTCACTGCATGACATATTGCTTGTTGTATTGTCACATATCTGTCTCATTTTTATGGAAAAACCTGCTGCTGACTGTGTTTCGTTGCAACTTGATGATAAATTTCCTACTTCTATACTTCCATCTGAACAGATGCATAGAGGATAGGTCTGTTGCACAGGTGTTATTTCTCGTTGGACAGCATCTATCGTTTCTACAGGATGATACGTGCATTTGCTTATATTCTGCATCCATTCTGGACCATAATCTATTGCAGCTGAATGTAAAAGACAGCTGATAGGGCATAATCGTGATTCACTATATTCTGGATCATCTATACATTCCCTTGTTCCTTGTGTTATCGCCACTTTTGGGGGCTTATGACTTCTGTCGTGACACACGATGCAGTCCTTATTTGTTAAAGACTCAGCTGTGAATTTCATCCATTGGTAGAACATATCATTTTTCCATGTTTGATCAGATTCTTTTTTGTTTCCAGGTGCCTGTTTTATTATTTCTGGAATTACTGTTACATAGGTTGCTGACTCATCATCTGATACGCTAGGTTGGCCTGGTACTTTTGCCGTACATCCACGCAAATACGGATATGCTAGGCATACACCTCGTATTTTGCCGTTTGCTGACTTATTAAATGCGCACCATTGATTGGATGTTGGTATTGCCTCAATCAATCCGTCTAATGCAATCTTCATTTTTGATCCAGGGGTTTTCTCTATTTCTACATAAATACGCACTTGATCTTCTTGGGGTCGTGTCCTGTCTACCTCTATTTGATAAGTTCCTTCCCAATTTCCTGTTCTTTCCCACATTGATAAACCAGATACCATTCTTGCTCTAGTTATTGTAGCTAGTACGCAACGTATTTGTCTCTCTTCAGTGTTCCATTCTGGTTTGCTCTTTTCATTTCTGATGGCCCAACTACTAGTCAAACCGATCATAAGAAGTATTGTTATTTCCATAGACTTCCTTCTGTTTTTTAGGCGGTAATAAGAGGATGGTTTCTCCATCAGGATCACAACGGTGACACGTGGGATTATGGCCAAATAATCTACACAATATATTTCTTGGGGTGTTTTTTGTTGGGTATGTTCTTTCTACTGTAGTTGGTTTAAATAATTTAATCAGTATCTGAGCCAGTATCAGCTTCTAACTGTCTCCGTGCTGTTTCTATTTTAGTACGTTTATCTTCTCGCTGTCTAACTTGGGCTCTTGTTCTATGAGATGGTCCTGCTTGTTCTGCTTCTTCTTCTTCAAGTTCAGCTTCCCAGTCTTGTATATCTTCTTGAGGCCACTCTGGCCAGTAGCCTTGTTCTTCTTCCTGTTCTATCCACGGCAAACTTTCAGTGCGTTCATATGGATCTGGTGCTTGTTGTCTGGGTCTTTCGTCGTCTCTCTGAGGATCTGATTGCAGACCCGAGGGTCCTGCTCTTGGAGACTCGGTGTCCTCCTGCGGAAACCTGTCTCTTACCTGGTCCGGATTTGGTGCCTTGCAGCAATGATTTAAATGGTACCATACGTCTTTACCTTGAACTTTTACTGCAGTTGGAGTTGCCAACACCACCTTGTATGGTCCTTCCCTTCTAGCTTGGTTCCACCTTCTTTTGAACACTTGGATAAACACCCAATCACCAGGCAGTACAGTTCTCTCGTCTATGTCCTCTGCCTCAGCGTCCTCAGCTTGATCAGCTGCTCTCTGTCTGGTGTTGTCATGTATTGTAGCTCCCTTAACCTGTTGGAAAATAACTTTGTGTATTTCAGATAAGTGTTTCACATAATGATCAAGTTCACTTTGCAGTTGTTCAAGTGTGGGGCCTTTATAGGGCCCGCGGGTAAAAGAAGTAAGCATAGGTCTGCCAGTAAGCATTTCATGCGGGGTTAGATGCGTGTTGCGGTTAGTTTGCGATCTCATGCCCATTAAGGCTAACGGCAAGGCTTGAAACCAATCCATATTTGTATCTGCGCATATTTTAGCCAATTTCATTTTTAAAACTCCATTCGCTCTCTCTACCATCCCCTGTGATTGGGGATGATACACACATCCAAATCTGTGCTTGATGTTCAACCATTGCGTTACTTTTTGTACTATCTTATTTGTGAAGTGTTTCCCATTGTCTGAACTAATTGTGTCTGGAATTCCAAATCTTGGTATCACTTCTCTACACAAGAATTTTGCTACTGCCGTCGCATCTTCCCTAGCTGTTGCTACAGCTTCTACCCATCTGCTAAACCTGTCTTCGACCACTAAGATGTATCGTTTTCCTTGTATCCTAGGTTCCCCCATGTCTACATAGTCAAACATTATATGCCTAAATGGCCCATCTGGCTCTGGGATGTGTCCTATCGGTGATGTGAAGTGCTTTCTAATGTTAAATCTAGCACAGATGTCGCAAAACTGTGATAATGTTCGATGAACCATTAGACTTAAATAAGGCGACCACCATTCCTTTTGGATTCTTTTTATCACTTCCCCTCTTGCTACGTGATCATTCCCATGAACTTGTTTTATCAGGGTTAAAAGGAAATTTTGTGGTGCTACAAAACGTCCATCTGCACTTCGCCATACATTAGTATCATTATTTTTTGTTGCTCCTCTTTTAATCCATTTACGAATCTCTTCTCCTGATGCTGCTGCTTGCATGTCTGCTAATGAGGTTAAATCTGGTGTGGGAGGCGCATAGTCTTCAGGTATAAGAAATCTTTCTTCTGGCTCTGGACTTGCACCTGGTTCTTCATCAGGACCAGTGCTCGACTCTGGTGAGCTTGGTTCATTATCTCCCTGCGGATTAGGTTCTGGTTGTGCTGCTGTTTCTGGCATCATATTTATCTGATTTACTGCTGCTTTCTTTGCTGCTTCATCTGCTGCTTCATTTCCATTACTAACAAAAGTGCCATCTTTTTTATGTGCTGCACATTTAACTATGGCTAGTCTTGATGGTAATTTGATTGAATCTAACAGTTCTGATATTGCTTCTCCATGTACTACTGGTGTTCCATCAGCTCTTTTGTAACCTCTTTGTGCCCATATGGGGCCATACAAATGGCATATTCCATATGCATAAGCTGAATCAGTGTATATTGTACATGCTTTCCCTTCTGCTAATTTACAGGCGCCTGTCAAAGCGACTAATTCAGCTAACTGGGCAGAACATGGTTGTGGCACATGTTCTGCTTGTGCAATTTTAAATGTTTCTCCATCTAAAGTGGGTGTTACTATTGCATAGCCCGCTTTATTGCTGTCCCCATCTCTAAAACATGACCCATCTACAAAGAATATACAATCTGGATGTGACAGAGGCTGGTTCTCTAAATCTTGGCGTGTCTTTAGATATTCTGCTGACACTAGATGACAATCGTGGGGATCTCCCTCTGCTGGGGTCATTATACGATCTGCTGGATTTACTGTCTGACACCTGCGTATAGTTAATTCAGGTGCAGAGAGTATTACATCGTATCCTGTTCTTCTAGCATTTGTAATTACAAACGATGGACTGGTCAGGAGTGCGTGTAATGCGTGGGTGGTGTACAGCGTTACTGGATGTCCCATAGTAATTGAGGTTGCTTTCTCATAAGCAAATGCTGCGGCTGCCACCCCTCTGTAACAGGGAGGCATGCCTTTTTCAATATTATCAAGCGCTGTACTATAATATGCAATTGGTTGTTTGCTAGGACCTTGTTGTTGGGTCAGAACCCCTGTGGCAAATCCGCCTCGCTCTGAGACATACAGGTGGAATGGTTTATTGTACTCTGGACTAGCAAGTGCTGGTGCTGTACAGAGTTCTCTTTTTAGCTGTTCAAAAGCTTCTAGTGCTTCAGGTGTCCATTCTAACACTGCAATATTTTTGGTCTGTCCAGCTGCTTTGATTAATGCTCTTAAGGGTGCTGTTTTTAATGCAAAGTCACATATCCAGTCTCTGCTAAATCCTACCATGCCTAAAAGGATAGCATCTCTTTTACAGTTCGTGGTTTAGGGGCTTTTGATATTGCTTCTATATGTTCTGGAGATATGTGCTTAGATGTTCCTTTCAACACTCTACCTAGATACTCTACTTCTTGTCTACAGAATTGTAACTTTTCTCTACTAACTTTATGTCCATTTTCAGCTAGTACTGTCAAGACTCTTAATGAATCTGCTTCGCATTGTTCTCTGGTTGGACTACAAATCAGCAAATCATCACAGTATTGGATCAAAGTACTCTTGATATTTATCGAGGCTAGGTCTTGAGTTAGTACTCGGTTAAATATTGATGGGCTTTCGCAGTATCCCTGCGGTAAGCGACTGTAAGACAGCTGCTGTCCCTCATATGTAAAGGCAAACAAGTGTTGTGATTCTGGATGTAGTGGAATACTAAAAAATGCTGAACATAGATCTATGACAGTGTACCACTGAGTGTCTTCTGGTATATTAGACAGTAGGGTGTGTGGATCAGGCACTATAGGCAATTCTGCTTCTACAATTTGGTTTATGGCTCGTAAATCGTGCACGAGTCTCCATTTATCTGAGTTGGGCTTCCTGACAGGAAATATAGGAGTATTACAAGGACTCTTAGTGGGTATTAATACTCCAGCTTCTAATAACCCATCTATAGTAGGTTTGATTCCTGCTATAGCTTGGGGTGTCAGTGGGTATTGTCTTTGATAAGGCAATTTTGCATTTGGTCTTATTTTTACTAAGGCTTGTCCTCCAGACTTAACTAATCCTACATCTGTGGAGTGTCTTGTCCATAGTTTCTCTGGGATTGTTTTCAGTAATTCTTCCTCTAATGCTAATTCCTTTTCATCTATCTGCCCTAACATCTTAACTGGCATTTGTGTGTGCGATGACAACGGCATGTTACACATCCCCCTCTGAGGGTGTGTTGACAACGTCATGTTCCCATCTATCTCTGTATGTGTTGCCCTCATTCTATCTGTTCCTGAAAATGTTAATTTCAAAAATCTCTGATCTTGTGAAATATGTACAGAAGGGTCAGAGGTTTGTTCCCAATCAGTTACTTCAGCTGCTTGTTTGACCATCAGTCCTAATTCTTTGGATTGTGCGTTTTCCCCCACTAATAAGGAAATGTGAGGTGCTGTGTTAGGTACTTGATGCCAATGTTCCATTCGTTCAGTCAGGTGCAGAGTGATGGCTGCTCCTGGAGCACCTACAATTATATCTCCTAGTGCCACATCAGTGACTGTGTTTTCAATCACATCTGACCACAATTGTGCATATTCTTCATCTTGACTTCCTTGGTCATAGTACATAGTACAGTGTAGCGGTAAAGTTACTCTTTTGCAATCTGGTCGTCGTTGCATAATCCATTCTTCCCATAAATACTGTGCTTGTTGAGTTCCTTTACCAGAGCACAATAGCCAGTATACTGTATCTTGTTTGTTGTCAGGTTTTCTAGTAATCTGTAAGAACTGTCCCATTGTTACATACAGTCCTTTAGTATTACATTTAATTTTTGCTTTAAGTTTGCACAACAAATCTCTTCCCAGCAAATTGACTGGAGTAATAGGCGAGAATAGTAAAGGTGCTGTTATAGTGGTGTCTTCTAGTGTTATTATTTGGGGCTCTGTAAAATGCACTATCTGTGAATGTCCCGAGAAGCCTGTGGTTTTTATCGTATTGCTTGAGAGAGGGAGCTGTGAGCCTTCACGTCCTATACATGAGTATGTAGCACCTGTGTCAATCATAAATGGAATTGGTTGTGAATTATTTATAGACACCATTACAGTTGGTTCTTGTTGTGGATGCAGTGTTGAGACGTACTGCATTTGCTCCCCCTCTGGCTCCTCTGGGCCTCGTCAATTCCAGTTCTGTGGTCCCATCCAGGGACCTGCCCACTGATTCTGGGGCTGTCCTTGTGTCCATGGTCCAGGAGGTTGTCTGGGGCCAGGAGGTCCCATATTCCCTCGAGGTGCTTGTGCTGCTCCATATGGCCCCTGAGGTTGGGGTCCATTTTGAGCCCATGACATTTGTGGACAATTTCTTCTAATGTGTCCTGCTCCTCCACACTGCCAACACTGCATGTCTTGTGTATTTGGGCCCATTTGCCCTGGGGCATTCATTCTGAATGGCTGCCTCCTTGGTTGCTGTTGGAATGATCCCCTTTGTCCCCTGCCTCCATAAGGCCTGGGGCCCTGTCCTTGCCACCTCATGGGTGGATTTTGTCCTTGTTGGTTTCCAGGGTGCACATACGTTGGAGGGGCATTGGCTGCTGCTGGTTGTGGTATTTGCTGCACTGGTCCAGCAGGAGGCGGTGTTATCGGATTTTCAGGCACCATTACTGCTGCTTGGACTTGACCTTTACCTTTCTCTTTTTCCTTTCTCTTTGCAGCTGTGAATTCCCCCAGTTGTATTTTGTGTAACTGGGTTGCGATTGACTCAGCAGTTTCTTTAGCTTCCCTCTTCTTCTTTCGATGTTGGTCCACATAGTGTACAATGTGTGCTTGAAATGTTTCCCATGGCAATGTGTTCAGTCCCACTACCCCTTCCAGGGCTGTTTGGACTTCCTGAGGCATGCACTTTTTCAGCATCATTCGGAACAGGCTCTTACTGGTATCTGTTTGGTCCCAGGAGCCTCCAGTTTCCTCTCTCCATTTTGTCTGGAAGTCATTGATGAATTTTACAACATTGTCATCTTCTTTCATTGCTACTGATTCCAGTTTTCCTGGATCCATTTTGGTGGGATAGGCTTTTCGCAGGGCATCCCATATCCTGTTTCTGAGAGGCCCAAATGCTAGGGTGTCTCCTCTGTTCTGTCCTGTTAATGTATGCAGGTTAGCTTCATCCAATATTTCTGTGGTCTTCACTTTCCCAATTGTTTGTGCTAGAATAGCTTTTACATCTCCCAGTGCTAGGAGGTGTCCAGTGGTTTTTTCTTCAAACTGTGTTATCCATCTTTGTGCTCCATTGCACAAGTCTGGTAGTTGATTTGCCAGGCCTGTCATATCCATGAATGACCATGGCACATACTGGTACCTACTTCCTTTAACAACAAGTGGGAATTGTCTGCCTTCATTGTGATCTTCTGGGTCTGGCATGTGTTCATTAAAACTAGTGTATCTTTCATTTTCTTCTTCATCATGCCGCATGTGTTGTTTGTCAAAACTGGTGTATTTTTTATTTCCTTTTTCATCAGGCCAGGACGAGAGGACCTTCCAGCTTGATGGCATCTCTGATGCAGACAACTCTTTTGCAGCTTTTTTCATTTTCTTTTGTGAGTTTTTTATGCGTCTGTCAATTCGATTTTCTATTTGACTGATTGCTTCATCAAGGGCTTCACTGTCATCATCCTCTTCCTGTGCACTGGCATCTTCCCATTGATGTCTTCTTCTGTATTGATCATTGCGTTGTGGTGTGCTTGTCTGTTCTTTTCTTTCTGTTCTCTTTCTTGCTTCTTTTTCAGATTCAATGATCAGGTGCCCTTTAACTTTTCTTTTTACTGGTTCTTGTCGATCTATCTCGATTACCTCTTCTTCAGTTTCTGCTTCATCTCTGTCAGACTCACAAAGGGATGTGTATGATTGTTCAGGATATGACTTTATGCTGTTTCCTCTTTGCATGTTCTTTTCTTCCCATCTCTCCCGGGACTGCTTCCTTTTATTGCGTTCCATCATCCTTCTTTTAGACGTGACTTGTTGTTCATTTCTGAGTCCCTGTATTTCTGACAGGAATTTCACATTTTGTTCTTTCAGTCTTTTCATTTCTCTTCCTCTACCTTGCAGTTCTTTGGTTTCTCTTGACTCATGTGATTCTATTTTTCTTTCTCTGTTCCATTCCCTTTCGTCGCCATCACTTTGTCTGTGAGTCATTGATTCTTGTTCTGTTTCTTCAAGTTGTCCATCCATCCACTCAGAGTCACAGAGTCACTTTAATTTGTCCCGTCACTCGTCCTTCAAATCCCCATGCTCCTTTGTCTTGTTCCTGCAGCTTCAGTTGTGGGTACATTCCTCCATCCCTCTGTTGCATGTGTTCCTCAGTGTATGGTCGTGGTCTCTCTAATTCTGAGTTTGCTTGTTCTTTCCTTGCTTTCTAAACTTTTTCTTTCCTGTCTTCACTTTTTTCTGACTTCTGATCCTTTTTTCCTTCTTCAACTTGTTTCTGTCTTTCCTGTTCCTTTCCTTCACTTTCAAACCATTGTACTATTTCTAATTTTTGTCCCAATTTGACTCTACCCTTGCTACCCTTTTCCTTAGTGGTGTGTGTGAGCATTTCTTTTACTTCCTTACAACATTCTTCATTAAAGGTTCCTTCTTTAGGCCATTGCAAATCTCCTGATGTCCTGTCATGCCATTTTATCATACACTTTCTGATGTACTTTTCATCTTCTTTATGTTTAGCTATAATTGCATCTATAATGGCTTTGGCCACGCACCTTTACGGCAGAATAACTTTCCCATCACACACTTCTGTCCTGACTTATAATGTGAATTCTTGTGTTTCTTCTCTCTCTTTTTAACTAAGGTTCCTTTGCTGTGTACTTTATGACCACTGCCGATTTTCAACAACTTGTCTTTTCTCTTTATATTTTTTAAACATTAATTTTCCACTGGTGTCAGTATCAGAGGAGTAACGATTTTGTCAAGGGTCTGAAAAATTATTCTCCCGTCTGGTCCAAAAGGTATTACCGTAAATTCACTATTGTTATCAACCATCCACATACGACTCAGCACTACCGGACCTGTCTGTGTTCCTGTTAATATGTATCTTTTTGCTTTTCGGCCTTCTGCGTCTTCTTCTAAATATAATATATCAAAATCTGGGTATGTTTGCAGTAGCGAAATGAGCGGAGTTAAACGTGGAGGTCCACCTAATCCTCCAAATTCAAATGTGCTATTTATTACTTTTAAACGAATCTCTTTAGGAACTAACCCAAGGAAATAACTCATATCTTCATTCTAAAATATGATGTAAGAATTAAAGTGTGCGTGTCACAGTTAAGCTCTAATACGTCAGGTATTACTGAAAGCCTAAGTGTCCACTCTCCCTTATCACACTCTTTCACTAAAAGTAGATCCTTTCCTGGATTATTCAACAACCATTTATTTGTTTCACTCTGATCTGACTCCGAAATTCTAAACTCCCGTTCACACTTATTTAAAACTCCTTCTTCACTTATCTGCTCGTCCCAGTTAATTACTCTAGCTCCACTTATCATCTGATCTCCTCTATTTGTTATATTCAATATTTTATTTTATGTGTAACCTAGGTGCATTTATTATTTTAAGCACTATGTTTTCTGTTAATAGTATTGTGTCGTCGACTACACAAAAACGTAAAGGGTACCTTTTATATCTTACTTAAACTTAAGCTTCAATAACTAATCTAAAGAAATTATTATTTAATAATACTACTATGCTGGCACATTCAGCACCCGTACCACTTTCGTGTCACAGGGGAAGCTTGTGTCACAGAGGAAGCTTATGTCACAGTGTGTTCACAGTGATGTCCAATAGCACAACACAGCTTACATCACAGACAAGACCTATGTTACAGTAAGCTCTATGTCTAGTAGATCGTCACAGTTTATGTCACAGACAAGACCTATGTCACAGTAAGGTCTATGCCTAGTAACACTAATGCTGTATAAATTATAATCTATTCTTTATATTTTACACAAACACATAAATTCAACAACAGACTTTACACATTAATATAACATACACAAACATTTAAAAGACACACATACAAGACATACAAACAACAAACAACACAAGCGCTTCTACAACAATTAAAAATTTAGAGTACTCAGAACAATTTTCAACCATAAAACAATTTATCACACAACCTGGGCCCAGAAAACTTCAATACCACCTGTAGGAATTTTCAACCAGCAATCACCTTATGTTCCCTAGCGATACCTCATACACATGGGTTCTAGCCCTAGGAAACTCGATTGCAGTACTGCTCCTAGCGATACCTCACATGAGTGGGTTCTAGCCCTAGGACTCGAGATTACAGCACAACCACCTACAGGACTTTTTCACAATAAATACTTAAAAATCTGAAAAGCACTTGAAAAGAACCTGCCCAGTTCCGCATCTTGGTACCAGCTCACAAATCAGTGAGTTCTATACTCAGCGTCTTGCTACAGGACTTTTATCACCTGCCACGTCTGGGTAATGAATAAAGTTCCCTATTTAGTGATTTGCAGGAATTTTTACCATCTGGGTCCAGCCCCACTCTGTTGGCGATTCCTCATATACAGGCTCTAGCCCAAACACAGTGGCGTTACCTCAGATATCACACAACTTATAAAATAATAAAGAAATTATACAACATAAAATCACACACAAAAAATAAAACAAAATGGAGATCTCCTAATGTTTCGTTACTTCATCCAGTCTTTTATATATCAGCAAAAACGCAGCAATTAATTTAAATATATCAATTAATTCGTCAATTCAATTTATCAATTTTGGCAACTTTTAAAATAATTGTGTTCAATATACCCTAGGAGTTACCTCTCCAGCTGGAAGCACGCACACTAACAGACCATGAACTTCTAATGCAGAAATTTGATCAAACAGGTTTTCTGCTTACCTTTTTTTATGCCGGCATAAGTTGATGGTCTGTCAGCCCGCGAAGTCCCAGGTCCCCGGAGGGGCCCTCCACGAAGGCAATCGCAGTCGGGGTCACCAAGAAATGTGGTGGATTTTTTATTCTCCCCACACCGAAGTTGCCCTAATTTAAAACATTAAACAAATACTGTAACTTGAATAAAGAAATCAAAGAAAGACTCTGGATTCCGTGTAGATCTAGATGAAGTAAGGATAAGTTTTATTGCAACAATAAAACAAAGTGAGCCAGTCTTGAGAATGCCTAAGATGCAAACCAGAGCATCACCAAGAACAGACTGACCTACTGTGACATCGGTGCCTTCTTTTATACAGTTTTACAGGGGGCGGGACGCTCATCTGGCCCCCTCATTTGCTCATTATTTTTTCTGGTTCCTTATCAAATTTTTCAACCAATAAAATTACATTTGCATTATACGTCATATACCTCGTCATCTGACTCCATCTTTTACCAAATTTTGCTTCCAATATAACTTATTTTCCTTTCAAATTAGTTTCCATTATCTTTTCACTTTTGTTGTTCAACTTAAAAAATATTGGGGTGGCGCTTACGTCTGCTATAAATTCTTGGTGCTTCCGCTTTACTCTACAGTTTTCAAGAGACAGGCCATGGGTAAGCATCTTCTACATGTTATTTTAATTATTTGTCTAAGTTTGTGACTTTTATTGTATATACCTATTTTTATCCTCTATTTTTATTCTTATAGCTAATCGCGTCTGCACGAATGATCACCACGTCGCTTTGGACGACTCGGACAGCCAGAGCAGTCCGGCTCAGAGTCCTACTGACTATACTCCTACTGAACCTGTCATGGACCGGGCCTCGGTGAGTTTTACTGAGGATGAGCCCGAGCCATCTGCTTCGTTACTGCAGTTCCTAGAGGAGACAGGGCTCACTTTTTCCAAGAATGTTGATCCCAAACCGGGTCCTTCTAAGAGGCCACGTGCGGATAGCCCTTATCCATTTTCTTTTAGGCCTGTATGGCCTGAATCTACAACGCCAGCTCCGCTACTCTTAAGACCTGTTTGTCACGTAAGTGTTGGCACCCAGACCGATGTTAAAGTGTCTGTTGGTACCCAAACAGATTTTCCTTCTGCACCTGTGCCAACTTCAAATCGCGGCATTTCTGTTTCTATTTCCTTTCACTGATTTTTAAATTAGTGTTGCCCTTCCTCACAGGAAGTTTTGCTAATTGACTTCTTATGCATTTTATTTTGCTTCTGATGCTTACCCAGGCCCCATGTGTTTTTATACTTTTTTTTTTATGTTGGGCCTAATACTTTGTATTGTATAATATTCACTATGTAGATACACATACTATTTTGTATCTATTTCTTTATTAAACTTATTATTCAGATCACTGTATGTGTGTGTGTGTGTGTGTGTGTGTGTGTGTGTGTGTGTGTGTGTTTTTTGGTTATTTAATTTAACAGGTTGCTTGTGTATCCAATACCTGTTACATCACAGTTAAGATCACCCCATGTCTGAGATTACATCATGTCTGGGGCTATGTCATATCTGCTGATCTGGTGTCATTTCTAGGGTTACTATGAAATCTCTAAGATGGCTGCCAGTCTAAGGTTTGTTGGGTACATACTGTATACTAAACGTCACATGGTGTCTTTGATACTATGACATCACATTGTTCTTGGCTCAACTCCGATTGCTTCATCTCACATCCATAAGATAAAATTAATAGTTTTCTGTAATATTACTGCATGCACAAATATATGTAATTAAAATATGCTTACAGTAACACAGTGTAACTCAGTGTAACACACCTCACAGTGTAACACAGAGAAACACACCTCAAAGTGTAACTCAGTGTAACACAGTGTAACTCAGTGTAACTCAGTGTAACACACCTCACAGTGTAACTCAGTGTAACACAGTGTAACTCAGTGTACCTCATCTCACAGTGTAACTCAGTGTAACACACCTCACAGTGTAACACAGTGTAACTCAGTGTAACTCATTGTAACAGACCTCACAGTGTAACTCAGTGTAACACCTCAGTGTAACTCAGTGTAACTCAGTGTAAGACACCTCACAGTGTAACACAGTGTAACACAGTGTAACTCAGTGTAACACACCTCACAGTGTAACACAGTGTAACTCAGTGTAACTCAGTGTAACACACCTCACAGTGTAACACAGTGTAACTCAGTGTAACTCAGTGTAACACACCTCACAGTGTAAGACAGTGTAACACAGTGTAACTCAGTGTAACACAGTGTAACACACGTCACAGTGTAACTCAGTGTAACACAGTGTAACTCAGTGTACCTCACCTCACAGTGTAACTCAGTGTAACTCAGTGTAACACACCTCACAGTGTAACTCAGTGTAACACAGTGTAACTCAGTTTAACTCAGTGTAACACACCTCACAGTGTAACTCAGTGTAACACCTCAGTGTAACACAGTGTAACTCAGTGTAACACACCTCACAATGTAACTCAGTGTAACTCAGTGTAACACACCTCACAGTGTAACACAGTGTAACTCAGTGTAACACACCTCACAGTGTAACACAGTGTAACTCAGTGTAACACACCACACAGTGTAACTCAGTGTAACACAGTGTAACTCAGTGTAACTCAGTGTAACACACCTCACAGTGTAACTCAGTGTAACACCTCAGTGTAACTCAGTGTAACACAGTGTAACTCAGTGTAACACACCTCACAGTGTAACTCAGTGTAACGCAGTGTAACTCAGTGTAACACACCTCACAGTGTAACACAGTGTAACTCAGTGTAACACACCTCAAAGTGTAACTCAGTGTAACATAGTGTAACTCAGTGTAACTCAGTGTACCTCACCTCACAGTGTAACTCATTGTAACTCAGTGTAACTCAGCGTAACACAACTCACAGTGTAACACAGTGTAACTCAGTGTAACTCAGTGTAACACACCTCACAGTGTAACTCAGTGTAACTCAGTGTAACACACCTCACAGTGTAACACAGTGTAACACAGTGTAACTCAGTGTAACACACCTCACAGTGTAACACAGAGAAACACACCTCAAAGTGTAACTCAGGTTAACTCAGTGTAACACACAACACAGTGTAACTCAGTGTAACACACCTCACAGTGTAACTCAGTGTAACTCAGTGTAAGACACCTGATAGTGTAACACAGTGTAACACAGTGTAACTCAGTGTAACACACCTCACAGTGTAACACAGTGTAACTCAGTGTAACTCAGTGTAACACACCTCACAGTGTAACACAGTGTAACACAGTGTAACACAGTGTAACTCAGTGTAACACACCTCACAGTGTAACACAGTGTAACACAGTGTAACTCAGTGTAACACACCTCACAGTGGAACACAGAGAAACACACCTCAAAGTGTAACTCAGTGTAACACAGTGTAACTCAGTGTAACACACCTCACAGTGTAACTCAGTGTAACTCAGTGTAACTCAGTGTAACTCAGTGTAACACACCTCACGGTGTAACTCAGTGTAACACCTCAGTGTAACACAGTGTAACACAGTGTAACTCAGTGTAACACACCTCACAGTGTAACTCAGTGTAACTCAGTGTAACACACCTCACAGTGTAACACAGTGTAACTCAGTGTAACACACCTCACAGTGTAACACAGTGTAACTTAGTGTAACACACCACACAGTGTAACTCAGTGTAACACACCTCACAGTGTAACTCAGTGTACCTCACCTCACAGTGTAACTCAGTGTAACACACCTCACAGTGTAACTCAGTGTAACACAGTGTAACTCATTGTAACTCAGTGTAACACACCTCACAGTGTAACTCAGTGTAACTCAGTGTAACTCAATGTAACACACCTCACAGTGTAACACAGTGTAACACAGTGTAACTCAGTGTAACACACCTCACAGTGTAACACAGAGAAACACACCTCAAAGTGTAACTCAGTGTAACACAGTGTAACACAGTGTAACTCAGTGTAACACACCTCACAGTGTAACTCAGTGTAACATAGTGTAACTCAGTGTAACACACCTCACAGTGTAACTCAGTGTAACTCAGTGTAACACACCTCACAGTGTAACTCAGTGTAACTCAGTGTAAGACACCTCACAGTGTAACTCAGTGTAACACAGTGTAACTCAGTGTACCTCACCTCACAGTGTAACTCAGTGTAACTCAGTGTAACACACCTCACAGTGTAACTCAGTGTAACACAGTGTAACTCAGTGTAACACACCTCACAGTGTAACTCAATGTAACACACCTCACAGTGTAACACAGTGTAACTCAGTGTAACACACCTCACAGTGTAACTCAGTGTAAAACCTCAGTGTAACTCAGTGTAACTCAGTGTAAGACACCTCACAGTGTAACACAGTGTAACACAATGTAACTCAGTGTAACACACCTCACAGTGTAACACAGAGAAACACACCTCACAGTGTAACTCAATGTAACACACCTCACAGTGTAACACAGTGTAACACAGTGTAACTCAGTGTAACACACCTCACAGTGTAACACAGAGAAACACACCTCAAAGTGTAACTCAGTGTAACACAGTGTAACTCAGTGTAACACACCTCACAGTGTAACTCAGTGTAACACAGTGTAACTCAGTGTAACACACCTCACAGTGTAACTCAGTGTAACTCAGTGTAACACACCTCACAGTGTAACTCAGTGTAACTCAGTGTAAGACACCTCACAGTGTAACTCAGTGTAACACAGTGTAACTCAGTGTACCTCACCTCACAGTGTAACTCAGTGTAACTCAGTGTAACACACCTCACAGTGTAACTCAGTGTAACACAGTGTAACTCAGTGTAACTCAGTGTAACACACCTCACAGTGTAACTCAGTGTAACACCTCAGTGTAACTCAGTGTAACTCAGTGTAAGACACCTCACAGTGTAACACAGTGTAACACAATGTAACTCAGTGTAACACACCTCACAGTGTAACTCAGTGTAACACACCTCACAGTGTAACACAGTGTAACTCAGTGTAACTCAGTGTAACACACCTCACAGTGTAACACAGTGTAACCCAGTGTAACACACCGCACAGTGTATCTCAGTGTAATTCAGTGTAACTCAGTTTAAGACACATCACAGTGTAACACAGTGTAACACAGTGTAACTCAGTGTAACACAGTGTAACTCAGTGTAACACAATGTAACTCAGTGTAACACACCTCACAGTGTAACTCAGTGTAACACCTCACAGTGTAACTCAGTGTAACACACCTCACAGTGTAACTCAGTTTAACTCAGTGTAACACCTCACAGTGTAACACAGTGTAACACAGTGTAACAGTGTACCTCACCTCAAAGTGTAACTCAGTGTAACACAGTGTAACTCAGTGTAACACACCTCACAGTGTAACTCAGTGTAACACAGTGTAACTCAGTGTACCTCACCTCACAGTGTAACTCAGTGTAACACAGTGTAACTCAGTGTAACACACCTCACAGTGTACCTCAGTGTAACACACCTCACAGTGTAACTCAGTGTAACACAGTGTAACTGTAAGGTTTTTCTAAAGTTTTGTAGTAGAAGAGGCGAGTTGCTCGGTCTGTCCGCTGTGCTTCGGTAAGCTTTTCTGGCGCCAGGAGAGATTCAGTCAAACACACACACACGTTGTCTGTCAGAAAGGTCTCTGTTTATTAACAGCAAAAGATGGGGTTTATATATATTTGACCAAACGCCTGGGCTATAGACATATGTTACTACAAAGAGCATGAACCATTGTAAATGTCCTGGTGAGATCCTGAAGAATCAAAGGAGAGGAAGATAGAGGTGTCCATGCAGAGACAGATCACAAGATGTTGGCTCGAGTTAGGGGGAGAGGGGGAAGGAGACAGAGGAAGATAGAGAGAGAGGGGAAGAGAGAGAGACATAAAGAGAGTATGGGAAGGTGAGCGTGGGAGCGTTCACACCTTTAAGAACAGATGCAAGAGGAGACAGGAAGATAGCAGCAGGAAAGATTTAACACGTTAATATCAAATCTATGTGGAAGAGAACAAGAGAGTAGAATCAACTCCTTTATACATAAAATTATTCTAACAGTTGCCCCCTTAAATTCTAACAGAATTTGTGAATGTCAATTAGTTAACATAGCAAGAGATATTAACGTGAAGAAGCAGAGATTCATAATTAGTAGAGTCAGCAAAGATGATTATAAGAAGGGTGATAAAGGAAGAAGATAGCCAGGATTAAATCACTTCTAGAATCACAATTAGAAATGAAATTCACACTACATATGTAATCAGGCGTTGGCACAAAAATAAAATGTGGAAAAAGCAAACTAATACAAAGTTGAACCTATATGTGTATGTGAAAAAGGTGAGAAGCGGTGAGAGCCCCCTTTTGAGGTGTCTTCTGGACATATGTTGCTCCACTAGCCCCTCAGTGCGGGCTAGGAGATCTTGTGAGTGGTCGATTATGTCAAGCAGTCAGAGTCATCTGCGGTGCCTTCTTCACGCGGTTGTCGTGAATCCACTGTGGCTGTGAGTCTGTGAGAACAGCTGTGCGTGTCACTGCAATTACAGTTGTAGGTGTACTGTAGGCAGCATCCCCCAACTTCCTTGGATTTAAACTTTTCACCAGCACTGTATCACCTGGGATGAAAGAGTGAGTAGGCTTGTCTGTAGGCAGAGGGAGAGAAGCAGAGACATTACCGTGAACACTGTTCAATTTTTCTATGAGCGCTTGCGTATAATCGCCGACAATCACGTCCAGATCACCTGTAAGGGAAACACCGGGGTTACCTTTTACCCAGGGGGTGGGGAATGGTCGTCCCATTATAATCTCAAATGGTGAAAGTTTGGTTGTAGAATTGGGTGTCATTCTAATTTCACAAAGCACAGATGGTCAACCCAATTCTTACCTGTATCCATCATGGCTTTTGTCAACCTATCTTTGATTGTTCTGTTCATCCTCTCTACCACACCAGAACTTTGGGGATGGTAGGGGATGTGAAATTTCCAATCAATGCTTAAAAATTGACACAATTTTTGTGTCACTTTGGAGACGAATGGCGTGCCATTATCACTGTCAATAGATGTTGGAATACCGTATCTAGGAATAATTTCTTTAGCCAGAATTTTAACTACTATAGTTGCATTTTCTTTTGAGCATGGAAATGCTTCTACCCATTTAGAAAATCTGTCCACGATTACAAGCATGTATTTCAGATTTCTGACAGGTGGCATGTGTGTAAAGTCAATTTGTAAGCATTGGAATGGTGCAATAGGCATTGGCAAGGCATCATGTTTAACATGTTGTCCTTGTGTATTTGCACGAGCACAGATCAAGCAGGAATCTAATAGAACAAGTGTAGCCTGTTTGATATTGCGAATGCAGAATCTGTCCTCAATCATACGGATTACCCCCCGTTTTGCGACATGTGAAATACCATGAAAATGACGCACTAATAACGGGAGGACAGATGCTGGAAGAGCTATACGGCCGTTCTCATCCCAAATCAGCATATCGCTGCCAGGTGAACACTCGTTTGTGACACCATAAGCGTAACGCCAGTCCGTAAAGATAGTAACAGGTTGATTTTAAATAGGAGACATGCACGAGTAAGAGCGGTAAGTTCAGCAGCTTGAGCTGAAAGAAAAGGCAACGAATAAGCTTCTAATACAATGTTGGGCAGCTGACCGATAGAATAGCCGCAATGTGTCACATTATCATTAGGCCTTGAACAAGAGCCATCAACATAAATGTGCGCCATGCTCTAAAGGAGTGGAAGAGAAATCTGAGTGTACAGCCGAGGTAGTGGTGATCTCATGTAAACAGTCATGATCAGCCCAGTCTGGTCGGGTCTGATCAGGGCCACAGAGTGTCATGAGACGGTGTAAGAGTACAGCCGGAGTGTTGTGTGTCGATATTGGTTTAATAGTTAGATTATGTGTGGCACAAAGAATAGCTTCATATCCTGAACGACGTTGAGCTGTCATGTGCTGTGTTTGAATATTATTAAGGATCGTTATAACTTGGTGAGAAGAGTGTAATACTAAGGGGTACGAGAGAGCAATCTTTTCAGCATCCGTGACAATGAGAGCAGAGGCAGCCACAGCTCGCAGACAAGCAGGAAGTCCTGATGCTACAGGATCTAGGGTTTTAGATAAGTATGCAACTGGCCGATAAGACCCGCTGTGATCTTGGGCTAAGACCCCCGCTGCGACCCCCCCGCCTTCAGAGACATATAGGTGAAATGGCTTGCCATAATCAGGTAGACCCAATGCTGGAGCTGAACTTAGAGATCGCTTGAGGTAACAAAAAGAGTCCTTCATCTCAGATGTCCATGTGATTTTGTCTGGTTGAGTGGAGGAGCATGACTGGCGTAATATCTTGTCATAGTAGGAACAGTCAGGAATAAACTGCCTACAATAGTTTATAAGTCCAAGAAAGCCCATCATTGCTTGCTTCGTGGCAGGTGGACGAATCTCGACAACAGATTGTATGCGATCAGCAGATAATGTTCTTTGTCCAACATCAGCCAGATGTGTCAGCATGCGCAGTGAATGTTTGCGACATAAGTCCTCAGTTTCAGCTGAGAGGAGGATGTCATCGGCGTATAACAGAAGTCGGACTTTCTCAAGCAGGGTCAGGGAAGCCATGGCATCTCTTACAACAGAGGAGAACACAGCTGGAGAGTCTGAACCCTTGAGGAAGACGAGTCCTGGTCAGATGTTGGTTTTTTTGAAGGTGAAAGCGAATATAGGTTGCGTCTGCTCACTGACAGGGACACTGAAAAAGGCAGAACACAAATCAACTACTGTAAAATATGAATGATTTGGAGGTATTGACGTCAAAATGGATGGGACATCTGGAACAATAGGACTTGCAGGAATGACAATATCATTAATTTTTCGCAAATCTTGTATAAATCTCCATCCTTTTCCACCTGCCTTTTGTATAGGATTAACAGGTGTATTGTATGGAGATTGTGTAGGAACTAGGACACCTTGTTCCATTACTGACAAAATCACTTTCTCAATACCTGCCTCTTTATCTGGTGAAAGAGGGTATTGCTTACAATAAACAGGTGTCAGTGTTTTACGTTTTGCTGTGTATGGTGTAGTGCAAACTGTGCCCACTTCATTAGCATGAGTAGACCACAACCTCGGAGGTACAGAAGACAAGTAGGATGGGATGACAATAGATCCATCAGTAGAATCAACCTGTAGGATCACATCAGAGAACATAGTCAGATTATTAGGGGTCTTTAAAACGGTTTTCCCTTCTGCAAAAGATATACAACAGCCTAATTTAGACAGTCCATCTCAGCCTAGTAAATTGAATGGAGATGAAGGTATCACCACAAATCGATGAAGGAAATGCAAATTTGGATCATCTGGGCTAGTTACAGGAAGGTATACACCTTGAGTCTGGCGCCTTAGACCACTCGGCCATCCCGACACATGAGTTGTATGGCAGGTTAGTGTCCGGTCCCTGCTAGAGCTTATCGAAGTTAAGCGGACACTTTAAGCTTTTTTTTTTTTTTATAATTATTATTATTTTATTTATTTATTTATTTATTTTATTTTATTTTTTATTTTTTTTACGGGTGGTGTGACGTTCGAACAGAGTGTATCAGAATATATTTAAAACTCAAGAATACTGTAATCTATAAAGTGTATTATCAAAAATGTGTATTATCTCCGCGTTCCTGATAACACTACCAGGAATATGGATTCTATTTCAAATCTCACATGCCTCTACATCTTTGGAGATCATACACACATTTATCAAATACCAATATAGTAAATTAATAAGTATATATTTAAAACTGAAGAATACTGTAATTTAAAAGTGTATTATCAAAAATGTGCAATATCTCCGCGTATCTGATAACACTACCAGGAATATGGATTAGATTTCAAATCTCACATGCCTCTACATCTTTGGAGATTAATCACACATTTATCAAATACCAATATAGTGAATTAATAAGGCATTCGGCCAATCTACCCCGTTTCTGAGAATACTCTCAGAAAAATGGAGCTCAGGTGCGCCGGGCTGAGTCCACACGCCTCTACGTCAGGGAGACAATAAAACTCATGCACCCCCCACATGTATAACTGCAACTGCACGCCGCTCCCTGTTCCAAAGAACACTCTAAGGAATATGGCTATAACCAATTCATTTATTAATTTTCTAGCCACGCGCCTCTACGCCAGGGCCATCTTATACACAAAGTGCATGCTACAAATGCCTCACTAAATTACCAATATTGAAAGTGCATAAATTACGTAAACAACAGAATTTAGCGAACGTATAACTTTTTAAAACACACCCGAAGAAGCGCGTCTCCTCTAGCGGGACGCGGTTTTGATGACGTATGTACTCGCGACGACAGCGCTGTGTATGTTTTTAGCTTAATGCTAACACCGGTTCAGTTTCAGTTAAACACCTAGTTTAATCTATATCTTTCAATTATCCACAATCGCTGTCAATAAACCAACGCGAGTAATGTCAAACACAACGCGAAACAAAAACTAATTAAAACGCATAAAGTTTCTTTTTCCAAAATATAACCCAAATACACGCCAATTTACTACATAAATAAACTATTGGTTCAAAAACTTTTCTGACCAAGGAAGGAAGTGCAATAGCAAAAATACTGCTTAACTTACCTTCCTGGAGAGAAAAGGGTAGACGAGCCCCCAGATTGTAAGGTTTTTCTAAAGTTTTGTAGTAGAAGAGGCGAGTTGCTCGGTCTGTCCGCTGTGCTTCGGTAAGCTTTTCTGGCGCCAGGAGAGATTCAGTCAAACACACACACACGTTGTCTGTCAGAAAGGTCTCTGTTTATTAACAGCAAAAGATGGGGTTTATATATATTTGACCAAACGCCTGGGCTACAGACATATGTTACTACAAAGAGCATGAACCATTGTAAATGTCCTGGTGAGATCCTGAAGAATCAAAGGAGAGGAAGATAGAGGTGTCCGTGCAGAGACAGATCACAAGATGTTGGCTCGAGTTAGGGGGAGAGGGGGAAGGAGACAGAGGGAGATAGAGAGAGAGGGGAAGAGAGAGAGACATAAAGAGAGTATGGGAAGGTGAGCGTGGGAGCGTTCACACCTTTAAGAACAGATGCAAGAGGAGACAGGAAGATAGCAGCAGGAAAGATTTAACACGTTAATATCAAATCAATGTGGAAGAGAACAAGAGAGTAGAATCAACTCCTTTATATATAAAATAATTCTAACAGTAACTCAGTGTAACACACCTCACAGTGTAACTCAGTGTAATACACCACTCAGTGTAACTCAGTGTAACTCAGTGTAACACCTCACAGTGTAACTCAGTGTAACTCAGTGTAACACACCTCACAGTGTAACACAGTGTAACTCAGTGTAACACACCTCGCAGTGTAACACAGTGTAACTCAGTGTAACAGAGTATAACTCAGTGTAACTCAGTGTAACACACCTCACAGTGTAACTCAGTGTAACTCAGTGTAACACACCTCACAGTGTAACACAGTGTAACACAGTGTAACTCAGTGTACTTCACCTCAAAGTGTAACACAGTGTAACTCAGTGTAACTCACCTCACAGTGTAACTCAGTGTAACACCACAGTGTAACTCAGTGTAAGACACCTCAGAGTGTAACACAGTGTAACACAGTGTAACTCAGTGTAACACACCTCTCAGTGTAACTCAGTGTAAGACACCTCACAGTGTAACACAGTGTAACTCAGTGTAACACACCTCACAGTGTAACTCAGTGTAACTCAGTGTAACACCTCACAGTGTAACTCAGTGTAACACAGTGTAACACACCTCACATTGCAACTCAGTGTAACACACCTCACATTGTAACTCAGTGTAACACAGTGGAACTCAGTGGAACTCAGTGTAACACACCTCACAGTGTAACACTGTGTAACTCAGTGTAACACACCTCACAGTGTAACTCAGTGTAACACAGTGTAACTCAGTGTAACTCAGTGTAACACCTCACAGTGTAACTCAGTGTAACACAGTGTAACACACCTCACATTGCAACTCAGTGTAACACACCTCACAGTGTAACACACCTCCCAGTGTAACACAGTGTAACACAGTGTAACTCAGTGTAACACACCTCACAGTGTAACACAGTGTAATTCAGTGTAACACACCTCACAGTGTCACTCAGTGTAAATCAGTGTAACACACCTCACAGTGTAACACAGTGTAACTCAGTGTAACCCAGGTGAGCGTGGGAGCGTTCACACCTTTAAGAACAGATGCAAGAGGAGACAGGAAGATAGCAGCAGGAAAGATTTAACACGTTAATATCAAATCAATGTGGAAGAGAACAAGAGAGTAGAATCAACTCCTTTATATATAAAATAATTCTAACAGTAACTCAGTGTAACACACCTCACAGTGTAACTCAGTGTAAGACACCACTCAGTGTAACACAGTGTAACTCAGTGTAACTCAGTGTAACACCTCACAGTGTAACTCAGTGTAACTCAGTGTAACACACCTCACAGTGTAACTCAGTGTAACTCAGTGTAACACACCTCACAGTGTAACACAGTGTAACACAGTGTAACTCAGTGTACTTCACCTCAAAGTGTAACTCAGTGTAACACAGTGTAACTCAGTGTAACACCACAGTGTAACTCAGTGTAAGACACCTCAGAGTGTAACACAGTGTAACTCAGTGTAACACACCTCACAGTGTAACTCAGTGTAACTCAGTGTAAGACACCTCACAGTGTAACACAGTGTAACTCAGTGTAACACACCTCACAGCGTAACTCAGTGTAACTCAGTGTAACACCTCACAGTGTAACTCAGTGTAACACAATGTAACACACCTCACATTGCAACTCAGTGTAACACACCTCACAGTGTAACTCAGTGGAACACAGTGGAACTCAGTGTAACACACCTCACAGTATAACACTGTGTAACTCAGTGTAACACACCTCACAGTGTAACTCAGTGTAACACAGTGTAACTCAGTGTAACTCAGTGTAACACCTCACAGTGTAACTCAGTGTAACACAGTGTAACAGACCTCACATTGCAACTCAGTGTAACACACCTCACAGTGTAACACACCTCCCAGTGTAACACAGTGTAACACAGTGTAACTCAGTGTAACACACCTCACAGTGTAACACAGTGTAATTCAGTGTAACAAACCTCACAGTGTCACTCAGTGTAAATCAGTGTAACACACCTCACAGTGTAACACAGTGTAACTCAGTGTAACACACCTTACAGTGTAACTCAGTGTAACACACCTCCCAGTGTAACACAGTGTAACACAGTGTAACTCAGTGTAACACACCTCACAGTGTAACACAGTGTAATTCAGTGTAACACACCTCACAGTGTCACTCAGTGTAAATCAGTGTAACACACCTCACAGTGTAACACAGTGTAACTCAGTGTAACACACCTCACAGTGTAACTCAGTGTAACTCAGTGTAACACCTCAGTGTAACACAATATAACTCAGTGTACCTCAGTGTAACACACCTCACAGTGTAACTCAGTGTAACTCAGTGTAACACACCTCACAGTGTAACTCAGTGTAACACAGTGTAACTCAGTGTAACTCACCTCACAGTGTAACTCAGTGTAACACCACAGTGTAACTCAGTGTAAGACACCTCAGTGTAACTCAGTGTAACACAGTATAACTCAGTGTACCTCAGTGTAACACACCTCACAGTGTAAATCAGTGTAACTCAGTGTACCTCACCTCAAAGTGTAACTCAGTGTAACACAGTGTAACTCAGTGTAACTCACCTCACAGTGTAACTCAGTGTAACACCACAGTGTAACTCAGTGTAAGACACCTCACAGTGTAACTCAGTGTAACTCAGTGTAAGACACCTCACAGTGTAACACAGTGTAACTCAGTGTAACACACCTCACAGTGTAACTCAGTGTAACTCAGTGTAACACCTCACAGTGTAACTCAGTGTAACACAGTGTAACACACCTCACATTGCAACTCAGTGTAACACACCTCACAGTGTAACTCAGTGTAACACAGTGTAACTCAGTGTAACTCAGTGTAACACACCTCACAGTGTAACACTGTGTAACTCAGTGTAACTCAGTGTAACACACCTCACAGTGTAACTCAGTGTAACTCAGTGTAACACAGTGTAACTCAGTGTAACTCAGTGTAACACCTCACAGTGTAACTCAGTGTAACACAGTGTAACACACCTCACATTGCAACTCAGTGTTACACACCTCACAGTGTAACACACCTCACAGTGTAACACAGTGTAACACAGTGTAACTCAGTGTAACACACCTCACAGTGTAACACAGTGTAACTCAGTGTAACACACCTCACAGTGTCACTCAGTGTAAATCAGTGTAACACACCTCACAGTGTAACACAGTGTAACTCAGTGTAACACACCTCACAGTGTAACACAGTGTAACTCAGTGTAACACACCTCACAGTGTAACTCAGTGTAACTCAGTGTAACTCAGTGTAACACCTCAGTGTAACTCAGTGTAACACAGTATAACTCAGTGTACCTCAGTGGAACACACCTCACAGTGTAACTCAGTGTAACTCAGTGTAACAAACCTCACAGTGTAACACAGTGTAACACAGTGTAACTCAGTGTAACACACCTCACAGTGTAACTCAGTGTAACACTGTGTAACTCAGTGTAACTCAGTGTAACTCAGTGTAACACACCTCACAGTGTAACTCAGTGTAAGACAGTGTAACTCAGTGTAACACACCTCACAGTGTAACTCAGTGTAACTCAGTGTAACACACCTCACAGTGTAACACAGTGTAACTCAGTGTAACTCAGTGTAACTCAGTGTAACACACCTCACAGTGTAACTCAGTGTAACACAGTGTAACACACCTCACAGTGTAACTCAGTGTAACTCAGTGTAACACAACTCACAGTGTAACTCAGTGTAACACCTTACAGTGTAACTCAGTGTAACTCAGTGTAACACACCTCCCAATGTAACTCAGTGTAACTCAGTGTAACACACCTCACAGTGTAACACAGTGTAACACAGTGTAACTCAGGGAAACTCAGTGTAACACACCTCACAGTGTAACACAGTGTAAAAAAGTGTAACTCAGTGTAACACACCTCACAGTGTAACACAGTGTAACTCAGTGTAACACACCTCACAGTGTGACTCAGTGTAGCTCAGTTTAACACACCTCACATTGCAACTCAGTGTAACACACCTCACAGTGTAACTCAGTGTAACACAGTGTAACACAGTGTAACTCAGTGTAACTCAGTGTAACACACCTCACAGTGTAACACTGTGTAAAAAAGTGTAACACACCTCACAGTGTAACTCAGTGTAACACAGTGTAACTCAGTGTAACTCAGTGTAACACCTCACAGTGTAACTCAGTGTAACTCAGTGTAAGACACCTCACAGTGTAACTCAGTGTAACACACCTCACAGTGTAACACAGTGTAACTCAGTGTAACACACCTCGCAGTGTAACACAGTGTAACTCAGTGTAACAGAGTATAACTCATTGTAACTCAGTGTAACACACCTCACAGTGTAACTCAGTGTAACTCAGTGTAACACACCTCACAGTGTAACACAGTGTAACTCAGTGTACTTCACCTCAAAGTGTAACACAGTGTAACTCAGTGTAACTCACCTCACAGTGTAACTCAGTGTAACACCACAGTGTAACTCAGTGTAAGACACCTCAGAGTGTAACACAGTGTAACACAGTGTAACTCAGTGTAACACACCTCTCAGTGTAACTCAGTGTAAGACACCTCACAGTGTAACACAGTGTAACTCAGTGTAACACATCTCACAGTGTAACTCAGTGTAACTCAGTGTAACACCTCACAGTGTAACTCAGTGTAACACAGTGTAACACACCTCACATTGCAACTCAGTGTAACACACCTCACAGTGTAACTCAGTGTAACACAGTGGAACTCAGTGGAACTCAGTGTAACACACCTCACAGTGTAACACTGTGTAACTCAGTGTAACACACCTCACAGTGTAACTCAGTGTAACACAGTGTAACTCAGTGTAACTCAGTGTAACACCTCACAGTGTAACTCAGTGTAACACAGTGTAACACACCTCACATTGCAACTCAGTGTAACACACCTCACAGTGTAACACACCTCCCAGTGTAACACAGTGTAACACAGTGTAACTCAGTGTAACACACCTCACAGTGTAACACAGTGTAATTCAGTGTAACACACCTCACAGTGTCACTCAGTGTAAATCAGTGTAACACACCTCACAGTGTAACACAGTGTAACTCAGTGTAACCCAGGTGAGCGTGGGAGCGTTCACACCTTTAAGAACAGATGCAAGAGGAGACAGGAAGATAGCAGCAGGAAAGATTTAACACGTTAATATCAAATCAATGTGGAAGAGAACAAGAGAGTAGAATCAACTCCTTTATATATAAAATAATTCTAACAGTAACTCAGTGTAACACACCTCACAGTGTAACTCAGTGTAAGACACCACTCAGTGTAACACAGTGTAACTCAGTGTAACTCAGTGTAACACCTCACAGTGTAACTCAGTGTAACACACCTCACAGTGTAACTCAGTGTAACTCAGTGTAACACACCTCACAGTGTAACACAGTGTAACACAGTGTAACTCAGTGTACTTCACCTCAAAGTGTAACTCAGTATAACACAGTGTAACTCAGTGTAACTCACCTCACAGTGTAACTCAGTGTAACACCACAGTGTAACTCAGTGTAAGACACCTCAGAGTGTAACACAGTGTAACTCAGTGTATCACACCTCACAGTGTAACTCAGTGTAACTCAGTGTAAGACACCTCACAGTGTAACACAGTGTAACTCAGTGTAACACACCTCACAGTGTAACTCAGTGTAACTCAGTGTAACACCTCACAGTGTAACTCAGTGTAACACAGTGTAACACACCTCACATTGCAACTCAGTGTAACACACCTCACAGTGTAACTCAGTGTAACACAGTGGAACTCAGTGTAACACACCTCACAGTGTAACACTGTGTAACTCAGTGTAACACACCTCACAGTGTAACTCAGTGTAACACAGTGTAACTCAGTGTAACTCAGTGTAACACCTCACAGTGTAACTCAGTGTAACACAGTGTAACAGACCTCACATTGCAACTCAGTGTTACACACCTCACAGTGTAACACACCTCACAGTGTAACACAGTGTAACACAGTGTAACTCAGTGTAACACACCTCACAGTGTAACACAGTGTAACTCAGTGTAACACACCTCACAGTGTCACTCAGTGTAAATCAGTGTAACACACCTCACAGTGTAACACAGTGTAACTCAGTGTAACACACCTCACAGTGTAACACAGTGTAACTCAGTGTAACACACCTCACAGTGTAACTCAGTGTAACTCAGTGTAACACCTCAGTGTAACTCAGTGTAACACAGTATAACTCAGTGTACCTCAGTGGAACACACCTCACAGTGTAACTCAGTGTAACTCAGTGTAACAAACCTCACAGTGTAACACAGTGTAACACAGTGTAACTCAGTGTAACACACCTCACAGTGTAACTCAGTGTAACTCAGTGTAACTCAGTGTAACACACCTCACAGTGTAACTCAGTGTAAGACAGTGTAACTCAGTGTAACACACCTCACAGTGTAACTCAGTGTAACTCAGTGTAACACACCTCACAGTGTAACACAGTGTAACACAGTGTAACTCAGTGTACTTCACCTCAAAGTGTAACTCAGTATAACACAGTGTAACTCAGTGTAACTCACCTCACAGTGTAACTCAGTGTAACACCACAGTGTAACTCAGTGTAAGACACCTCAGAGTGTAACACAGTGTAACTCAGTGTATCACACCTCACAGTGTAACTCAGTGTAACTCAGTGTAAGACACCTCACAGTGTAACACAGTGTAACTCAGTGTAACACACCTCACAGTGTAACTCAGTGTAACTCAGTGTAACACCTCACAGTGTAACTCAGTGTAACACAGTGTAACACACCTCACATTGCAACTCAGTGTAACACACCTCACAGTGTAACTCAGTGTAACACAGTGGAACTCAGTGTAACACACCTCACAGTGTAACACTGTGTAACTCAGTGTAACACACCTCACAGTGTAACTCAGTGTAACACAGTGTAACTCAGTGTAACTCAGTGTAACACCTCACAGTGTAACTCAGTGTAACACAGTGTAACAGACCTCACATTGCAACTCAGTGTTACACACCTCACAGTGTAACACACCTCACAGTGTAACACAGTGTAACACAGTGTAACTCAGTGTAACACACCTCACAGTGTAACACAGTGTAACTCAGTGTAACACACCTCACAGTGTCACTCAGTGTAAATCAGTGTAACACACCTCACAGTGTAACACAGTGTAACTCAGTGTAACACACCTCACAGTGTAACACAGTGTAACTCAGTGTAACACACCTCACAGTGTAACTCAGTGTAACTCAGTGTAACACCTCAGTGTAACTCAGTGTAACACAGTATAACTCAGTGTACCTCAGTGGAACACACCTCACAGTGTAACTCAGTGTAACTCAGTGTAACAAACCTCACAGTGTAACACAGTGTAACACAGTGTAACTCAGTGTAACACACCTCACAGTGTAACTCAGTGTAACTCAGTGTAACTCAGTGTAACACACCTCACAGTGTAACTCAGTGTAAGACAGTGTAACTCAGTGTAACACACCTCACAGTGTAACTCAGTGTAACTCAGTGTAACACACCTCACAGTGTAACACAGTGTAACTCAGTGTAACTCAGTGTAACTCAGTGTAACACACCTCACAGTGTAACTCAGTGTAACACAGTGTAACACACCTCACAGTGTAACTCAGTGTAACTCAGTGTAACTCAGTGTAACACAACTCACAGTGTAACTCAGTGTAACACCTTACAGTGTAACTCAGTGTAACTCAGTGTAACACACCTCCCAATGTAACTCAGTGTAACTCAGTGTAACACACCTCACAGTGTAACACAGTGTAACACAGTGTAACTCAGGGAAACTCAGTGTAACACACCTCACAGTGTAACACAGTGTAAAAAAGTGTAACTCAGTGTAACACACCTCACAGTGTAACACAGTGTAACTCAGTGTAACACACCTCACAGTGTGACTCAGTGTAGCTCAGTTTAACACACCTCACATTGCAACTCAGTGTAACACACCTCACAGTGTAACTCAGTGTAACACAGTGTAACTCAGTGTAACTCAGTGTAACACACCTCACAGTGTAACACTGTGTAACTCAGTGTAACACACCTCACAGTGTAACTCAGTGTAACACAGTGTAACTCAGTGTAACTCAGTGTAACACCTCACAGTGTAACTCAGTGTAACTCAGTGTAAGACACCTCACAGTGTAACACAGTGTAACTCAGTGTAACACACCTCACAGTGTAACTCAGTGTAACTCAGTGTAACACCTCACAGTGTAACTCAGTGTAACACAGTGTAACACACCTCACATTGCAACTCAGTGTAACACACCTCACAGTGTAACTCAGTGTAACACAGTGTAACTCAGTGTAACACACCTCACAGTGTAACTCAGTGTAACACAGTGTAACTCAGTGTAACTCAGTGTAACACCTCACAGTGTAACTCAGTGTAACACAGTGTAACACACCTCACATTGCAACTCAGTGTAACACACCTCACAGTGTAACACACCTCACAGTGTAACACAGTGTAACACAGTGTAACTCAGTGTAACACCTCACAGTGTAACACAGTGTAACTCAGTGTAACACACCTCACAGTGTCACTCAGTGTAAATCAGTGTAACACACCTCACAGTGTAACACAGTGTAACTCAGTGTAACACACCTCACAGTGTAACTCAGTGTAACTCAGTGTAACACCTCAGTGTAACTCAGTGTAACACAGTATAACTCAGTGTACCTCAGTGTAACACACCTCACAGAGTAACTCAGTGTAACTCAGTGTAACACACCTCACAGTGTAACACAGTGTAACACAGTGTAACTCAGTGTAACACACCTCACAGTGTAACTCAGTGTAACACTGTGTAACTCAGTGTAACTCAGTGTAACACACCTCACAGTGTAACTCAGTGTAAGACAGTGTAACTCAGTGTAACACACCTCACAGTGTAACTCAGTGTAACTCAGTGTAACACACCTCACAGTGTAACTCAGTGTAACTCAGTGTAACACACCTCACAGTGTAACTCAGTGTAACTCAGTGTAACACACCTCACAGTGTAACACAGTGTAACTCAGTGTAACACACATCACAGTGTAACACATTGTAACACAGTGTAACACAGTGTAACTCAGTGTAACACACTTCACAGTGTGACTCAGTGTAACTCAGTGTAACACAGTGTAACACACCTCAAAGTGTAACTCAGTGTAACACAGTGTAACACACCTCAAAGTGTAACTCAGTGTAAGACAGTGTAACTCAGTGTAACACACCTCACAGTGTAACTCAGTGTAACACCTCAGTGTAACTCAGTGTAACGCAGTGTAACACACCTCACAGTGTAACACAGTGTAACTCAGTGTAACACACCTCACAGTGTAACACAGTGTAACTCAGTGTAACACACCTCACAGTGTAACTCAGTGTAACACACCTCACAGTGTAACACAGTGTAACTCAGTGAAACTCAGTGTAACAGACCTCACAGTGTAACACAGTGTAACACAGTGTAACTCAGTGTAACACACCTCACAGTGTAACTCAGTGTAACACAGTGTAACACAGTGTAACTCAGTGTAACACTTCACAGTGTAAATCAGTGTAAAACACCTCACAGTGTAACACAGTGTAACACACCTCACAGTGTAACTCAGTGTAACACCTCAGTGTAACTCAGTGTAACACACCTCACAGTGTAACTCAGTGTAACTCAGTGTAACACCTCACAGTGTAACTCAGTGTAACTCAGTGTAAGACACCTCACAGTGTAACACAGTGTAACTCAGTGTAACACACCTCACAGTGTAACTCAGTGTAACTCAGTGTAACACCTCACAGTGTAACTCAGTGTAACACAGTGTAACACACCTCACATTGCAACTCAGTGTAACACACCTCACAGTGTAACTCAGTGTAACACAGTGTAACTCAGTGTAACACACCTCACAGTGTAACTCAGTGTAACACAGTGTAACTCAGTGTAACTCAGTGTAACACCTCACAGTGTAACTCAGTGTAACACAGTGTAACACACCTCACATTGCAACTCAGTGTAACACACCTCACAGTGTAACACACCTCACAGTGTAACACAGTGTAACACAGTGTAACTCAGTGTAACACCTCACAGTGTAACACAGTGTAACTCAGTGTAACACACCTCACAGTGTCACTCAGTGTAAATCAGTGTAACACACCTCACAGTGTAACACAGTGTAACTCAGTGTAACACACCTCACAGTGTAACTCAGTCTAACTCAGTGTAACACCTCAGTGTAACTCAGTGTAACACAGTATAACTCAGTGTACCTCAGTGTAACACACCTCACAGAGTAACTCAGTGTAACTCAGTGTAACACACCTCACAGTGTAACACAGTGTAACACAGTGTAACTCAGTGTAACACACCTCACAGTGTAACTCAGTGTAACACTGTGTAACTCAGTGTAACTCAGTGTAACACACCTCACAGTGTAACTCAGTGTAAGACAGTGTAACTCAGTGTAACACACCTCACAGTGTAACTCAGTGTAACTCAGTGTAACACACCTCACAGTGTAACTCAGTGTAACTCAGTGTAACACACCTCACAGTGTAACTCAGTGTAACTCAGTGTAACACACCTCACAGTGTAACACAGTGTAACTCAGTGTAACACACATCACAGTGTAACACATTGTAACACAGTGTAACTCAGTGTAACACACTTCACAGTGTGACTCAGTGTAACTCAGTGTAACACAGTGTAACACACCTCAAAGTGTAACTCAGTGTAACACAGTGTAACACACCTCAAAGTGTAACTCAGTGTAAGACAGTGTAACTCAGTGTAACACACCTCACAGTGTAACTCAGTGTAACACCTCAGTGTAACTCAGTGTAACGCAGTGTAACACACCTCACAGTGTAACACAGTGTAACTCAGTGTAACACACCTCACAGTGTAACACAGTGTAACTCAGTGTAACACACCTCACAGTGTAACTCAGTGTAACACACCTCACAGTGTAACACAGTGTAACTCAGTGAAACTCAGTGTAACAGACCTCACAGTGTAACACAGTGTAACACAGTGTAACTCAGTGTAACACACCTCACAGTGTAACTCAGTGTAACACAGTGTAACACAGTGTAACTCAGTGTAACACTTCACAGTGTAAATCAGTGTAAAACACCTCACAGTGTAACACAGTGTAACACACCTCACAGTGTAACTCAGTGTAACACCTCAGTGTAACTCAGTGTAACACACCTCACAGTGTAACTCAGTGTAACTCAGTGTAACACACCTCACAGTGTAACTCAGCGTAACTCAATGTAACACACCTCACAGTGTAACTCAGTGTAACTCAGTGTAACACACCTCACAGTGTAACTCAGTGTAACTCAGTGTAACACACCTCACAGTGTAACTCAGTGTAACTCAGTGTAACACACCTCACAGTGTAACACAGTGTAACACAGTGTAACACACCTCATAGTGTAACACAGTGTAACTCAGTGTAACACCTCACAGTGTAACTCAGTGTAATACCTCATTGTAACACCTCAGTGTAACTCAGTGTAACTCAGTGTAACACACCTCACAGTGTAACTCAGTGTAACACACCTCACAGAGTAACTCAGTGTAACTCAGTGTAACACACCTCACAGTGTAACTCAGTGTAACTCAGTGTAACACACCTCACAGTGTAACACAGTGTAACTCAGTGTAACTCAGTAGTAACACACCTCACAGTGTAACACAGTGTAACTCAGTGTAACACACCTCACAGTGTAACTCAGTGTAACACAGTGTAACACAGTGTAACTCAGTGTAACACACCTCACAGTGTAACACAGTGTAACACAGTGTAACTCAGTGTAACACACCTCACAGTGTGACTCAGTGTAACTCAGTGTAACACACCTCACAGTGTAACACAGTGTAACACAGTGTAACTCAGTGTAACACACCTCATAGTGTAACACAGTGTAACTCAGTGTAACACTTCACAGTGTAACACAGTGTAACACAGTGTAACTCAGTGTAACACACCTCACAGTGTAACACAGTGTAACTCATTGTAACTCAGTGTAACACACCTCACAGTGAAACACAGTGTAACTCAGTGTAACACACCTCACAGTGTAACTCAGTGTAACACAGTGTAACACACCTCACAGTGTAACTCAGTGTAACTCAGTGTAACACACCTCACAGTGTAACACACCTCACAGTGTAACTCAGTGTAACTCAGTGTAACACTTCACAGTGTAACTCAGTGTAACTCAGTGTAACACACCTCACAGTGTAACTCAGTGTAACTCAGTGTAACACACCTCACAGTGTAACACAGTGTAACACCTCAGTGTAACACCTCAGTGTAACTCAGTGTAACTCAATGTAACACACCTCACAGTGTAACTCAGTGTAACACAGTGTAACACACCTCAAAGTGTAACTCAGTGTAAGACAGTGTAACTCAGTGTAACACACCTCACAGTGTAACTCAGTGTAACTCAGTGTAAAACACCTGACAGTGTAACACAGTGTAACACAGTGTAACTCAGTGTAACACACCTCACAGTGTAACTCAGTGTATCTCAGTGTAACACACCTCACATTGCAACTCAGTGTAACTCAGTGTAACACACCTCCCAGTGTAACTCAGTGTAACTCAGTGTAACACACCTCACAGTGTAACACAGTGTAACTCAGTGTAACTCAGTATAACACACCTCACAGTGTAACTCAGTGTATCTCAGTGTAACACAACTCACAGTGTAACTCAGTGTAACTCAGTGTGACAGTGTAACACACCTCACATTGCAACTCAGTGTAACTCAGTGTAACACACCTCCCAGTGTAACTCAGTGTAACTCAGTGTAACACACCTCACAGTGTAACACAGTGTAACTCAGTGTAACTCAGTGTAACACACCTCACAGTGTAACACAGTGTAACTCAGTGTAACTCAGTGTAACACACCTCACAGTGTAACACAGTGTAAGACAGTGTAACTCAGTGTAACACACCTCACAGTGTAACACAGTGTAACACAGTGTAACACAGTGTAACTCAGTGTAACACACCTCACAGTGTGACTCAGTGTAACTCAGTGTAACACACCTCACAGTGTAACACAGTGTAACACAGTGTAACACAGTGTAACTCAGTGTAACACACCTCACAGTGTAACTCAGTGTAACTCATTGTAACATACCTCACAGTGTAACACAGTGTAAATCAGTGTAACACACCTCACAGCGTAACACAGTGTAACTCAGTGTAACACACCTCACAGTGTGACTCAGTGTAACTCAATGTAACACACCTCACAGTGTAACTCAGTGTAACTCAGTGTAACACAGTCTAACTCAGTGTAACACACCTCACAGTGTAACTCAGTGTATCTCAGTGTAACACAACTCACAGTGTAACTCAGTGTAACTCACTGTGACAGTGTAACACACCTTACATTGCAACTCAGTGTAACTCAGTGTAACACACCTCCCAGTGTAACTCAGTGTAACTCAGTGTAACACACCTCACAGTGTAACACAGTGTAACTCAGTGTAACTCAGTGTAACACACCTCACAGTGTAACTCAGTGTAAGACAGTGTAACTCAGTGTAACACACCTCACAGTGTAACTCAGTGTAACTCAGTGTAACACACCTCACAGTGTAACTCAGTGTAACTCAGTGTAACACACCTCACAGTGTAACTCAGTGTAACTCAGTGTAACACACCTCACAGTGTAACACAGTGTAACTCAGTGTAACACACATCACAGTGTAACACATTGTAACACAGTGTAACACAGTGTAACTCAGTGTAACACACTTCACAGTGTGACTCAGTGTAACTCAGTGTAACACAGTGTAACACACCTCAAAGTGTAACTCAGTGTAACACAGTGTAACACGCCTCAAAGTGTAACTCAGTGTAAGACAGTGTAACTCAGTGTAACACACCTCACAGTGTAACTCAGTGTAACACCTCAGTGTAACTCAGTGTAATGCAGTGTAACACACCTCACAGTGTAACACAGTGTAACTCAGTGTAACACACCTCACAGTGTAACACAGTGTAACTCAGTGTAACACACCTCACAGTGTAACTCAGTGTAACACACCTCACAGTGTAACACAGTGTAACTCAGTGAAACTCAGTGTAACAGACCTCACAGTGTAACACAGTGTAACACAGTGTAACTCAGTGTAACACACCTCACAGTGTAACTCAGTGTAACACAGTGTAACACAGTGTAACTCAGTGTAACACTTCACAGTGTAAATCAGTGTAAAACACCTCACAGTGTAACACAGTGTAACACACCTCACAGTGTAACTCAGTGTAACACCTCAGTGTAACTCAGTGTAACACACCTCACAGTGTAACTCAGTGTAACTCAGTGTAACACACCTCACAGTGTAACTCAGCGTAACTCAATGTAACACACCTCACAGTGTAACTCAGTGTAACTCAGTGTAACACACCTCACAGTGTAACTCAGTGTAACTCAGTGTAACACACCTCACAGTGTAACTCAGTGTAACTCAGTGTAACACACCTCACAGTGTAACACAGTGTAACACAGTGTAACACACCTCATAGTGTAACACAGTGTTACTCAGTGTAACACCTCACAGTGTAACTCAGTGTAATACCTCATTGTAACACCTCAGTGTAACTCAGTGTAACTCAGTGTAACACACCTCACAGTGTAACTCAGTGTAACACACCTCACAGAGTAACTCAGTGTAACTCAGTGTAACACACCTCACAGTGTAACTCAGTGTAACTCAGTGTAACACACCTCACAGTGTAACACAGTGTAACTCAGTGTAACTCAGTAGTAACACACCTCACAGTGTAACACAGTGTAACTCAGTGTAACACACCTCACAGTGTAACTCAGTGTAACACAGTGTAACACAGTGTAACTCAGTGTAACACACCTCACAGTGTAACACAGTGTAACACAGTGTAACTCAGTGTAACACACCTCACAGTGTGACTCAGTGTAACTCAGTGTAACACACCTCACAGTGTAACACAGTGTAACACAGTGTAACTCAGTGTAACACACCTCATAGTGTAACACAGTGTAACTCAGTGTAACACTTCACAGTGTAACACAGTGTAACACAGTGTAACTCAGTGTAACACACCTCACAGTGTAACACAGTGTAACTCATTGTAACTCAGTGTAACACACCTCACAGTGAAACACAGTGTAACTCAGTGTAACACACCTCACAGTGTAACTCAGTGTAACACAGTGTAACACACCTCACAGTGTAACTCAGTGTAACTCAGTGTAACACACCTCACAGTGTAACACACCTCACAGTGTAACTCAGTGTAACTCAGTGTAACACTTCACAGTGTAACTCAGTGTAACTCAGTGTAACACACCTCACAGTGTAACTCAGTGTAACTCAGTGTAACACACCTCACAGTGTAACACAGTGTAACACCTCAGTGTAACACCTCAGTGTAACTCAGTGTAACTCAATGTAACACACCTCACAGTGTAACTCAGTGTAACACAGTGTAACACACCTCAAAGTGTAACTCAGTGTAAGACAGTGTAACTCAGTGTAACACACCTCACAGTGTAACTCAGTGTAACTCAGTGTAAAACACCTGACAGTGTAACACAGTGTAACACAGTGTAACTCAGTGTAACACACCTCACAGTGTAACTCAGTGTATCTCAGTGTAACACACCTCACATTGCAACTCAGTGTAACTCAGTGTAACACACCTCCCAGTGTAACTCAGTGTAACTCAGTGTAACACACCTCACAGTGTAACACAGTGTAACTCAGTGTAACTCAGTATAACACACCTCACAGTGTAACTCAGTGTATCTCAGTGTAACACAACTCACAGTGTAACTCAGTGTAACTCAGTGTGACAGTGTAACACACCTCACATTGCAACTCAGTGTAACTCAGTGTAACACACCTCCCAGTGTAACTCAGTGTAACTCAGTGTAACACACCTCACAGTGTAACACAGTGTAACTCAGTGTAACTCAGTGTAACACACCTCACAGTGTAACACAGTGTAACTCAGTGTAACTCAGTGTAACACACCTCACAGTGTAACACAGTGTAAGACAGTGTAACTCAGTGTAACACACCTCACAGTGTAACACAGTGTAACACAGTGTAACTCAGTGTAACACACCTCACAGTGTGACTCAGTGTAACTCAGTGTAACACACCTCACAGTGTAACACAGTGTAACACAGTGTAACACAGTGTAACTCAGTGTAACACACCTCACAGTGTAACTCAGTGTAACTCATTGTAACATACCTCACAGTGTAACACAGTGTAAATCAGTGTAACACACCTCACAGCGTAACACAGTGTAACTCAGTGTAACACACCTCACAGTGTGACTCAGTGTAACTCAATGTAACACACCTCACAGTGTAACTCAGTGTAACTCAGTGTAACACAGTCTAACTCAGTGTAACACACCTCACAGTGTAACTCAGTGTATCTCAGTGTAACACAACTCACAGTGTAACTCAGTGTAACTCACTGTGACAGTGTAACACACCTTACATTGCAACTCAGTGTAACTCAGTGTAACACACCTCCCAGTGTAACTCAGTGTAACTCAGTGTAACACACCTCACAGTGTAACACAGTGTAACTCAGTGTAACTCAGTGTAACACACCTCACAGTGTAACTCAGTGTATCTCAGTGTAACACAACTCACAGTGTAACTCAGTGTAACTCAGTGTGACAGTGTAACACACCTCACATTGCAACTCAGTGTAACTCAGTGTAACACACCTCCCAGTGTAACTCAGTGTAACTCAGTGTAACACACCTCACAGTGTAACACAGTGTAACTCAGTGTAACTCAGTGTAACACACCTCACAGTGTAACACAGTGTAAGACAGTGTAACTCAGTGTAACACACCTCACAGTGTAACACAGTGTAACACAGTGTAACACAGTGTAACTCAGTGTAACACACCTCACAGTGTGACTCAGTGTAACTCAGTGTAACACACCTCACAGTGTAACACAGTGTAACACAGTGTAACTCAGTGTAACACACCTCACAGTGTAACTCAGTGTAACTCATTGTAACATACCTCACAGTGTAACACAGTGTAACTCAGTGTAACACACCTCACAGCGTAACACAGTGTAACTCAGTGTAACACACCTCACAGTGTGACTCAGTGTAACTCAATGTAACACACCTCACAGTGTAACTCAGTGTAACTCAGTGTAACACAGTCTAACTCAGTGTAACACACCTCACAGAGTATAACTCAGTGTAACTCAGTGTAACACACCACACAGTGTAAAACACCTCACAGTGTAACTCAGTGTAACTCAGTGTAACTCAGTGCAACACACCTCACAGTGTAACACAGTGTAACTCAGTGTAACTCAGTGTAACACACCTCACAGTGTAACACAGTGTAACAGTGTAACTCAGTGTAACACACCTCACAGTGTAACTCAGTGTAACTCAGTTTAACTCACCTCACAGTGTAACTCAGTGTAACTCAGTGTAACTCAGGGTAACACGCCTCACAGTGTAACTCAGTGTAACACAGTTTAACTCAGTGTAACTCAGTGTAACACACCTCACAGTGTAACTCAGTGTAACACAGTGTAACACAGTGTAACTCAGTGTAACAAACCTCACAGTTTAACTCAGTGTAACACAGTGTAACACAGTGTAACTCAGTGTAACACTTCACAGTGTAACTCAGTGTAACTCAGTGTAACACACCTCACAGTGCAACTCAGTGTAACACACCTCACAGTGTAACACAGTGTAACACACCTCACAGTGTAACTCAGTGTAATACCTCATTGTAACACCTCAGTGTAACTCAGTGTAACTCAGTGTAACACACCTCACAGTGTAACTCAGTGTAACACACCTCACAGAGTAACTCAGTGTAACTCAGTGTAACACACCTCACAGTGTAACTCAGGGTAACTCAGTGTAACACACCTCACAGTGTAACACAGTGTAACTCAGTGTAACTCAGTAGTAACACACCTCACAGTGTAACACAGTGTAACTCAGTGTAACACACCTCACAGTGTAACTCAGTGTAACACAGTGTAACACAGTGTAACTCAGTGTAACACACCTCACAGTGTAACACAGTGTAACACAGTGTAACTCAGTGTAACACACCTCACAGTGTGACTCAGTGTAACTCAGTGTAACACACCTCACAGTGTAACACAGTGTAACTCAGTGTAACACACCTCACAGTGTAACACAGTGTAACTCAGTGTAACTCAGTGTAACACACCTCACAGTGTAACACATTGTAACTCAGTGTAACTCAGTGTAACACACCTCACAGTGTAACACAGTGTAAGACAGTGTAACTCAGTGTAACACACCTCACAGTGTAACACAGTGTAACACAGTGTAACTCAGTGTAACACACCTCACAGTGTGACTCAGTGTAACTCAGTGTAACACACCTCACAGTGTAACACAGTGTAACACAGTGTAACTCAGTGTAACACACCTCACAGTGTAACTCAGTGTAACTCATTGTAACATACCTCACAGTGTAACACAGTGTAACTCAGTGTAACACACCTCACAGCGTAACACAGTGTAACTCAGTGTAACACACCTCACAGTGTGACTCAGTGTAACTCAATGTAACACACCTCACAGTGTAACTCAGTGTAACTCAGTGTAACACAGTCTAACTCAGTGTAACACACCTCACAGTGTAACTCAGTGTATCTCAGTGTAACACAACTCACAGTGTAACTCAGTGTAACTCACTGTGACAGTGTAACACACCTTACATTGCAACTCAGTGTAACTCAGTGTAACACACCTCCCAGTGTAACTCAGTGTAACTCAGTGTAACACACCTCACAGTGTAACACAGTGTAACTCAGTGTAACTCAGTGTAACACACCTCACAGTGTAACTCAGTGTATCTCAGTGTAACACAACTCACAGTGTAACTCAGTGTAACTCAGTGTGACAGTGTAACACACCTCACATTGCAACTCAGTGTAACTCAGTGTAACACACCTCCCAGTGTAACTCAGTGTAACTCAGTGTAACACACCTCACAGTGTAACACAGTGTAACTCAGTGTAACTCAGTGTAACACACCTCACAGTGTAACACAGTGTAACTCAGTGTAACTCAGTGTAACACACCTCACAGTGTAACACAGTGTAACTCAGTGTAACTCAGTGTAACACACCTCACAGTGTAACACAGTGTAACTCAGTGTAACTCAGTGTAACACACCTCACAGTGTAAGACAGTGTAACACAGTGTAACTCAGTGTAACACACCTCACAGTGTGACTCAGTGTAACTCAGTGTAACACACCTCACAGTGTAACACAGTGTAACACAGTGTAACACAGTGTAACTCAGTGTAACACACCTCACAGTGTAACTCAGTGTAACTCATTGTAACATACCTCACAGTGTAACACAGTGTAACTCAGTGTAACACACCTCACAGCGTAACACAGTGTAACTCAGTGTAACACACCTCACAGTGTGACTCAGTGTAACTCAATGTAACACACCTCACAGTGTAACTCAGTGTAACTCAGTGTAACACAGTCTAACTCAGTGTAACACACTTCACAGAGTATAACTCAGTGTAACTCAGTGTAACACACCACACAGTGTAAAACACCTCACAGTGTAACTCAGTGTAACTCAGTGTAACTCAGTGCAACACACCTCACAGTGTAACACAGTGTAACTCAGTGTAACTCAGTGTAACACACCTCACAGTGTAACACAGTGTAACAGTGTAACTCAGTGTAACACACCTCACAGTGTAACTCAGTGTAACTCAGTTTAACTCACCTCACAGTGTAACTCAGTGTAACTCAGTGTAACTCAGGGTAACACGCCTCACAGTGTAACTCAGTGTAACACAGTTTAACTCAGTGTAACTCAGTGTAACACACCTCACAGTGTAACTCAGTGTAACACAGTGTAACACAGTGTAACTCAGTGTAACAAACCTCACAGTTTAACTCAGTGTAACACAGTGTAACACAAAATCAAATCAAATCAAATCAAATCAAATTTATTTGTCACATACACAGTCATACAGTATGAAATGCAGTGAAATGCTTTTTGCGACCACAGGGTCGCGACGGCAGCCATTTCCCAGGCGCCATCATAGAAAACAAGGAATCAGATACATTAGGATAACGAGGGTAAAAAAATCCCCTCCCAGACTGTCCTTCGGAGAGGGCAGTGTGGGATCAGGGGTACAAAAAACTACCTCAGCAGCAAGCACAGAAAAACATGTAACAAGACATCAACATTGCAACATTAAGGGTACAGGGATAAGAATGTCCAATGTAGGCAAACAGCTCCAGTCCCTGCAGCTAAAGAGCGCTGGTCCCGATTCCGTCTGCCCACACCGAGGGGAATAAGCACACGAAGGCGTTGGAAATGGGGAAGGTAGAGTGTCTATCTGTAGCTGTTCTGTGAGTGTGTGCGTGCATGTCAGTTTGTAAGCCTGTAACATCCCGTAATAGTCTGCGCCAGGTGACCTTGAAGGGGGAGGGGGGTAGATTCCAGAGCGTCTCGTTATCTTGGTCTTCGGGGAATTGTTATGTCTCCAGCCACTGCCTTGAAATGCAGTAGCTGGAAAGAAGGGCAGAAAAAAAAAAATGTCCAAATTTCGATCAATACCTGCCAATTTCACAGATATTTATTGTCCATCACTGGTCTCCAGGTCCGTCCAAATTCCGTTGTATAGCTGCCAGTCTCCCCAAGATGGTATCCAATTTGCGGTCCATAACCACAGTCTGATTACTGACAGCTCTCGTCACCATTATTTCCCAGCCAGCCAGTCTCTTGGGGTTGAGACTGACTGCTTTTAAGATTTTTCGATATCCAAGTAATCCACCTAATCCAATCAGCAGAATCCCAGTTATCAGAGTTCCGAATAGGTAAATATCTTCAACGTCCTCCAGAGACAGTGCGGCCAGCCACACAATGCGCCACTTCTCCCAACCGTCCATCGTGTATCCAGCAGCAAACGTCCCATCAGGACAAGTAGGTTCCCCAGAACCCACACTTCTCGTCGAGAAGATCGTGTCAATTGCATTCAGAGACCACTTGATCAAATCCATTCCTTTTATTTCAAGAGCAAGACGAGGAGAGTCTCTGAATAGTATTTCACAAGACAGACAAGAGAAGCAAGCGGGGAGAGATAAGGGAGGGAAAGCAGATGCGACCGCCTTCGTCAAGAGCCAAGAGGGAAAAGTTACAGTGTAACTCAGTGTAACACTTCACAGTGTAACTCAGTGTAACTCAGTGTAACACACCTCACAGTGCAACTCAGTGTAACACACCTCACAGTGTAACACAGTGTAACACACCTCACAGTGTAACTCAGTGTAATACCTCATTGTAACACCTCAGTGTAACTCAGTGTAACTCAGTGTAACACACCTCACAGTGTAACTCAGTGTAACACACCTCACAGAGTAACTCAGTGTAACTCAGTGTAACACACCTCACAGTGTAACTCAGGGTAACTCAGTGTAACACACCTCACAGTGTAACACAGTGTAACTCAGTGTAACTCAGTAGTAACACACCTCACAGTGTAACACAGTGTAACTCAGTGTAACACACCTCACAGTGTAACTCAGTGTAACACAGTGTAACACAGTGTAACTCAGTGTAACACACCTCACAGTGTAACACAGTGTAACACAGTGTAACTCAGTGTAACACACCTCACAGTGTGACTCAGTGTAACTCAGTGTAACACACCTCACAGTGTAACACAGTGTAACTCAGTGTAACACACCTCACAGTGTAACACAGTGTAACTCAGTGTAACTCAGTGTAACACACCTCACAGTGTAACACATTGTAACTCAGTGTAACTCAGTGTAACACACCTCACAGTGTAACACAGTGTAAGACAGTGTAACTCAGTGTAACACACCTCACAGTGTAACACAGTGTAACACAGTGTAACTCAGTGTAACACACCTCACAGTGTGACTCAGTGTAACTCAGTGTAACACACCTCACAGTGTAACACAGTGTAACACAGTGTAACTCAGTGTAACACACCTCACAGTGTAACTCAGTGTAACTCATTGTAACATACCTCACAGTGTAACACAGTGTAACTCAGTGTAACACACCTCACAGCGTAACACAGTGTAACTCAGTGTAACACACCTCACAGTGTGACTCAGTGTAACTCAATGTAACACACCTCACAGTGTAACTCAGTGTAACTCAGTGTAACACAGTCTAACTCAGTGTAACACACCTCACAGTGTAACTCAGTGTATCTCAGTGTAACACAACTCACAGTGTAACTCAGTGTAACTCACTGTGACAGTGTAACACACCTTACATTGCAACTCAGTGTAACTCAGTGTAACACACCTCCCAGTGTAACTCAGTGTAACTCAGTGTAACACACCTCACAGTGTAACACAGTGTAACTCAGTGTAACTCAGTGTAACACACCTCACAGTGTAACTCAGTGTATCTCAGTGTAACACAACTCACAGTGTAACTCAGTGTAACTCAGTGTGACAGTGTAACACACCTCACATTGCAACTCAGTGTAACTCAGTGTAACACACCTCCCAGTGTAACTCAGTGTAACTCAGTGTAACACACCTCACAGTGTAACACAGTGTAACTCAGTGTAACTCAGTGTAACACACCTCACAGTGTAACACAGTGTAACTCAGTGTAACTCAGTGTAACACACCTCACAGTGTAACACAGTGTAACTCAGTGTAACTCAGTGTAACACACCTCACAGTGTAACACAGTGTAACTCAGTGTAACTCAGTGTAACACACCTCACAGTGTAACACAGTGTAAGACAGTGTAACACAGTGTAACTCAGTGTAACACACCTCACAGTGTGACTCAGTGTAACTCAGTGTAACACACCTCACAGTGTAACACAGTGTAACACAGTGTAACACAGTGTAACTCAGTGTAACACACCTCACAGTGTAACTCAGTGTAACTCATTGTAACATACCTCACAGTGTAACACAGTGTAACTCAGTGTAACACACCTCACAGCGTAACACAGTGTAACTCAGTGTAACACACCTCACAGTGTGACTCAGTGTAACTCAATGTAACACACCTCACAGTGTAACTCAGTGTAACTCAGTGTAACACAGTCTAACTCAGTGTAACACACTTCACAGAGTATAACTCAGTGTAACTCAGTGTAACACACCACACAGTGTAAAACACCTCACAGTGTAACTCAGTGTAACTCAGTGTAACTCAGTGCAACACACCTCACAGTGTAACACAGTGTAACTCAGTGTAACTCAGTGTAACACACCTCACAGTGTAACACAGTGTAACAGTGTAACTCAGTGTAACACACCTCACAGTGTAACTCAGTGTAACTCAGTTTAACTCACCTCACAGTGTAACTCAGTGTAACTCAGTGTAACTCAGGGTAACACGCCTCACAGTGTAACTCAGTGTAACACAGTTTAACTCAGTGTAACTCAGTGTAACACACCTCACAGTGTAACTCAGTGTAACACAGTGTAACACAGTGTAACTCAGTGTAACAAACCTCACAGTTTAACTCAGTGTAACACAGTGTAACACAAAATCAAATCAAATCAAATCAAATCAAATTTATTTGTCACATACACAGTCATACAGTATGAAATGCAGTGAAATGCTTTTTGCGACCACAGGGTCGCGACGGCAGCCATTTCCCAGGCGCCATCATAGAAAACAAGGAATCAGATACATTAGGATAACGAGGGTAAAAAAATCCCCTCCCAGACTGTCCTTCGGAGAGGGCAGTGTGGGATCAGGGGTACAAAAAACTACCTCAGCAGCAAGCACAGAAAAACATGTAACAAGACATCAACATTGCAACATTAAGGGTACAGGGATAAGAATGTCCAATGTAGGCAAACAGCTCCAGTCCCTGCAGCTAAAGAGCGCTGGTCCCGATTCCGTCTGCCCACACCGAGGGGAATAAGCACACGAAGGCGTTGGAAATGGGGAAGGTAGAGTGTCTATCTGTAGCTGTTCTGTGAGTGTGTGCGTGCATGTCAGTTTGTAAGCCTGTAACATCCCGTAATAGTCTGCGCCAGGTGACCTTGAAGGGGGAGGGGGGTAGATTCCAGAGCGTCTCGTTATCTTGGTCTTCGGGGAATTGTTATGTCTCCAGCCACTGCCTTGAAATGCAGTAGCTGGAAAGAAGGGCAGAAAAAAAAAAATGTCCAAATTTCGATCAATACCTGCCAATTTCACAGATATTTATTGTCCATCACTGGTCTCCAGGTCCGTCCAAATTCCGTTGTATAGCTGCCAGTCTCCCCAAGATGGTATCCAATTTGCGGTCCATAACCACAGTCTGATTACTGACAGCTCTCGTCACCATTATTTCCCAGCCAGCCAGTCTCTTGGGGTTGAGACTGACTGCTTTTAAGATTTTTCGATATCCAAGTAATCCACCTAATCCAATCAGCAGAATCCCAGTTATCAGAGTTCCGAATAGGTAAATATCTTCAACGTCCTCCAGAGACAGTGCGGCCAGCCACACAATGCGCCACTTCTCCCAACCGTCCATCGTGTATCCAGCAGCAAACGTCCCATCAGGACAAGTAGGTTCCCCAGAACCCACACTTCTCGTCGAGAAGATCGTGTCAATTGCATTCAGAGACCACTTGATCAAATCCATTCCTTTTATTTCAAGAGCAAGACGAGGAGAGTCTCTGAATAGTATTTCACAAGACAGACAAGAGAAGCAAGCGGGGAGAGATAAGGGAGGGAAAGCAGATGCGACCGCCTTCGTCAAGAGCCAAGAGGGAAAAGTTACAGTGTAACTCAGTGTAACACTTCACAGTGTAACTCAGTGTAACTCAGTGTAACACACCTCACAGTGCAACTCAGTGTAACACACCTCACAGTGTAACACAGTGTAACACACCTCACAGTGTAACTCAGTGTAATACCTCATTGTAACACCTCAGTGTAACTCAGTGTAACTCAGTGTAACACACCTCACAGTGTAACTCAGTGTAACACACCTCACAGAGTAACTCAGTGTAACTCAGTGTAACACACCTCACAGTGTAACTCAGGGTAACTCAGTGTAACACACCTCACAGTGTAACACAGTGTAACTCAGTGTAACTCAGTAGTAACACACCTCACAGTGTAACACAGTGTAACTCAGTGTAACACACCTCACAGTGTAACTCAGTGTAACACAGTGTAACACAGTGTAACTCAGTGTAACACACCTCACAGTGTAACACAGTGTAACACAGTGTAACTCAGTGTAACACACCTCACAGTGTGACTCAGTGTAACTCAGTGTAACACACCTCACAGTGTAACACAGTGTAACACAGTGTAACTCAGTGTAACACACCTCACAGTGTAACACAGTGTAACTCAGTGTAACTCAGTGTAACACACCTCACAGTGTAACACATTGTAACTCAGTGTAACTCAGTGTAACACACCTCACAGTGTAACACAGTGTAAGACAGTGTAACTCAGTGTAACACACCTCACAGTGTAACACAGTGTAACACAGTGTAACTCAGTGTAACACACCTCACAGTGTGACTCAGTGTAACTCAGTGTAACACACCTCACAGTGTAACACAGTGTAACACAGTGTAACACAGTGTAACACAGTGTAACTCAGTGTAACACACCTCACAGTGTAACTCAGTGTAACTCATTGTAACATACCTCACAGTGTAACACAGTGTAACTCAGTGTAACACACCTCACAGCGTAACACAGTGTAACTCAGTGTAACACACCTCACAGTGTGACTCAGTGTAACTCAATGTAACACACCTCACAGTGTAACTCAGTGTAACTCAGTGTAACACAGTCTAACTCAGTGTAACACACCTCACAGTGTAACTCAGTGTAACTCAGTGTAAAACACCTGACAGTGTAACACAGTGTAACTCAGTGTAACTCAGTGTAACACACCTCACAGTGTAACTCAGTGTATCTCAGTGTAACACAACTCACAGTGTAACTCAGTGTAACTCAGTGTGACAGTGTAACACACCTCACATTGCAACTCATTGTAACTCAGTGTAACACACCTCCCAGTGTAACTCAGTGTAACTCAGTGTAACACACCTCACAGTGTAACACAGTGTAACTCAGTGTAACTCAGTGTAACACACCTCACAGTGTAAGACAGTGTAACTCAGTGTAACACACCTCACAGTGTAACACAGTGTAACACAGTGTAACACAGTGTAACTCAGTGTAACACACCTCACAGTGTGACTCAGTGTAACTCAGTGTAACACACCTCACAGTGTAACACAGTGTAACTCAGTGTAACACACCTCACAGTGTAACTCAGTGTAACTCATTGTAACATACCTCACAGTGTAACACAGTGTAACTCAGTGTAACACACCTCACAGCGTAACACAGTGTAACTCAGTGTAACACACCTCACAGTGTGACTCAGTGTAACTCAATGTAACACACCTCACAGTGTAACTCAGTGTAACTCAGTGTAACACAGTCTAACTCAGTGTAACACACCTCACAGAGTAACTCAGTGTAACTCAGTGTAACACACCACACAGTGTAAAACACCTCACAGTGTAACTCAGTGTAACTCAGTGTAACTCAGTGCAACACACCTCACAGTGTAACACAGTGTAACTCAGTGTAACTCAGTGTAACACACCTCACAGTGTAACACAGTGTAACAGTGTAACTCAGTGTAACACACCTCACAGTGTAACACAGTGTAACTCAGTTTAACTCACCTCACAGTGTAACTCAGTGTAACTCAGTGTAACTCAGGGTAACACACCTCACAGTGTAACTCAGTGTAACACAGTGTAACACAGTGTAACTCAGTGTAACACACCTCACAGTGTAACACAGTGTAACACAGTGTAACTCAGTGTAACACACCTCACAGTGTGACTCAGTGTAACTCAGTGTAACACACCTCACAGTGTAACACAGTGTAACACAGTGTAACTCAGTGTAACACACCTCACAGTGTAACACAGTGTAACTCAGTGTAACTCAGTGTAACACACCTCACAGTGTAACACATTGTAACTCAGTGTAACTCAGTGTAACACACCTCACAGTGTAACACAGTGTAAGACAGTGTAACTCAGTGTAACACACCTCACAGTGTAACACAGTGTAACACAGTGTAACACAGTGTAACTCAGTGTAACACACCTCACAGTGTGACTCAGTGTAACTCAGTGTAACACACCTCACAGTGTAACACAGTGTAACACAGTGTAACTCAGTGTAACACACCTCACAGTGTAACTCAGTGTAACTCATTGTAACATACCTCACAGTGTAACACAGTGTAACTCAGTGTAACTCAGTGTAACACACCTCACAGTGTAACACATTGTAACTCAGTGTAACTCAGTGTAACACACCTCACAGTGTAACACAGTGTAAGACAGTGTAACTCAGTGTAACACACCTCACAGTGTAACACAGTGTAACACAGTGTAACTCAGTGTAACACACCTCACAGTGTGACTCAGTGTAACTCAGTGTAACACACCTCACAGTGTAACACAGTGTAACACAGTGTAACACAGTGTAACACAGTGTAACTCAGTGTAACACACCTCACAGTGTAACTCAGTGTAACTCATTGTAACATACCTCACAGTGTAACACAGTGTAACTCAGTGTAACACACCTCACAGCGTAACACAGTGTAACTCAGTGTAACACACCTCACAGTGTGACTCAGTGTAACTCAATGTAACACACCTCACAGTGTAACTCAGTGTAACTCAGTGTAACACAGTCTAACTCAGTGTAACACACCTCCCAGTGTAACTCAGTGTAACTCAGTGTAACACACCTCACAGTGTAACACAGTGTAACTCAGTGTAACTCAGTGTAACACACCTCACAGTGTAACTCAGTGTATCTCAGTGTAACACAACTCACAGTGTAACTCAGTGTAACTCAGTGTGACAGTGTAACACACCTCACATTGCAACTCAGTGTAACTCAGTGTAACACACCTCCCAGTGTAACTCAGTGTAACTCAGTGTAACACACCTCACAGTGTAACACAGTGTAACTCAGTGTAACTCAGTGTAACACACCTCACAGTGTAACACAGTGTAACTCAGTGTAACTCAGTGTAACACACCTCACAGTGTAACACAGTGTAAGACAGTGTAACACAGTGTAACTCAGTGTAACACACCTCACAGTGTGACTCAGTGTAACTCAGTGTAACACACCTCACAGTGTAACACAGTGTAACACAGTGTAACACAGTGTAACTCAGTGTAACACACCTCACAGTGTAACTCAGTGTAACTCATTGTAACATACCTCACAGTGTAACACAGTGTAACTCAGTGTAACACACCTCACAGCGTAACACAGTGTAACTCAGTGTAACACACCTCACAGTGTGACTCAGTGTAACTCAATGTAACACACCTCACAGTGTAACTCAGTGTAACTCAGTGTAACACAGTCTAACTCAGTGTAACACACCTCACAGAGTATAACTCAGTGTAACTCAGTGTAACACACCACACAGTGTAAAACACCTCACAGTGTAACTCAGTGTAACTCAGTGTAACTCAGTGCAACACACCTCACAGTGTAACACAGTGTAACTCAGTGTAACTCAGTGTAACACACCTCACAGTGTAACACAGTGTAACAGTGTAACTCAGTGTAACACACCTCACAGTGTAACTCAGTGTAACTCAGTTTAACTCACCTCACAGTGTAACTCAGTGTAACTCAGTGTAACTCAGGGTAACACGCCTCACAGTGTAACTCAGTGTAACACAGTTTAACTCAGTGTAACTCAGTGTAACACACCTCACAGTGTAACTCAGTGTAACACAGTGTAACACAGTGTAACTCAGTGTAACAAACCTCACAGTTTAACTCAGTGTAACACAGTGTAACACAGTGTAACTCAGTGTAACACTTCACAGTGTAACTCAGTGTAACTCAGTGTAACACACCTCACAGTGCAACTCAGTGTAACACACCTCACAGTGTAACACAGTGTAACACACCTCACAGTGTAACTCAGTGTAATACCTCATTGTAACACCTCAGTGTAACTCAGTGTAACTCAGTGTAACACACCTCACAGTGTAACTCAGTGTAACACACCTCACAGAGTAACTCAGTGTAACTCAGTGTAACACACCTCACAGTGTAACTCAGGGTAACTCAGTGTAACACACCTCACAGTGTAACACAGTGTAACTCAGTGTAACTCAGTAGTAACACACCTCACAGTGTAACACAGTGTAACTCAGTGTAACACACCTCACAGTGTAACTCAGTGTAACACAGTGTAACACAGTGTAACTCAGTGTAACACACCTCACAGTGTAACACAGTGTAACACAGTGTAACTCAGTGTAACACACCTCACAGTGTGACTCAGTGTAACTCAGTGTAACACACCTCACAGTGTAACACAGTGTAACACAGTGTAACTCAGTGTAACACACCTCACAGTGTAACACAGTGTAACTCAGTGTAACTCAGTGTAACACACCTCACAGTGTAACACATTGTAACTCAGTGTAACTCAGTGTAACACACCTCACAGTGTAACACAGTGTAAGACAGTGTAACTCAGTGTAACACACCTCACAGTGTAACACAGTGTAACACAGTGTAACTCAGTGTAACACACCTCACAGTGTGACTCAGTGTAACTCAGTGTAACACACCTCACAGTGTAACACAGTGTAACACAGTGTAACACAGTGTAACACAGTGTAACTCAGTGTAACACACCTCACAGTGTAACTCAGTGTAACTCATTGTAACATACCTCACAGTGTAACACAGTGTAACTCAGTGTAACACACCTCACAGCGTAACACAGTGTAACTCAGTGTAACACACCTCACAGTGTGACTCAGTGTAACTCAATGTAACACACCTCACAGTGTAACTCAGTGTAACTCAGTGTAACACAGTCTAACTCAGTGTAACACACCTCACAGTGTAACTCAGTGTAACTCAGTGTAAAACACCTGACAGTGTAACACAGTGTAACTCAGTGTAACTCAGTGTAACACACCTCACAGTGTAACTCAGTGTATCTCAGTGTAACACAACTCACAGTGTAACTCAGTGTAACTCAGTGTGACAGTGTAACACACCTCACATTGCAACTCATTGTAACTCAGTGTAACACACCTCCCAGTGTAACTCAGTGTAACTCAGTGTAACACACCTCACAGTGTAACACAGTGTAACTCAGTGTAACTCAGTGTAACACACCTCACAGTGTAACACAGTGTAAGACAGTGTAACTCAGTGTAACACACCTCACAGTGTAACACAGTGTAACACAGTGTAACACAGTGTAACTCAGTGTAACACACCTCACAGTGTGACTCAGTGTAACTCAGTGTAACACACCTCACAGTGTAACACAGTGTAACACAGTGTAACTCAGTGTAACACACCTCACAGTGTAACTCAGTGTAACTCATTGTAACATACCTCACAGTGTAACACAGTGTAACTCAGTGTAACACACCTCACAGCGTAACACAGTGTAACTCAGTGTAACACACCTCACAGTGTGACTCAGTGTAACTCAATGTAACACACCTCACAGTGTAACTCAGTGTAACTCAGTGTAACACAGTCTAACTCAGTGTAACACACCTCACAGAGTAACTCAGTGTAACTCAGTGTAACACACCACACAGTGTAAAACACCTCACAGTGTAACTCAGTGTAACTCAGTGTAACTCAGTGCAACACACCTCACAGTGTAACACAGTGTAACTCAGTGTAACTCAGTGTAACACACCTCACAGTGTAACACAGTGTAACAGTGTAACTCAGTGTAACACACCTCACAGTGTAACACAGTGTAACTCAGTTTAACTCACCTCACAGTGTAACTCAGTGTAACTCAGTGTAACTCAGGGTAACACACCTCACAGTGTAACTCAGTGTAACACAGTGTAACACAGTGTAACTCAGTGTAACACACCTCACAGTGTAACACAGTGTAACACAGTGTAACTCAGTGTAACACACCTCACAGTGTGACTCAGTGTAACTCAGTGTAACACACCTCACAGTGTAACACAGTGTAACACAGTGTAACTCAGTGTAACACACCTCACAGTGTAACACAGTGTAACTCAGTGTAACTCAGTGTAACACACCTCACAGTGTAACACATTGTAACTCAGTGTAACTCAGTGTAACACACCTCACAGTGTAACACAGTGTAAGACAGTGTAACTCAGTGTAACACACCTCACAGTGTAACACAGTGTAACACAGTGTAACACAGTGTAACTCAGTGTAACACACCTCACAGTGTGACTCAGTGTAACTCAGTGTAACACACCTCACAGTGTAACACAGTGTAACTCAGTGTAACACACCTCACAGTGTAACTCAGTGTAACTCATTGTAACATACCTCACAGTGTAACACAGTGTAACTCAGTGTAACACACCTCACAGCGTAACACAGTGTAACTCAGTGTAACACACCTCACAGTGTGACTCAGTGTAACTCAATGTAACACACCTCACAGAGTAACTCAGTGTAACTCAGTGTAACACACCTCACAGTGTAACTCAGGGTAACTCAGTGTAACACACCTCACAGTGTAACACAGTGTAACTCAGTGTAACTCAGTAGTAACACACCTCACAGTGTAACACAGTGTAACTCAGTGTAACACACCTCACAGTGTAACTCAGTGTAACACAGTGTAACACAGTGTAACTCAGTGTAACACACCTCACAGTGTAACACAGTGTAACACAGTGTAACTCAGTGTAACACACCTCACAGTGTGACTCAGTGTAACTCAGTGTAACACACCTCACAGTGTAACACAGTGTAACACAGTGTAACTCAGTGTAACACACCTCACAGTGTAACACAGTGTAACTCAGTGTAACTCAGTGTAACACACCTCACAGTGTAACACATTGTAACTCAGTGTAACTCAGTGTAACACACCTCACAGTGTAACACAGTGTAAGACAGTGTAACTCAGTGTAACACACCTCACAGTGTAACACAGTGTAACACAGTGTAACTCAGTGTAACACACCTCACAGTGTGACTCAGTGTAACTCAGTGTAACACACCTCACAGTGTAACACAGTGTAACACAGTGTAACACAGTGTAACACAGTGTAACTCAGTGTAACACACCTCACAGTGTAACTCAGTGTAACTCATTGTAACATACCTCACAGTGTAACACAGTGTAACTCAGTGTAACACACCTCACAGCGTAACACAGTGTAACTCAGTGTAACACACCTCACAGTGTGACTCAGTGTAACTCAATGTAACACACCTCACAGTGTAACTCAGTGTAACTCAGTGTAACACAGTCTAACTCAGTGTAACACACCTCACAGTGTAACTCAGTGTAACTCAGTGTAAAACACCTGACAGTGTAACACAGTGTAACTCAGTGTAACTCAGTGTAACACACCTCACAGTGTAACTCAGTGTATCTCAGTGTAACACAACTCACAGTGTAACTCAGTGTAACTCAGTGTGACAGTGTAACACACCTCACATTGCAACTCATTGTAACTAAGTGTAACACACCTCCCAGTGTAACTCAGTGTAACTCAGTGTAACACACCTCACAGTGTAACACAGTGTAACTCAGTGTAACTCAGTGTAACACACCTCACAGTGTAACACAGTGTAAGACAGTGTAACTCAGTGTAACACACCTCACAGTGTAACACAGTGTAACACAGTGTAACACAGTGTAACTCAGTGTAACACACCTCACAGTGTGACTCAGTGTAACTCAGTGTAACACACCTCACAGTGTAACACAGTGTAACACAGTGTAACTCAGTGTAACACACCTCACAGTGTAACTCAGTGTAACTCATTGTAACATACCTCACAGTGTAACACAGTGTAACTCAGTGTAACACACCTCACAGCGTAACACAGTGTAACTCAGTGTAACACACCTCACAGTGTGACTCAGTGTAACTCAATGTAACACACCTCACAGTGTAACTCAGTGTAACTCAGTGTAACACAGTCTAACTCAGTGTAACACACCTCACAGAGTAACTCAGTGTAACTCAGTGTAACACACCACACAGTGTAAAACACCTCACAGTGTAACTCAGTGTAACTCAGTGTAACTCAGTGCAACACACCTCACAGTGTAACACAGTGTAACTCAGTGTAACTCAGTGTAACACACCTCACAGTGTAACACAGTGTAACAGTGTAACTCAGTGTAACACACCTCACAGTGTAACACAGTGTAACTCAGTTTAACTCACCTCACAGTGTAACTCAGTGTAACTCAGTGTAACTCAGGGTAACACACCTCACAGTGTAACTCAGTGTAACACAGTGTAACACAGTGTAACACAGTGTAACTCAGTGTAACACACCTCACAGTGTAACACAGTGTAACACAGTGTAACTCAGTGTAACACACCTCACAGTGTGACTCAGTGTAACTCAGTGTAACACACCTCACAGTGTAACACAGTGTAACACAGTGTAACTCAGTGTAACACACCTCACAGTGTAACACAGTGTAACTCAGTGTAACTCAGTGTAACACACCTCACAGTGTAACACATTGTAACTCAGTGTAACTCAGTGTAACACACCTCACAGTGTAACACAGTGTAAGACAGTGTAACTCAGTGTAACACACCTCACAGTGTAACACAGTGTAACACAGTGTAACACAGTGTAACTCAGTGTAACACACCTCACAGTGTGACTCAGTGTAACTCAGTGTAACACACCTCACAGTGTAACACAGTGTAACACAGTGTAACTCAGTGTAACACACCTCACAGTGTAACTCAGTGTAACTCATTGTAACATACCTCACAGTGTAACACAGTGTAACTCAGTGTAACACACCTCACAGCGTAACACAGTGTAACTCAGTGTAACACACCTCACAGTGTGACTCAGTGTAACTCAATGTAACACACCTCACAGTGTAACTCAGTGTAACTCAGTGTAACACAGTCTAACTCAGTGTAACACACCTCACAGTGTAACTCAGTGTAACTCAGTGTAAAACACCTGACAGTGTAACACAGTGTAACTCAGTGTAACTCAGTGTAACACACCTCACAGTGTAACTCAGTGTAACACAGTTTAACTCAGTGTAACTCAGTGTAACAAACCTCACAGTTTAACTCAGTGTAACACAGTGTAACACAGTGTAACTCAGTGTAACACTTCACAGTGTAACTCAGTGTAACTCAGTGTAACACACCTCACAGTGCAACTCAGTGTAACACACCTCACAGTGTAACACAGTGTAACACACCTCACAGTGTAACTCAGTGTAATACCTCATTGTAACACCTCAGTGTAACTCAGTGTAACTCAGTGTAACACACCTCACAGTGTAACTCAGTGTAACACACCTCACAGAGTAACTCAGTGTAACTCAGTGTAACACACCTCACAGTGTAACTCAGTGTATCTCAGTGTAACACAACTCACAGTGTAACTCAGTGTAACTCAGTGTGACAGTGTAACACACCTCACATTGCAACTCATTGTAACTCAGTGTAACACACCTCCCAGTGTAACTCAGTGTAACTCAGTGTAACACACCTCACAGTGTAACACAGTGTAACTCAGTGTAACTCAGTGTAACACACCTCACAGTGTAACACAGTGTAAGACAGTGTAACTCAGTGTAACACACCTCACAGTGTAACACAGTGTAACACAGTGTAACACAGTGTAACTCAGTGTAACACACCTCACAGTGTGACTCAGTGTAACTCAGTGTAACACACCTCACAGTGTAACACAGTGTAACACAGTGTAACTCAGTGTAACACACCTCACAGTGTAACTCAGTGTAACTCATTGTAACATACCTCACAGTGTAACACAGTGTAACTCAGTGTAACACACCTCACAGCGTAACACAGTGTAACTCAGTGTAACACACCTCACAGTGTGACTCAGTGTAACTCAATGTAACACACCTCACAGTGTAACTCAGTGTAACTCAGTGTAACACAGTCTAACTCAGTGTAACACACCTCACAGAGTAACTCAGTGTAACTCAGTGTAACACACCACACAGTGTAAAACACCTCACAGTGTAACTCAGTGTAACTCAGTGTAACTCAGTGCAACACACCTCACAGTGTAACACAGTGTAACTCAGTGTAACTCAGTGTAACACACCTCACAGTGTAACACAGTGTAACAGTGTAACTCAGTGTAACACACCTCACAGTGTAACACAGTGTAACTCAGTTTAACTCACCTCACAGTGTAACTCAGTGTAACTCAGTGTAACTCAGGGTAACACACCTCACAGTGTAACTCAGTGTAACACAGTTTAACTCAGTGTAACTCAGTGTAACACACCTCACAGTGTAACTCAGTGTAACACAGTGTAACACAGTGTAACTCAGTGTAACAAACCTCACAGTTTAACTCAGTGTAACACAGTGTAACACAGTGTAACTCAGTGTAACACTTCACAGTGTAACTCAGTGTAACTCAGTGTAACACACCTCACAGTGTAACTCAGTGTAATACCTCATTGTAACACCTCAGTGTAACTCAGTGTAACTCAGTGTAACACACCTCACAGTGTAACTCAGTGTAACACACCTCACAGAGTAACTCAGTGTAACTCAGTGTAACACACCTCACAGTGTAACTCAGTGTAACTCAGTGTAACACACCTCACAGTGTAACACAGTGTAACTCAGTGTAACTCAGTAGTAACACACCTCACAGTGTAACACAGTGTAACTCAGTGTAACACACCTCACAGTGTAACTCAGTGTAACACAGTGTAACACAGTGTAACTCAGTGTAACACACCTCACAGTGTAACACAGTGTAACACAGTGTAACTCAGTGTAACACACCTCAAAGTGTAACACAGTGTAACTCAGTGTAACACTTCACAGTGTAACACAGTGTAACTCAGTGTAACTCAGTGTAACACACCTCACAGTGTAACACAGTGTAACTCAGTGTAACTCAGTGTAACACACGTCACAGTGTAACACAGTGTAAGACAGTGTAACTCAGTGTAACACACCTCACAGTGTAACACAGTGTAACACAGTGTAACACAGTGTAACTCAGTGTAACACACCTCACAGTGTGACTCAGTGTAACTCAGTGTAACACACCTCACAGTGTAACACAGTGTAACACAGTGTAACTCAGTGTAACACACCTCACAGTGTAACTCAGTGTAACTCATTGTAACATACCTCACAGTGTAACACAGTGTAACTCAGTGTAACACACCTCACAGCGTAACACAGTGTAACTCAGTGTAACACACCTCACAGTGTGACTCAGTGTAACTCAATGTAACACACCTCACAGTGTAACTCAGTGTAACTCAGTGTAACACAGTCTAACTCAGTGTAACACACCTCACAGAGTAACTCAGTGTAACTCAGTGTAACAAACCACACAGTGTAAAACACCTCACAGTGTAACTCAGTGTAACTCAGTGTAACTCAGTGCAACACACCTCACAGTGTAACACAGTGTAACACAGTGTAACTCAGTGTAACTCAGTGTAACACACCTCACAGTGTAACACAGTGTAACAGTGTAACTCAGTGTAACACACCTCACAGTGTAACACAGTGTAACTCAGTTTAACTCACCTCACAGTGTAACTCAGTGTAACTCAGTGTAACTCAGGGTAACACACCTCACAGTGTAACTCAGTGTAACACAGTTTAACTCAGTGTAACTCAGTGTAACACACCTCACAGTGTAACTCAGTGTAACACAGTGTAACACAGTGTAACTCAGTGTAACAAACCTCACAGTTTAACTCAGTGTAACACAGTGTAACACAGTGTAACTCAGTGTAACACCTCACAGTGCAACTCAGTGTAACACACCTCACAGTGTAACACAGTGTAACACACCTCACAGTGTAACTCAGTGTAATACCTCATTGTAACACCTCAGTGTAACTCAGTGTAACTCAGTGTAACACACCTCACAGTGTAACTCAGTGTAACACACCTCACAGAGTAACTCAGTGTAACTCAGTGTAACACACCTCACAGTGTAACTCAGTGTAACTCAGTGTAACACACCTCACAGTGTAAAACAGTGTAACTCAGTGTAACTCAGTAGTAACACACCTCACAGTGTAACACAGTGTAACTCAGTGTAACACACCTCACAGTGTAACTCAGTGTAACACAGTGTAACACAGTGTAACTCAGTGTAACACACCTCACAGTGTAACACAGTGTAACTCAGTGTAACACTTCACAGTGTAACACAGTGTAACACAGTGTAACTCAGTGTAACACACCTCACATTGCAACTCAGAGTAACTCAGTGTAACACACCTCACAGTGTAACACAGTGTAACTCATTGTAACTCAGTGTAACACACCTCACAGTGTAACACAGTGTAACTCAGTGTAACACACCTCACAGTGTAACTCAGTGTAACACAGTGTAACTCAGTGTAACACACCTCACAGTGTAACACAGTGTAACTCATTGTAACACACCTCACAGTGTGACTCAGTGTAACTCAGTGTAACACACCTCACAGTCTAACACAGTGTAACTCAGTGTAACACTTCACAGTGTAACTAAGTGTAACTCAGTGTTACACACCTCACAGTGTGACTCAGTGTAACTCAATGTAACACACCTCACAGTGTATCTCAGTATAACTCAGTGTAACACAGTGTAACTCAGTGTAACACACCTCACAGTGTAACACAGTGTAACACAGTGTAACACAGTGTAACACAGTGTAACTCAGTGTAACTCACCTCACAGTGTAACACAGTGTAACTCAGTGTAACTCACCTCACAGTGTAACTCAGTGTAACACAGTGTAACACACCTCACAGTGTAACACAGTGTAACTCAGTGTAACACACCTCACAGTGTAACACAGTGTAACACAGTAGTGTAACTCAGTGTAACACAGTGTAACTCAGTGTAACTCAGTGTAACACACCTTACAGTGTAACTCAGTGTAACTCAGTGTAACACACCTCACAGTGTAACTCAGTGTAACTCAGTGTAACACAGTGTAACTCAGTGTAACTCAGTGTAACACACCTCACAGTGTAACTCAGTGTAACACAGTGTAACTCAGTGTAACTCAATGTAACACACCTCACAGTGTAACACAGTGTAACTCATTGTAACTCAGTGTAACACACCTCACAGTGTAACACAGTGTAACTCAGTGTAACACACCTCACAGTGTAACTCAGTGTAACACAGTGTAACTCAGTGTAACACACCTCACAGTGTAACACAGTGTAAGACAGTGTAACTCAGTGTAACACACCTCACAGTGTAACACAGTGTAACACAGTGTAACACAGTGTAACTCAGTGTAACACACCTCACAGTGTGACTCAGTGTAACTCAGTGTAACACACCTCACAGTGTAACACAGTGTAACACAGTGTAACTCATTGTAACACACCTCACAGTGTAACTCAGTGTAACTCATTGTAACATACCTCACAGTGTAACACAGTGTAACTCAGTGTAACACACCTCACAGCGTAACACAGTGTAACTCAGTGTAACACACCTCACAGTGTGACTCAGTGTAACTCAATGTAACACACCTCACAGTGTAACTCAGTGTAACTCAGTGTAACACAGTCTAACTCAGTGTAACACACCTCACAGAGTAACTCAGTGTAACTCAGTGTAACACACCACACAGTGTAAAACACCTCACAGTGTAACTCAGTGTAACTCAGTGTAACTCAGTGCAACACACCTCACAGTGTAACACAGTGTAACTCAGTGTAACTCAGTGTAACACACCTCACAGTGTAACACAGTGTAACAGTGTAACTCAGTGTAACACACCTCACAGTGTAACACAGTGTAACTCAGTTTAACTCACCTCACAGTGTAACTCAGTGTAACTCAGTGTAACTCAGGGTAACACACCTCACAGTGTAACTCAGTGTAACACAGTTTAACTCAGTGTAACTCAGTGTAACACACCTCACAGTGTAACTCAGTGTAACACAGTGTAACACAGTGTAACTCAGTGTAACAAACCTCACAGTTTAACTCAGTGTAACACAGTGTAACACAGTGTAACTCAGTGTAACACTTCACAGTGTAACTCAGTGTAACTCAGTGTAACACACCTCACAGTGCAACTCAGTGTAACACACCTCACAGTGTAACACAGTGTAACACACCTCACAGTGTAACTCAGTGTAATACCTCATTGTAACACCTCAGTGTAACTCAGTGTAACTCAGTGTAACACACCTCACAGTGTAACTCAGTGTAACACACCTCACAGAGTAACTCAGTGTAACTCAGTGTAACACACCTCACAGTGTAACTCAGTGTAACTCAGTGTAACACACCTCACAGTGTAACACAGTGTAACTCAGTGTAACTCAGTAGTAACACACCTCACAGTGTAACACAGTGTAACTCAGTGTAACACACCTCACAGTGTAACTCAGTGTAACACAGTGTAACACAGTGTAACTCAGTGTAACACACCTCACAGTGTAACACAGTGTAACACAGTGTAACTCAGTGTAACACACCTCAAAGTGTAACACAGTGTAACTCAGTGTAACACTTCACAGTGTAACACAGTGTAACTCAGTGTAACTCAGTGTAACACACCTCACAGTGTAACACAGTGTAACTCAGTGTAACTCAGTGTAACACACGTCACAGTGTAACACAGTGTAAGACAGTGTAACTCAGTGTAACACACCTCACAGTGTAACACAGTGTAACACAGTGTAACACAGTGTAACTCAGTGTAACACACCTCACAGTGTGACTCAGTGTAACTCAGTGTAACACACCTCACAGTGTAACACAGTGTAACACAGTGTAACTCAGTGTAACACACCTCACAGTGTAACTCAGTGTAACTCATTGTAACATACCTCACAGTGTAACACAGTGTAACTCAGTGTAACACACCTCACAGTCTAACACAGTGTAACTCAGTGTAACACTTCACAGTGTAACTAAGTGTAACTCAGTGTTACACACCTCACAGTGTGACTCAGTGTAACTCAATGTAACACACCTCACAGTGTATCTCAGTATAACTCAGTGTAACACAGTGTAACTCAGTGTAACACACCTCACAGTGTAACACAGTGTAACACAGTGTAACACAGTGTAACACAGTGTAACTCAGTGTAACTCACCTCACAGTGTAACACAGTGTAACTCAGTGTAACTCACCTCACAGTGTAACTCAGTGTAACACAGTGTAACACACCTCACAGTGTAACACAGTGTAACTCAGTGTAACACACCTCACAGTGTAACACAGTGTAACACAGTAGTGTAACTCAGTGTAACACAGTGTAACTCAGTGTAACTCAGTGTAACACACCTTACAGTGTAACTCAGTGTAACTCAGTGTAACACACCTCACAGTGTAACTCAGTGTAACTCAGTGTAACACAGTGTAACTCAGTGTAACTCAGTGTAACACACCTCACAGTGTAACTCAGTGTAACACAGTGTAACTCAGTGTAACTCAATGTAACACACCTCACAGTGTAACACAGTGTAACTCATTGTAACTCAGTGTAACACACCTCACAGTGTAACACAGTGTAACTCAGTGTAACACACCTCACAGTGTAACTCAGTGTAACACAGTGTAACTCAGTGTAACACACCTCACAGTGTAACACAGTGTAAGACAGTGTAACTCAGTGTAACACACCTCACAGTGTAACACAGTGTAACACAGTGTAACACAGTGTAACTCAGTGTAACACACCTCACAGTGTGACTCAGTGTAACTCAGTGTAACACACCTCACAGTGTAACACAGTGTAACACAGTGTAACTCAGTGTAACACACCTCACAGTGTAACTCAGTGTAACTCATTGTAACATACCTCACAGTGTAACACAGTGTAACTCAGTGTAACACACCTCACAGCGTAACACAGTGTAACTCAGTGTAACACACCTCACAGTGTGACTCAGTGTAACTCAATGTAACACACCTCACAGTGTAACTCAGTGTAACTCAGTGTAACACAGTCTAACTCAGTGTAACACACCTCACAGAGTAACTCAGTGTAACTCAGTGTAACACACCACACAGTGTAAAACACCTCACAGTGTAACTCAGTGTAACTCAGTGTAACTCAGTGCAACACACCTCACAGTGTAACACAGTGTAACTCAGTGTAACTCAGTGTAACACACCTCACAGTGTAACACAGTGTAACAGTGTAACTCAGTGTAACACACCTCACAGTGTAACACAGTGTAACTCAGTTTAACTCACCTCACAGTGTAACTCAGTGTAACTCAGTGTAACTCAGGGTAACACACCTCACAGTGTAACTCAGTGTAACACAGTTTAACTCAGTGTAACTCAGTGTAACACACCTCACAGTGTAACTCAGTGTAACACAGTGTAACACAGTGTAACTCAGTGTAACAAACCTCACAGTTTAACTCAGTGTAACACAGTGTAACACAGTGTAACTCAGTGTAACACTTCACAGTGTAACTCAGTGTAACTCAGTGTAACACACCTCACAGTGCAACTCAGTGTAACACACCTCACAGTGTAACACAGTGTAACACACCTCACAGTGTAACTCAGTGTAATACCTCATTGTAACACCTCAGTGTAACTCAGTGTAACTCAGTGTAACACACCTCACAGTGTAACTCAGTGTAACACACCTCACAGAGTAACTCAGTGTAACTCAGTGTAACACACCTCACAGTGTAACTCAGTGTAACTCAGTGTAACACACCTCACAGTGTAACACAGTGTAACTCAGTGTAACTCAGTAGTAACACACCTCACAGTGTAACACAGTGTAACTCAGTGTAACACACCTCACAGTGTAACTCAGTGTAACACAGTGTAACACAGTGTAACTCAGTGTAACACACCTCACAGTGTAACACAGTGTAACACAGTGTAACTCAGTGTAACACACCTCAAAGTGTAACACAGTGTAACTCAGTGTAACACTTCACAGTGTAACACAGTGTAACTCAGTGTAACTCAGTGTAACACACCTCACAGTGTAACACAGTGTAACTCAGTGTAACTCAGTGTAACACACGTCACAGTGTAACACAGTGTAAGACAGTGTAACTCAGTGTAACACACCTCACAGTGTAACACAGTGTAACACAGTGTAACACAGTGTAACTCAGTGTAACACACCTCACAGTGTGACTCAGTGTAACTCAGTGTAACACACCTCACAGTGTAACACAGTGTAACACAGTGTAACTCAGTGTAACACACCTCACAGTGTAACTCAGTGTAACTCATTGTAACATACCTCACAGTGTAACACAGTGTAACTCAGTGTAACACACCTCACAGCGTAACACAGTGTAACTCAGTGTAACACACCTCACAGTGTGACTCAGTGTAACTCAATGTAACACACCTCACAGTGTAACTCAGTGTAACTCAGTGTAACACAGTCTAACTCAGTGTAACACACCTCACAGAGTAACTCAGTGTAACTCAGTGTAACAAACCACACAGTGTAAAACACCTCACAGTGTAACTCAGTGTAACTCAGTGTAACTCAGTGCAACACACCTCACAGTGTAACACAGTGTAACACAGTGTAACTCAGTGTAACTCAGTGTAACACACCTCACAGTGTAACACAGTGTAACAGTGTAACTCAGTGTAACACACCTCACAGTGTAACACAGTGTAACTCAGTTTAACTCACCTCACAGTGTAACTCAGTGTAACTCAGTGTAACTCAGGGTAACACACCTCACAGTGTAACTCAGTGTAACACAGTTTAACTCAGTGTAACTCAGTGTAACACACCTCACAGTGTAACTCAGTGTAACACAGTGTAACACAGTGTAACTCAGTGTAACAAACCTCACAGTTTAACTCAGTGTAACACAGTGTAACACAGTGTAACTCAGTGTAACACCTCACAGTGCAACTCAGTGTAACACACCTCACAGTGTAACACAGTGTAACACACCTCACAGTGTAACTCAGTGTAATACCTCATTGTAACACCTCAGTGTAACTCAGTGTAACTCAGTGTAACACACCTCACAGTGTAACTCAGTGTAACACACCTCACAGAGTAACTCAGTGTAACTCAGTGTAACACACCTCACAGTGTAACTCAGTGTAACTCAGTGTAACACACCTCACAGTGTAAAACAGTGTAACTCAGTGTAACTCAGTAGTAACACACCTCACAGTGTAACACAGTGTAACTCAGTGTAACACACCTCACAGTGTAACTCAGTGTAACACAGTGTAACACAGTGTAACTCAGTGTAACACACCTCACAGTGTAACACAGTGTAACTCAGTGTAACACTTCACAGTGTAACACAGTGTAACACAGTGTAACTCAGTGTAACACACCTCACATTGCAACTCAGAGTAACTCAGTGTAACACACCTCACAGTGTAACACAGTGTAACTCATTGTAACTCAGTGTAACACACCTCACAGTGTAACACAGTGTAACTCAGTGTAACACACCTCACAGTGTAACTCAGTGTAACACAGTGTAACTCAGTGTAACACACCTCACAGTGTAACACAGTGTAACTCATTGTAACACACCTCACAGTGTGACTCAGTGTAACTCAGTGTAACACACCTCACAGTCTAACACAGTGTAACTCAGTGTAACACTTCACAGTGTAACTAAGTGTAACTCAGTGTTACACACCTCACAGTGTGACTCAGTGTAACTCAATGTAACACACCTCACAGTGTATCTCAGTATAACTCAGTGTAACACAGTGTAACTCAGTGTAACACACCTCACAGTGTAACACAGTGTAACACAGTGTAACACAGTGTAACACAGTGTAACTCAGTGTAACTCACCTCACAGTGTAACACAGTGTAACTCAGTGTAACTCACCTCACAGTGTAACTCAGTGTAACACAGTGTAACACACCTCACAGTGTAACACAGTGTAACTCAGTGTAACACACCTCACAGTGTAACACAGTGTAACACAGTAGTGTAACTCAGTGTAACACAGTGTAACTCAGTGTAACTCAGTGTAACACACCTTACAGTGTAACTCAGTGTAACTCAGTGTAACACACCTCACAGTGTAACTCAGTGTAACTCAGTGTAACACAGTGTAACTCAGTGTAACTCAGTGTAACACACCTCACAGTGTAACTCAGTGTAACACAGTGTAACTCAGTGTAACTCAATGTAACACACCTCACAGTGTAACTCAGTGTAACTTAGTGTAACACAGTGGAATACAGTGTAAAACACCTCACAGTGTAACTCAGTGTAACACAGTGTAACTCAGTGTAACACACCTCACAGTGTAACACAGTGTAACTCAGTGTAACTCAGTGTAACACACCTCACAATGTAACTCAGTGTAACACAGAGTAACTCAGTTTAACTCACCTCACAGTGTAACTCAGTGTAACTCAGTGTAACACACCTCACAGTGTAACTCAGTGTAACACAGTTTAACTCAGTGTAACTCAGTGTAACACACCTCACAGTGTAACTCAGTTTAACACAGTGTAACTCAGTGTAACAGAGTGTAACTCAGTGTAACTCACCTCACAGTGTAACACAGTGTAACTCAGTGTAACTCACCTCACAGTGTAACTCAGTGTAACTCAGTGTGACAGTGTAACACACCTCACATTGCAACTCATTGTAACTCAGTGTAACACACCTCCCTGTGTAACTCAGTGTAACTCAGTGTAACACACCTCACAGTGTAACACAGTGTAACTCAGTGTAACTCAGTGTAACACACCTCACAGTGTAACACAGTGTAAGACAGTGTAACTCAGTGTAACACACCTCACAGTGTAACACAGTGTAACACAGTGTAACTCAGTGTAACACACCTCACAGTGTGACTCAGTGTAACTCAGTGTAACACACCTCACAGTGTAACACAGTGTAACACAGTGTAACTCAGTGTAACACACCTCACAGTGTAACTCAGTGTAACTCATTGTAACATACCTCACAGTGTAACACAGTGTAACTCAGTGTAACACACCTCACAGCGTAACACAGTGTAACTCAGTGTAACACACCTCACAGTGTGACTCAGTGTAACTCAATGTAACACACCTCACAGTGTAACTCAGTGTAACTCAGTGTAACACAGTCTAACTCAGTGTAACACACCTCACAGAGTAACTCAGTGTAACTCAGTGTAACACACCACACAGTGTAAAACACCTCACAGTGTAACTCAGTGTAACTCAGTGTAACTCAGTGCAACACACCTCACAGTGTAACACAGTGTAACTCAGTGTAACTCAGTGTAACACACCTCACAGTGTAACACAGTGTAACAGTGTAACTCAGTGTAACACACCTCACAGTCTAACACAGTGTAACTCAGTGTAACACTTCACAGTGTAACTAAGTGTAACTCAGTGTTACACACCTCACAGTGTGACTCAGTGTAACTCAATGTAACACACCTCACAGTGTATCTCAGTATAACTCAGTGTAACACAGTGTAACTCAGTGTAACACACCTCACAGTGTAACACAGTGTAACACAGTGTAACACAGTGTAACACAGTGTAACTCAGTGTAACTCACCTCACAGTGTAACACAGTGTAACTCAGTGTAACTCACCTCACAGTGTAACTCAGTGTAACACAGTGTAACACACCTCACAGTGTAACACAGTGTAACTCAGTGTAACACACCTCACAGTGTAACACAGTGTAACACAGTAGTGTAACTCAGTGTAACACAGTGTAACTCAGTGTAACTCAGTGTAACACACCTTACAGTGTAACTCAGTGTAACTCAGTGTAACACACCTCACAGTGTAACTCAGTGTAACTCAGTGTAACACAGTGTAACTCAGTGTAACTCAGTGTAACACACCTCACAGTGTAACTCAGTGTAACACAGTGTAACTCAGTGTAACTCAATGTAACACACCTCACAGTGTAACTCAGTGTAACTTAGTGTAACACAGTGGAATACAGTGTAAAACACCTCACAGTGTAACTCAGTGTAACACAGTGTAACTCAGTGTAACACACCTCACAGTGTAACACAGTGTAACTCAGTGTAACTCAGTGTAACACACCTCACAATGTAACTCAGTGTAACACAGAGTAACTCAGTTTAACTCACCTCACAGTGTAACTCAGTGTAACTCAGTGTAACACACCTCACAGTGTAACTCAGTGTAACACAGTTTAACTCAGTGTAACTCAGTGTAACACACCTCACAGTGTAACTCAGTTTAACACAGTGTAACTCAGTGTAACAGAGTGTAACTCAGTGTAACTCACCTCACAGTGTAACACAGTGTAACTCAGTGTAACTCACCTCACAGTGTAACTCAGTGTAACTCAGTGTGACAGTGTAACACACCTCACATTGCAACTCATTGTAACTCAGTGTAACACACCTCCCTGTGTAACTCAGTGTAACTCAGTGTAACACACCTCACAGTGTAACACAGTGTAACTCAGTGTAACTCAGTGTAACACACCTCACAGTGTAACACAGTGTAAGACAGTGTAACTCAGTGTAACACACCTCACAGTGTAACACAGTGTAACACAGTGTAACTCAGTGTAACACACCTCACAGTGTGACTCAGTGTAACTCAGTGTAACACACCTCACAGTGTAACACAGTGTAACACAGTGTAACTCAGTGTAACACACCTCACAGTGTAACTCAGTGTAACTCATTGTAACATACCTCACAGTGTAACACAGTGTAACTCAGTGTAACACACCTCACAGCGTAACACAGTGTAACTCAGTGTAACACACCTCACAGTGTGACTCAGTGTAACTCAATGTAACACACCTCACAGTGTAACTCAGTGTAACTCAGTGTAACACAGTCTAACTCAGTGTAACACACCTCACAGAGTAACTCAGTGTAACTCAGTGTAACACACCACACAGTGTAAAACACCTCACAGTGTAACTCAGTGTAACTCAGTGTAACTCAGTGCAACACACCTCACAGTGTAACACAGTGTAACTCAGTGTAACTCAGTGTAACACACCTCACAGTGTAACACAGTGTAACAGTGTAACTCAGTGTAACACACCTCACAGTGTAACACAGTGTAACTCAGTTTAACTCACCTCACAGTGTAACTCAGTGTAACTCAGTGTAACTCAGGGTAACACACCTCACAGTGTAACTCAGTGTAACACAGTTTAACTCAGTGTAACTCAGTGTAACACACCTCACAGTGTAACTCAGTGTAACACAGTGTAACACAGTGTAACTCAGTGTAACAAACCTCACAGTTTAACTCAGTGTAACACAGTGTAACACAGTGTAACTCAGTGTAACACTTCACAGTGTAACTCAGTGTAACTCAGTGTAACACACCTCACAGTGCAACTCAGTGTAACACACCTCACAGTGTAACACAGTGTAACACACCTCACAGTGTAACTCAGTGTAATACCTCATTGTAACACCTCAGTGTAACTCAGTGTAACTCAGTGTAACACACCTCACAGTGTAACTCAGTGTAACACACCTCACAGAGTAACTCAGTGTAACTCAGTGTAACACACCTCACAGTGTAACTCAGTGTATCTCAGTGTAACACAACTCACAGTGTAACTCAGTGTAACTCAGTGTGACAGTGTAACACACCTCACATTGCAACTCATTGTAACTCAGTGTAACACACCTCCCAGTGTAACTCAGTGTAACTCAGTGTAACACACCTCACAGTGTAACACAGTGTAACTCAGTGTAACTCAGTGTAACACACCTCACAGTGTAACACAGTGTAAGACAGTGTTACTCAGTGTAACACACCTCACAGTGTAACACAGTGTAACACAGTGTAACACAGTGTAACTCAGTGTAACACACCTCACAGTGTGACTCAGTGTAACTCAGTGTAACACACCTCACAGTGTAACACAGTGTAACTCAGTGTAACACACCTCACAGTGTAACTCAGTGTAACTCATTGTAACATACCTCACAGTGTAACACAGTGTAACTCAGTGTAACACACCTCACAGCGTAACACAGTGTAACTCAGTGTAACACACCTCACAGTGTGACTCAGTGTAACTCAATGTAACACACCTCACAGTGTAACTCAGTGTAACTCAGTGTAACACAGTCTAACTCAGTGTAACACACCTCACAGAGTAACTCAGTGTAACTCAGTGTAACACACCACACAGTGTAAAACACCTCACAGTGTAACTCAGTGTAACTCAGTGTAACTCAGTGCAACACACCTCACAGTGTAACACAGTGTAACTCAGTGTAACTCAGTGTAACACACCTCACAGTGTAACACAGTGTAACAGTGTAACTCAGTGTAACACACCTCACAGTGTAACACAGTGTAACTCAGTTTAACTCACCTCACAGTGTAACTCAGTGTAACTCAGTGTAACTCAGGGTAACACACCTCACAGTGTAACTCAGTGTAACACAGTTTAACTCAGTGTAACTCAGTGTAACACACCTCACAGTGTAACTCAGTGTAACACAGTGTAACTCAGTGTAACAAACCTCACAGTTTAACTCAGTGTAACACAGTGTAACACAGTGTAACTCAGTGTAACACTTCACAGTGTAACTCAGTGTAACTCAGTGTAACACACCTCACAGTGCAACTCAGTGTAACACACCTCACAGTGTAACACAGTGTAACACACCTCACAGTGTAACTCAGTGTAATACCTCATTGTAACACCTCAGTGTAACTCAGTGTAACTCAGTGTAACACACCTCACAGTGTAACTCAGTGTAACACACGTCACAGAGTAACTCAGTGTAACTCAGTGTAACACACCTCACAGTGTAACTCAGTGTAACTCAGTGTAACACACCTCACAGTGTAACACAGTGTAACTCAGTGTAACTCAGTAGTAACACACCTCACAGTGTAACACAGTGTAACTCAGTGTAACACACCTCACAGTGTAACTCAGTGTAACACAGTGTAACACAGTGTAACTCAGTGTAACACACCTCACAGTGTAACACAGTGTAACACAGTGTAACTCAGTGTAACACACCTCAAAGTGTAACACAGTGTAACTCAGTGTAACACTTCACAGTGTAACACAGTGTAACTCAGTGTAACTCAGTGTAACACACCTCACAGTGTAACACAGTGTAACTCAGTGTAACTCAGTGTAACACACCTCACAGTGTAACACAGTGTAAGACAGTGTAACTCAGTGTAACACACCTCACAGTGTAACACAGTGTAACACAGTGTAACACAGTGTAACTCAGTGTAACACACCTCACAGTGTGACTCAGTGTAACTCAGTGTAACACACCTCACAGTGTAACACAGTGTAACACAGTGTAACTCAGTGTAACACACCTCACAGTGTAACTCAGTGTAACTCATTGTAACATACCTCACAGTGTAACACAGTGTAACTCAGTGTAACACACCTCACAGCGTAACACAGTGTAACTCAGTGTAACACACCTCACAGTGTGACTCAGTGTAACTCAATGTAACACACCTCACAGTGTAACTCAGTGTAACTCAGTGTAACACAGTCTAACTCAGTGTAACACACCTCACAGAGTAACTCAGTGTAACTCAGTGTAACACACCACACAGTGTAAAACACCTCACAGTGTAACTCAGTGTAACTCAGTGTAACTCAGTGCAACACACCTCACAGTGTAACACAGTGTAACTCAGTGTAACTCAGTGTAACACACCTCACAGTGTAACACAGTGTAACAGTGTAACTCAGTGTAACACACCTCACAGTGTAACACAGTGTAACTCAGTTTAACTCACCTCACAGTGTAACTCAGTGTAACTCAGTGTAACTCAGGGTAACACACCTCACAGTGTAACTCAGTGTAACACAGTTTAACTCAGTGTAACTCAGTGTAACACACCTCACAGTGTAACTCAGTGTAACACAGTGTAACACAGTGTAACTCAGTGTAACAAACCTCACAGTTTAACTCAGTGTAACACAGTGTAACACAGTGTAACTCAGTGTAACACCTCACAGTGCAACTCAGTGTAACACACCTCACAGTGTAACACAGTGTAACACACCTCACAGTGTAACTCAGTGTAATACCTCATTGTAACACCTCAGTGTAACTCAGTGTAACTCAGTGTAACACACCTCACAGTGTAACTCAGTGTAACACACCTCACAGAGTAACTCAGTGTAACTCAGTGTAACACACCTCACAGTGTAACTCAGTGTAACTCAGTGTAACACACCTCACAGTGTAACACAGTGTAACTCAGTGTAACTCAGTAGTAACACACCTCACAGTGTAACTCAGTGTAACACACCTCACAGTGTAACTCAGTGTAACACAGTGTAACACAGTGTAACTCAGTGTAACACACCTCACAGTGTAACACAGTGTAACACAGTGTAACTCAGTGTAACACACCTCACAGTGTAACACAGTGTAACTCAGTGTAACACTTCACAGTGTAACACAGTGTAACACAGTGTAACTCAGTGTAACACACCTCACATTGCAACTCAGAGTAACTCAGTGTAACACACCTCACAGTGTAACACAGTGTAACTCATTGTAACTCAGTGTAACACACCTCACAGTGTAACACAGTGTAACTCAGTGTAACACACCTCACAGTGTAACTCAGTGTAACACAGTGTAACTCAGTGTAACACACCTCACAGTGTAACACAGTGTAACTCATTGTAACACACCTCACAGTGTGACTCAGTGTAACTCAGTGTAACACACCTCACAGTCTAACACAGTGTAACTCAGTGTAACACTTCACAGTGTAACTAAGTGTAACTCAGTGTTACACACCTCACAGTGTGACTCAGTGTAACTCAATGTAACACACCTCACAGTGTATCTCAGTATAACTCAGTGTAACACAGTGTAACTCAGTGTAACACACCTCACAGTGTAACACAGTGTAACACAGTGTAACACAGTGTAACTCAGTGTAACTCACCTCACAGTGTAACACAGTGTAACTCAGTGTAACTCACCTCACAGTGTAACTCAGTGTAACACAGTGTAACACACCTCACAGTGTAACACAGTGTAACTCAGTGTAACACACCTCACAGTGTAACACAGTGTAACACAGTAGTGTAACTCAGTGTAACACAGTGTAACTCAGTGTAACTCAGTGTAACACACCTTACAGTGTAACTCAGTGTAACTCAGTGTAACACACCTCACAGTGTAACTCAGTGTAACACAGTGTAACTCAGTGTAACTCAGTGTAACACACCTCACAGTGTAACTCAGTGTAACTCAGTGTAACACACCTCACAGTGTAACTCAGTGTAACACAGTGTAACTCAGTGTAACTCAATGTAACACACCTCACAGTGTAACTCAGTGTAACTTAGTGTAACACAGTGGAATACAGTGTAAAACACCTCACAGTGTAACTCAGTGTAACACAGTGTAACTCAGTGTAACACACCTCACAGTGTAACACAGTGTAACTCAGTGTAACTCAGTGTAACACACCTCACAATGTAACTCAGTGTAACACAGAGTAACTCAGTTTAACTCACCTCACAGTGTAACTCAGTGTAACACACCTCACAGTGTAACTCAGTGTAACACAGTTTAACTCAGTGTAACTCAGTGTAACACACCTCACAGTGTAACTCAGTTTAACACAGTGTAACTCAGTGTAACAGAGTGTAACTCAGTGTAACTCACCTCACAGTGTAACACAGTGTAACTCAGTGTAACTCACCTCACAGTGTAACTCAGTGTAACTCAGTGTAACACACCTCACAGTGTAACTCAGTGTAACACCTCAGTGTAACTCAGTGTAACGCAGTGTAACACACCTCACAGTGTAACACAGTGTAACTCAGTGTAACACACCTCACAGTGTAACACAGTGTAACACAGTGTAACTCAGTGTAACACAGTGTAACTCAGTGTAACACAGTGTAACTCAGTGTAACTCAGTGTAACACACCTCACAGTGTAACTCAGTGTAACTCAGTGTAACACAGTGTAACTCAGTGTAACTCAGTTTAACACACCTCACAGTGTAACTCAGTGTAACACAGTGTAACTCAGTGTAACAAAGTGTAACTCAGTGTAACACACCTCACAGTGTGACTCAGTGTAACTCAGTGTAACACCTCACAGTGTAACACAGTGTAACTCAGTGTAACACCTCAGTGTAACTCAGTGTAACGCAGTGTAACACACCTCACAATGTAACACAGTGTAACTCAGTGTAACACACCTCACAGTGTAACACAGTGTAACACAGTGTAACTCAGTGTAACTCAGTTTAACACACCTCACAGTGTAACTCAGTGTAACTCATTGTAACACACCTCACAGTGTAACTCAGTGTAACACATTATAACTCAGTGTACCTCAGTGTAACACACCTCACAGTGTAACTCATTGTAACACAGTGTAACTCAGTGTACCTCACCTCACAGTGTAACTCAGTGTAACTCAGTGTAACACACCTCACAGTGTAACTCAGTGTAACACATTGTAACTCAGTGTAACTCAGTGTAACACACCTCACAGTGTAACTCAGTGTAACACCTCAGTGTAACTCAGTGTAACTCAGTGTAACACACCTCACAGTGTAACACAGTGTAACACACCTCAAAGTGTAACTCAGTGTAACACAGTGTAACTCAGTGTAACTCAGTGTAACACACCTCACAGTGTAACACAGTGTAACTCAGTGTACCTCACCTCACAGTGTAACTCAGTGTAACACACCTCACAGTGTAACTCAGTGTAACACCTCAGTGTAACTCAGTGTAACTCAGTGTAACACACCTCACAGTGTAACTCAGTGTAACTCAGTGTAACACAGTGTAACTCAGTGTAACTCAGTTACCCAACAACTGACATACTTCACATTGTTTCTGAAGCTGGTGAAGAGTGTTATCAGCTGTTTGTCAATCAACTATGATTGGATACCCGGTTCGTTTCACGGCCACATGTTACATGAAAATATTATAAATTATATTATTATATTAATTAATTAATAATTTATATATTTGTCTATTATGGCATGTTATTGTTAAGTTAACCCATGTCGAAATAAACGCTATTAAAAGAATTTAGTGCAATGTTTAATTTGCATAGAAAGTGCCGTCTTTCTTAACGCTGTCATGAAAAAGGAGTCAAAAATCGATTCCTGAGCAACCGATGTCCGCTAATTCAGGACCTTCACTGTAGACAGCGCCTTGTAACGTCGGACATAAGAGGCAGCGACTTAAGAAGACTCCTAAGAGACAGTTCGAGAAATACTCTTAGAAAAGTTATCACTTAACGTAAGATATATCTTAAGAGTCTACTTAGCGCGCGAATAGTGTGCGTTATCGAGAAACCGGGCCCAGATCTGTGTGCTAGTGTATTATTTACTATAACACTGTGAACACATTTGTGCACGTAAAGCATCTTTTATTGTGAGTTTGTATGTTTGTGTGTGTAGGACGACTTTCACACACCAGTTTACAGAAAAGAGATTCACTTGCTTGTGCTTGTGTGAGGGTGAGTCTATATTCGGTAAACTGGTGTGTGTGTGTGTGTGTGTGTGTGTGTGTGTGTGTGTGTGTGTGTGTGTGTGGCTGAACATGGGTGAACATGGGTAAACATGCCAAGTTGGTCAGCCTAGAAAGTGTGAACTTAATCCAATGCTCCTTCCCTTGCCAAGCTCTTCCTATAAAACCAGCAATGCAGAAAAAACCCAGCTGGGTCAAAGTCTAACCTGCCATAGGCATTTGGTACATCCATACAGTAAGTCTCAAGAGCTCCTTCTAGGGAAAAGAGATGCCAAACGCTGACATGCTTAGCCTAGTGTAAGCACGTCTACAGTTGAGACGATGTGGCTGTGGTGACGTGGAATAGGTGCATCAGTTGGCAAACTGGTGAGCCTTGACCCATTTTTGCTCTAGAAGGACAAGAACTTTCTTGGAAACTCCTTATATACTGTAACATAATTGGTTTACCTGTTTAACAGCAAACCTTGTAATTTAATCTTGTAAACTTGTTATTAGACTATTATTGGACCCTGATCCAGCTTTTTACACTATGTTGCAGCCACCAGATATGACGACAGTGGCATTTACATGGCATCAGCAAATAATGAGTCGGTGTCATGAGTAAAAAAATTTTACTTTAAATAACTAATGCAATAAATCCCATTTAGGACTGAGCATGCTTTGTGTAATGTTTATCATACAACATTACATGTTATTTACTCATCCTAATTACACACTAGGCTACATATGATAAGTGCAACTGAAAATGTGTGTTCATTTCATCCAGGATTCAAAGTTTTACACTAGACGACCAAGAGAAATGATTATCTGGGGTTGGTGGAAATAAGGATTTCCACAAATATTATAATATGTTGCAGCACATTTCCAGATATTGATTTTCTCATTTTTAAATAAATTGATTAGCTGTCAAGTGAACAGACCAACAAGACATAACAAATGCAAAAGTTTCCTGCAGCAGTACGGTATGTGTATTTTATCTATTGTGCACAATGCTTGTGTGTTTCGTGAGTGTAACATTATCTGCCTGTTTATTTTTCTTTCAAAAATATTACTAAAATGCACTATTGCTTCTAAAATGCAGCAAAACCGGTATAAGTGATAAGAACAAGATTTTTTTTTTAAGTTTATAACATGGTGTTTTCACAACATCCAAGCAATATACTGTTCTAGTTCTTAAATATTTTGTGAACATTAAGGTATACCTGCTGAATGCTTTGGAAACTGTTATGGACATAACAGAGTGTAAACATCCTTGGCTTCAACACTCTCCAAAAATTCCCCTCACTGGAAATTAGTTCATTCATGTAAACTGCTATCTAGCCAAACTGGGGCGGGCTGTAAAAATAGATACAGTAGTGCAGGCCAAATAATTTCATAAAAGCGGGACCCGCGTGTTGGAAAAATACCCGACCCGCGCATCACTAGTAAGCTCAGTAGCTCAGGGGTAGCTCAGTGGTTAAGGCATTGGACTACAGTTCGGAAGACCCCAGGTTCAAACCCCACAACCAAGTTGGCTCTGTTGGGCCAAGGCCCTTTGACCCTTGAGCAAGGCCCTTAACCCTCAAATGCTCAGATGTGTAATGAGATAAAAAAAAAAAAAAAAGTAAGTCGCTCTGGATAAGAGAGTCTGCCAAATGACTAAATGTAAACTTGGTTTACATAGAAGAGACAGGGTGAATTTTTTTTCCTCTAAGGTGATCTAGCTTACAAGATCTTGCCAGCAACAGTACAGACAAGTTTTAAACCAGGCCTGCAGCACTGTATCGATTCAGCCTGCTGCTCCTCCAGCATGAGTTGTATCCCAGTGAGCTACTTCTAACTACTTATTGCAGGTTGAATTTTGATACCTACTGTACTTGCAATATGGTGCTCCTTGGAGCAATATAGAGCTCAGTGGCGCACTTAGTGTGATATCCATGAATCCTATTTACAATTTACGAATGATTATGAAAATGTTACTTTATCACAGGGTTCCTTTTAATCTTAGGGAATTAAGGATGATAAAAGGAATGAGAATTAAATACAATAATTTAATGTGTATGCTTTGTGGGTGTGTGTGTGTGTGTGTGTGTGTGTGTGTGTGTGTATGCGCGCGTGTGCGTGTGTGTTGCGTGCGTATCACTGCTGACCCCAAAGAACTCAAAGGCTTGTATCACATTTGCCAAAAAATTCTTGATTATTACTTTTTGAAAAATGTAATCAGTTATTCAGACAATTTATGTAATCCGTAAACTGAATGGCCCCGCCCCGATAACCCGCCCCTCTCTGTTATTTCTGCTGTTATACCCCTATCTCACCTATGCGGTTTGGCTAATACCCAGTGGCGGCCAGTCAATAAGGGGTGCTGGGGCGCCGCCTCCCTAAATTAGGCAGAGAAGAATGCTCCTTTAAAATGTAAGTATTTAACATAATTATTTATTTTAATAATGAAATAAAGTAATTTAGTCACAATATTCTGCAGTATTTCTTAATATAATTTATTTACAATAAAAAAAAAATCTAAACTGTATTACGTTCATTTGTGTTCGTGTACGTGGGGCGCCAGACAAATGAGTGTCTATGTGATTGTCTATCATGAAAAACATGTGATTTGATACTGAGCTGTAATTGGATTTTTTTCAAATCACCCTTGGGCTGCAGCACCCTGAGCCCCAAACCTTTCCACTTTTGTTCTTAGCAAATCAATATTGTTTTTAAATATTTGGGCTTATGTGATTGGACTATTCTCAACGAGTCTTATTAACGATCAGCAGATTGTTGATTAATGTATTGAATAGTGATTGACGTGAAAAGCAGCTATATATGACAGAAAATTCTGTAATTTCTTTGCTAAAATACCCCTTCACAAGGATGAAGAAAGAACAAAAGTTAAAGACGGGTGTCACGTTTCTTCCCCTTACCGTGTTTGCGTCGGGTGTGTGTGCGCGGCATGAATGCGGATGAGGCGAGCTGACGGTTTCACAAAGTCCTTTTATTTTCCAAAAACATAAACAAAAACCAGGATCACTCCAACACAAACTAAACGTAACTGAACAGTTGCTAGACGCCTCACTGGAGTCCAGCCAGGCTATTTATAATTACACATAAACAAACATCAAATTAACTTCCCTCGGTTCAGGTGAGCTTCTACGTCACCTGACCGAGGTGCAAACTGGGAAATGAAGTGAAACTAGAACTAAACAAAACTACAACTCAAAAACATACACGGGCGTTAGGCGCCCTCTAGGGGTTAACCGTTACATAACCCCCCCTCCAAAAAATGCTCCTCCCGGAGCATCACCGGAGGCCCCGGACACCCAACCCAATGTTCTACCTTACGCCTCCTGTCCAGGAGGCTGGGTGACGGGGCTGGAGGCATGCTCAGCGGCTGCTGAGCTGGAGACGTGCTCGGCGGCTGCCGACGCGCTGGAGACGTGCTCGGCGGCTGCCGACGCGCTGGAGACGTGCTCGGCGGCTGCCGACGCGCTGGAGACGTGCTCGGCGGCTGCCGACGCGCTGGAGACGTGCTCGGCGGCTGCAGAGCTGGTTCAACGCTCGACGACGGCTCTGGAGCGTGCACGACGCTCGACGACGGCTCTACGTCGTCCTGAAAGGCGAAAGGTGGCGGCAGAACAGGTGCATCGTACAGCGGCTGCTCACACGCTGGCTCGCTGTCCTCGAAGCCGAAAGGCGGCGGCAGAACAGGTGCGTCGTACAGCGGCTGCTCACACGCTGGCTCGCTGTCCTCGAAGCCGAAAGGCGGCGGCAGAACAGGTGCGTCGTACAGCGGCTGCTGACACGCTGGCTCGCTGTCCTCGAAGCCGAAAGGCGGCGGCAGAACAGGTGCGTCGTACAGCGGCTGCTGACACGCTGGCTCGCTGTCCTCGAAGCCGAAAGGCGGCGGCAGAACAGGTGCGTCGTACAGCGGCTGCTGACACGCTGGCTCGCTGTCCTCGAAGCCGAAAGGCGGCGGCAGAACAGGTGCGTCGTACAGCGGCTGCTGACACGCTGGCTCGCTGTCCTCGAAGCCGAAAGGCGGCGGCAGAACAGGTGCGTCGTACAGCGGCTGCTCACACGCTGGCTCGCTGTCCTCGAAGTCTGCAGGCGGTGGTAGAACGGGTGCTTCAGACAGCTGCTGCTGACACGCTAGCGCGCTGTCCTCGAAGCCGAGAGGTGGCGGCAGAACGGGTGCGTCGGACAGCTGCTGCTGACACGCTAGCACGCTGTCCTCGAAGTCTGGAGGCGGCGGTAGAATGACGCTTTCCCGCTGCGGCGCGTAATTCTCTGCGCCGATCCCAGGCAGTGGCGGAATGGGGAGCATGTCGTCCGGGTCCGCGAGAGGGAGGACCTCCGGGACTACAGCCTGGCTCTCCCGAACCTGGACGAGCAACTGTTGGAGCCGCACCACCTGCTCCCGCAGGTCTCCGATGCGCTCCTCGTTGTCTTCCGCCCACTGCCTGTAGCACTCTCCCGTCTCTCCCTCGGCTGTCACACCCCTCCAGGGCGTGCGCCGGACGGCGAACCCGCTGCCTTTCCAGCCATGTCCCGCCATCCTCTCACTCTCCGTCACGTTCACCTCCTCCATCCCCGCCTCCTCGGCGTACCTGGAATTATCCCGGCTCTGCCAGAACTCAATCTCGCCGTGCTCCTCGCTGTCCTCCAGCAGCCCCTCCTGCTCCATCAGCAAGCTGTATTCCCAGCTGCGGTACATCTCCTCCTCCTCGTCTTCCAGCCCGCTGTAAATCCAGCCGCAAAACATCTCTTCCTCGCTGTCCTTCCGCCTTTCCGCCAGCTCGGGCGAGATCGTACCAGCGCCCCCCCAAAAATTGTTCAGGGGAAAAAACCTCCGCCATGCCACTTTTTAGGTCTAGCAATCTGTCACGTTTCTTCCCCTTACCGTGTTTGCGTCGGGTGTGTGTGCGCGGCATGAATGCGGATGAGGCGAGCTGACGGTTTCACAAAGTCCTTTTATTTTCCAAAAACATAAACAAAAACCAGGATCACTCCAACACAAACTAAACGTAACTGAACAGTTGCTAGACGCCTCACTGGAGTCCAGCCAGGCTATTTATAATTACACATAAACAAACATCAAATTAACTTCCCTCGGTTCAGGTGAGCTTCTACGTCACCTGACCGAGGTGCAAACTGGGAAATGAAGTGAAACTAGAACTAAACAAAACTACAACTCAAAAACATACACGGGCGTTAGGCGCCCTCTAGGGGTTAACCGTTACAACGGGTGGACTGGGACCAAAAAGTGGCCCTGGACTTCCTGGCCCACAGCAGCCCACATCATAATACATTGGCTCATTAATGCAGAGATAAATTTCTGCACACCAGTTACTAGTATAAAATATAACACAATACAAGAAACAAAGGAAAGGAAATCAAGACAAACAACATATAAAACTCAAAGACAATATTTTAAAAAGAATGGCAATAAAACTGAACAGGTAAGCTGAAATAAAATCAGTAGCAGCATTAGCTAGTAAACTAGTTACTTATTTTAATTATTATGTCATTATTAATTCGAAATAATGCTGAGAAATTTTATTTTTCAATTAATATTGACTACCATAATAATTACTAGCACGAGTTAATGCTACTGATTTTATTCCAGCTTACCTGTTCAGGTTGATTGTGATTCTTTTCACTTGGCTCTGGTAGTTCAGGGGAGACGTGTTGGTCATCATCAGCAGGCACTAGTTCATCATCTCTGCTGGACTTTCAGCTTACACTGATGAGTGGTACAGTATATCTAACACTGCATCACGATGATACCCCCTGTGAAATGTTCATGATATCTCACAAACAAAAAGGCCAATTTGTCTTTTCCTCATAAAGTGTTTAGGTGAAATTCCACCCATACAAGTGTGAAAAATATGCAAAAAAAATCAGTAAGGGGAAAATACTTTTTCATGGCACTGCACATGTACGTACGTAGTCAGATTGTTTATATGTACTGTATGTATGACTGATATGTAACTTTACACTGATATGAATAACTTTGAATGATGAATGCTTTTTAACACCCTTGTGACTCAATAAGAGACAAGGAACAGAATATTTTCTAACAGTCTGTAAATTATACATTTTGGCCGTATTGTCTTGCATCTTTTAAATGTAATAAATAAATATATAAATAAATGTATAAATAAAAAAATCACAATACTGCCAGAATGTCTCATTTTGCTGTCAAACTGTTTATAAGCCTCCTGGGTCTCTGTGAGACTGGTGCTACTGGACACTGAAAATCTTGTATTTTTTTGTTGTTTGTCTTATTGTTCTTTTCTTTGTTTCTTTGTTTTACAAATATGACCCAATATATGTTCAGTGATACTTTTTTTTTACGTTTTTGTATTGTGTTATAATTTTATACTAGTAAGTAGTTTTAAAAATGTATGTCCACCTGAGCCAATGTATTATGATGTGGGATGTGGTGGGCTGCTGTCACGTTCCTTCCGTTTTCTGTGTCGGGTATGTGTGCGTGGCATGAACGCAGAGGAAGCGAGCTGGCGGTTCAAATAACAGTCTTTATTTAATAAAAGAAACATAAAGACTATTCCCAACACAAACTTAACTACAACAACTAAAGATCGACGCCTGACTGGGATTCAGTCAGGCTATTTATACTAACTAAACATAATCAAACATAATTATCTTTCCTCGGTTCAGGTGAAGCATTTCACAGCATTTACCGGACGTTCTCCTTCAGAATTTTCTGGTAGAGGGCAGAACTCATGGTTCCATCCATGGAGACTTATGGCAAGTCAACCAGGTCCAGCCCCAGGCCTTCACACACCATGTTATACTATGATATTCTTAGGATTATACATTTTTCTTTCCAGACTTATAATAGTTAATTAATGTAGTGTCCAAAACAGACAACATTATCAAAATATCCCCACTCCTTGCTTTTTTTTCCAATGAAAAAGAAATGCTAAAAAGAATTCAGTTACTGCTTGTCTCCTCAATATCTGAGACCTATGACAGGAGTATGGTTTTTTCCCAACTCCTGTGCTACCAATATTGCCATGTGACATTGATCACTGTTTTCTTTCTCAGTTTCATCTGTATCTGTTCTTTGGCTTCTCTCCGCAGCCAGTGGCTTCACAGGATGACAGGGTAGGTGTAAGGATTTCTTGTATTTGCTAGACCCCGTCTAGTCAGTGCTCAGCCTGTATTTTGCTTCCCGCCTGGCCAGGGAACCCCTCAATAATACACAAGTCCGTGCTTAGTGAGACGTTCAAAGTTTATTGTGGAAGACAGGAGTATATATACGCACACACACAAAGAACCAAGAAAAGGTGGGTGCAGGAGTGTTTACATCTGGTCAGGAATGTTTAGAAAAGATAAGGTAAAGAAGAACATAAAATTGGGAGTAGCTCTGCATTTACGAGCGTTCAACAGTTTTACGACCTTTAACATAAACTATTATAGGATGTGTTTATTGAAAGTGCAGCTTGTGTCGAGGTAAGAGAAAGAAGTAACATTCTGTTCTCACGCACACAGAAAATCATGAAACATACTAAAAATCAAATATTCCCTACAGTTCCCCCCTTTTATTCATAAGAAACATTGTTGAATAAAACTCTGAGCTTTCAAGTCGACGGCGGATAATAGGTCATCAGACGCGGCACAGGAACATAACCTGAAACATACTTATACAAAAGATTTTGCCCACAGCGAATGCATGGACCTAAAAGACACAACAGGTCTGAATCATTGGTATATCGCTTAGCGGTCCAATTAGCGAATCGCCAAAAAACATTATCATGTGGATGAAGTTGCACTATGTACAACAATCTCTCATTCAAGATTAAGAGGACAAAAAGAAACTTCATTCTAAGGCAGGAGAGGTTACCACCATACTCCAAGTGCTGTTCTATAAACTCTACAGAATGAAGTGTGACCAAAAGAATACACAGAGATATAACAGGTTGAGTGTAAACTCGTGTGTGTGGAAAATCTTGTTCACAATGTCAACAATATAAATAACTACTAGTGGTGAACTAATTCCTTTCTTGACGCTACAGTGCTCAGAGTGCGGGCACGCCCAATCTGCACTCGTCCCACCTTACGAGGCGCTAAGACACCACCAGGAATGGTAAACTAATAGCAAAAGTGAAGTCGTCCCGTGGCTACCCAAGACAATCCCTCTGTGTCACGTCACGGGTTGGTCATCACTGCAGCACGTCTTCAGGCTAGGAAACAAAAAAAATCACAGAGAAAGAAAGATAATAATACACAAACATTTATTCATCTTTTGATCTCACGCCGACAGGACATCTCTTCAGCCTAGTAGCATGGATCCACTGTGGAAAAAGATTAGTTAGGACAGCAGTACGAGTAATTGCGATTACTTCTGCTGGTCCGTCATATTTACAATCTCCCAGTTTTCTGGGGGTCAAAGATTTTACCAGAACAGTGTCTCCCACATTAAAAGGATGTGTGGGTTTTGTTGAGGGTACTGGAGTCACATTAGCAATTTGTTCATAATGTTTGTTCAGAGTATCTATTAGAGCAGCAGAATATTCAGCAATATGTACATCAAGATCAGTTGTTCCTATCGCGGGTTTACCTTTCCTCCATGGCACGGGAAAGGGTCTGCCAAATATAATTTCATGTGGTGACATGTGCACATCTTTTCTTGGTGTCATTCTCATTTCAGCTAGAACAGCAGGTAACAGATCAACCCAGTTTTTACTCCCCATAGTTTGCATTGCTTTAGTCAGTTTTTCTTTCAGTGTCCTATTTGTTCTTTCTACTATACCTGATGACTGTGGATGATAAGGAATGTGAAAATGCCAGGACAGTGAAAGATATTTACACAAATTCTGTGTTACCTGTGATGTAAAAGGTGTTCCTTTATCCAATAGCATGAGGAACGCCATAACGAGGTATTATTTCTTTCGCTAAGACTCGGGTCACCACCTTTGCATTCTCTCGAGCACACAGGAAAGCTTCCACCCACCTTGAAAACTTGTCTACCAAAACCAGAAGATATTTGAATGGGCCACATGCAGGCATACTGTATGTGTAAAATCAATTTGCCACTCTGCAAACGGAGCAGTAGGTAACAGAAGACTTTCGTGTTTACCTAAACCCTTTGTCACATTATTCTGAGCACAAACCAAACATCTAGATATTAATAAATCTATTGTTCCAAGCATGTTAACTATGCAAAAGAGTTTTTTCATATCTTCCTTAACCCCCCTTCGTGCACGATGTGTAACACCGTGGAACTCGCGCACGAGGAACGTAAGACAATGAGACGGCAGGCACAAACGTATTTTTTAGCAATACGATCAGCTAGCGAATTCCCTCGCACTTCCATAGAGTCACCAGAAGAATGAGCCTTAGTTTTTACAATAGCGAGAGTACTAGGTAGATGGCATGCGTCTATTAAATTCTGAACAAGAGAAGAATGAGAAATTAGCTTACCCTCAGCAGAACGAAAACCCCTGGATTGCCAGATGCGGCCAAAGTCGTGAGCGATACCAAAAGCGTAACGAGAATCAGTGTATATAGTGACATCTTTTCCTTCAGAAAGAACACATGCACGAGTTAGAGCAAAAAGTTCAGCTGCCTGAGCAGATGAGAAAGGGAGAGAGTAAGCTTCAATGGTTATATCTGGCAGTGCACACACAGAATAACCACAGAGAAATTTCCCATCATATGGTTTTGAACAGGAACCATCTACAAACAGAGTGTCACCAATTGTCAATGGAGTAGAAGATAGATCAGGACGTATACTAGTGGAGTGAATAATCTCTGAACAACAGTCATGATCTATATCTACTAGCGTGTCGTCCTGTGCATTGATCAAGCGTGCCAGAGCATATCCGAGGGTGTCAAAAGAAGAGGTGGTTTTTACCTCTAAGTTACTTGTAGAACACAGGATAATCTCATACCCAGACCGTCTCTGAGCCATCATGTGTTGTGTTTGAATGTTTTGCAGCACTTGTTTAACCTGATGTGGAGAATACAAAATTAAAGGATGAGAGAGAACAATCTTTTCAGCATCTTGTACCACCACCGCACAGGCAGCCACAGCCCTGAGACAGGCAGGCAAACCTTGTGCCACAGCATCTAAAGTTTTAGATAAGAAAGCACATCAGGCACAACAGGTGCTACAGGGATAATTATGTCATTTATTTTTCTCAAATCTTGTGTAAATCTCCACGTACCATCAGGTTTCAGTACTGGATTAACAGGTGTGTTATAAGAACTTACACATGGTTTAACAACGCCCTGCTTGAGCAATGAGCTTAAAATTTCATCTATTCCTGAGTCCTTGGCCTCGGAGAGTGGATATTGTTTGATGTACACAGGTTGCAAATGTTTTAATTTAGCTTCATAAGGAACACAGTGTACTAACCCCACCTCATCCTTATGTTCAGCCCACAGACTGCTCGGCACACATTGAAGGGCAGCAGGAATAGAGCTGTTCTGTGAAGAAAGGAAACAATTATTTACACGCATATTTGTGAGGTGGGAAAAAGGAACTGAATCGGGCACTTCAACAGTGAGTTTTGCGCCAGAAAAAGTCAAGGACATGTGTAGTCTGCTCATTAAATCGCGTCCTAGCAGATTAATAGGACAATCAGGCATACAGACAAAACGATGAGAGAAATGAATTCCCTTATCTAAAGGACATGTTACAGTTACCTGAGGAGTGAAATAATTTCGTTGAGCAACCCCTTCAATTCCCACAGAGCTAATACTTTTATTCGAGAGCGGTCCCTCATAATCACGACCTAAAGACGACATTGTAGCTCCCGTATCCACCAAAAAAGAGAATACAGAACCATCTAAACACAATTCTACAAAGGGCAACTCATTAACCTGAGGTGACTCGAAAGTACAAAGGGGCTGGAACTCTGCGGGCATCCCTATGCATCATATGCTCCTACCTGCATCCCTGAGAAGGGATTGGGTCTATATTGCTGCTGCTGTTGATGTGGTTGTACTCGCTGTGGTGGCTGCTGTGAAGGATTAGGAGAAAACACCTTATTAGCATCATGCCACTGATCATCATTCAATCGATTGTACACATTTTGTCCACTACGTCCCTCATCAAGGGCCTTCATGCAACATTCACGAGCCCAATGACCTTCTTTATAACAATAATAACAATAACCAGATCTACGGGGTGCACTCTGACCCTGCAGACCTCCTCTACCTCGTCCACGGCCTCCTCTACCTCCTCCACCCCCCTTTTTTTCCACCTCTGTGTCCTTCACTCTCCACAAACAAACATGCCACTTGTCTGTTTTCTAAAATACCATCTCCTTCCAGTGTTCTCACACGCTCACCTAATTTTTTAATAGTCGTTGTAGAACGGTCTGACAATTGAAACTTTAAAATCTTCATGATTTCTGGTCGACAATTATTCAGGAAGGTGGTAAGGAAAAGTGGGTTAGGGTTTTCTTCAAGGAGGGGCATACCACCCAAAAGGGTCCAGGTCTCTCGAAACCTCTCGAGAAACCTGGACGTGGTCTCACTCTTTTCTTGTTTACAATTAGTTACTTGTGACAGATCCTGACTAGCTTGTTGACGTGCAAGAAGATAAGTAGTTAGCTCATCTTTTAAAAGTTTCATAGCCTCATTAGAATTACCCCAAAGAAAATCATATTCCTTCTTTTTTCGTCTCCCCCCTCCCTCTACGTCTTCATGTTTCACCACTACAGTCCATCTGTCTTTTTCAGGATCTAAACATTTTACCGTCTTTATTAAATCAGCCTCATAGTACCCATCTCCCAAAACCGATTGCAAAATAAAGCGATAATCCGCACCCACCAGCTGACAGTGCCTGGAAGCCTTTATCAGCATATCAACAAAATGCAAAGGATTGTTCGGAGAAGGGAGCATCTTAATAATGTCCTTCAGCGTGCTTACGGATGGTGGAAGGATTTTTGGACCCTTTGGTCCCATAAAGAAAACAAACGCTGTGTTTTCTTGTCGAGGTTTGGGGCGAGACCTCTCATCCGGACCTTCATCGTCTGAGTTATCAAAATCCTCACCATTAGTATCCTCGGGATCATCCGAAAGAGGGCTGTCAGGAGTTCGTCCTGACACCTTCTTGGGAGTCTTTCCCTTTCCTGAGGCACACACTTCCAACGAAGGTGAGCGCGGTTTTGTGGGTACGGGAGAGACAGGCACAGATGGGCAGCTCACAAAAGGATTAGTGGGATTCAAATTAGGATAAATTTTCTCAATTATTTGTTGGTTAGATGCTGATGTTTCTATGTCAGCATGATATGGAGGAGGGATCAGAAAGGTTGAATGAACAGGCGGCTTGAATTTACAGTGGTGTGAAAAACTTTTTGCCCGCCTCCTGATTTCTTATTCTTTTGCATGTTTGTCACACAAAATGTTTCTGATCATCAAACACATTTAACTATTAGTCAAAGATAACACAAGTAAACACAAAATGCAGTTTTTAAATGAGGGGTTTTATTATTTAGGGAGAAAAAACTCCAAATCTACATGGCCCTGTGTGAAAAAGTAATTGCCCCCTGAACCTAATAACTGGTTGGGCCACCCTTAGCAGCAATAACTGCAATCAAGCGTTTGCGATAACTTGCAACGAGTCTTTTACAGCGCTCTGGAGGAATTTTGGCCCACTCATCTTTGCAGAATTGTTGTATTTCAGCTTTATTTGAAGGTTTTCTAGCATGAACCGCCTTTTTAAGGTCATGCCACAACATCTCAATAGGATTCAGGTCAGGACTTTGACTAGGCCACTCCAAAATCTTCATTTTGTTTTTCTTCAGCCATTCAGAGGTGGATTTGCTGGTGTGTTTTGGGTCATTGTCCTGCTGCAGCACCCAAGATCGCTTCAGCTTGAGTTGACGAACAGATGGGCGGACATTCTCCTTCAGGATTTTTTGGTAGACAGTAGAATTCATGGTTCCATCTATCACAGCAAGCCTTCCAGGTGCTGAAGCAGCAAAACAACCCCAGACCATCACACTACCACCACCATATTTTACTGTTGGTATGATGTTCTTTTTCTGAAATGCTGTGTTACTTTTACGCCAGATGTAACGGGACACGCACCTTCCAAAAAGTTCAACTTTTGTCTCATCGGTCCACAAGGTATTTTCCCAAAAGTCTTGGCAATCATTGAGATGTTTTTTAGCAAAATTGAGATGAGCCTTAATGTTCTTTTTGCTTAAAAGTGGTTTGCGCCTTGGAAATCTGCCATGCCGGCTGTTTTTGCCCAGTCTCTTTCTTATGGTGGAGTCGTGAACACTGACCTTAATTGAGGCAAGTGAGGCCTGCAGTTCTTTAGATGTTGTCCTGGGGTCTTTTGTGGCCTCTCGGATGAGTTGTCTCTGCGCTCTTGGGGTAATTCTCGTCGGCCGGCCACTCCTGGGAAGGTTCACCACTGTTCCATGTTTTTGCCATTTGTGGATAATGGCTCTCACTGTGGTTCGCTGGAGTCCCAAAGCTTTAGAAATGGCTTTATAACCTTTACCAGACTGATGGATCTCAATTACTTTTGTTCTCATTTGTTCCTGAATTTCTTTGGATCTTGGCATGATGTCTAGCTTTTGAGGTGCTTTTGGTCTACTTCTCTGTGTCAGGTAGCTCCTATTTAAGTGATTTCTTGATTGAAACAGGTGTGGCAGTAATCAGGCCTGGGGGTGACTACAGAAATTGAACTCAGGTGTGATAAACCACAGTTAAGTTATTTTTAACAAGGGGGGCAATCACTTTTTCACACAGGGCCATGTAGATTTGGAGTGTTTTTTCTCCCTTAATAACGTAAACCTTCATTTAAAAACTGCATTTTGTGTTCAATTACGTTATCTTTGACTAATAGTTAACGGTTTTTGATGAACAGAAACATTTAAGTGTGACAAACATGCAAAAGAATAAGAAATCAGGAAGGGGGCAAATAATTTTCCACACCACTGTAGTTTCGGATGTGACCTTTGGAATCTTTTACTCCTGTATTTTAGTTTCTTTTATGTCTAAGTATTTATCCCAAAGAGCTTTCATTTCCACCCATTTTTGATAACATGAACCCATGTAAGGATAATCCCATCCTGGGTCACCCATACCCTCATATATCTGAGAGTAAGCAGAGGCTAGATATTCAGGCTTAAAAGTACCTCCGCGTGGATAGGTTAAAAATTGAAATTGTGGTTCAGTCCACCCTGATAAATTATCAAGCCAAGGTGTGGTAAAGTAAGTGAGTCCACACCTATTCATCCAGTCACGCGGAACCTCTTCTGGGTCCGGCTTTGGATAAGTAGTTGTGTTCTTATTACCCATTTTATAAATGTGAATTAACCCGCGACAGAAAGAACCAATATCTTCAACAAAAAACACACAATACAACAACAAAAGACAACAAAAAGAGCTCAACAAAGACAACAACAAAGAGCGGGCAACAAAATACAGCTTCCACACTATGCTTCAGTTCAAGGAATTTTTCAGAAGCGAGCGCGCGCTATACTGGCGTAAAAGCCACAAGACAATCCCCCCCCGTACTATATATGGTCCAGATACCAAAAACCAGGGAGCGTGCTTGCTCTATCCTTATAGAGAAAAATAAAAAAGCAGCGCTCACCTGATTAGAGGTATCCCGGACGAGCCCCCAAATTGTAAGGATTTCTTGTATTTGCTAGACCCCGTCTAGTCAGTGCTCAGCCTGTATTTTGCTTCCCGCCTGGCCAGGGAACCCCTCAATAATACACAAGTCCGTGCTTAGTGAGACGCTCAAAGTTTATTGTGGAAGACAGGAGTATATATACGCACACACACAAAGAACCAAGAAAAGGTGGGTGCAGGAGTGTTTACATCTGGTCAGGAATGTTTAGAAAAGATAAGGTAAAGAAGAACATAAAATTGGGAGTAGCTCTGCATTTACGAGCGTTCAACAGTTTTATGACCTTTAACATAAACTACTATAGGATGTGTTTATTGAAAGTGCAGCTTGTGTCGAGGTAAGAGAAAGAAGTAACATTCTGTTCTCACGCACACAGAAAATCATGAAACATACTAAAAAATCAGTAGGGTTTTTATTAGAGTGGATACTGCTCAGGAGTCCTGGCAAATCAGTGGTAATGGCCCGTTCAATCTTATCAAGCAGGCAGCCACCTATATAAGAACACTGGGCAGAGAGCTGCTTGAAAGTATTTACTGGGTTGATGCCAAAGAAGTCACGATATGCATCACGATTAGGCAGGTCAAACTTGCTGACGTTAGTCTTTGCCAAGATAGACTTAAAGATGTAGAACTTATCTGGGTCATCCACAATCTCCTTGAACACCAATTCAGGGTCACTGAAGAAGCTCATCTTCTCCTTGAATGTTTGCACATAACGATCCACCAGCAGGGCATGGATGCGTACACGGATACCATGTTGACGAATGAAGGCAATCTTATGTATTGTTATATTTTTATACTAGTACAGTAAGTAGTTTTAAAAATGTATGTCCACCTGAGCCAATGTATTATGATGTGGGATGTGATGGGCTGCTGGATCCAGCCTCGCTGTCCCTGACCAGTTATAGGCAGAATCTGTTAATTTGAAGCATTTCACAGCATTTACCTCTAAAACTTTTTCCTATTTCCGCGAACTTTCAGTTCCACCTTTTCTTCTTTCTCCTTTTCATTCATGGAAATTATTGTTAATTCGCTCAGAGAAATTTGCTGTATCGAGAAAGGATCAATATCTCTCCTAGCGATGGGTCGTTCATGAATGATTCATTCTTTTTGAATGAATCTTTAACATGACTCGAGTCATGAACGAGTCATCTCGGAGAGTGATTTGTTCATTTTCTAATGGGGCGCGCATGCGCAAAGCATCGCAGAACCTCCGTATGTTATATACAGGAAACAGTATTGAACAATCCTTGAATCTTCAAGTCTCGAGTCGTTCGTTCTTTTAACACTCTGTCACGGAGCGGAACGGAACGAGGTGAATCCAAGTGCAGATGACGTGCCACAACGTCAGGCGAGAGCGTGGTCGGAATGCGGAAGTCAATGCCGGGCGATCAGTCAGCGGAGCGTCTAAGCCAAATCGTAAAGCGGGAGCCGTGGTCAAAAGAGGAAGCGTTAATTCAAAACCGGGAGATCAAAGGGCGAGGCAAACAAATCAGAGACGAGAAACCGAAAGCGAAAAACGAGAAACAAAGCGAACTTGGCAACGTGAGATCAAGGGAAAATAAACGCGAGAAGATCGGGGCATGAAAACACAAGATAATCCAGCGATTTGAGCAGCGCAGTGTGCGTGCTTAAATCACTGGAGAAATCAGCGTAGGGAATGGGAAACAGGTGAGCAGAAGGGGCGGAAACGGGGGCGTGAGAGCGCACGTGACGGCTAGACAACAACATGAGCGCGTGGGGAAGTGACAGCGTGGGAAAAAGACGGCCGACAGACCGTGACTCGTGACAGTACCCCCCCCCTTACGAACGCCTCTGGGCGTTAGGACGGGGAGCCTCAGGGAAGCGTTTCTGAAAGTCAGAGATTAGCTTGGGGTCTAGGATGAACTTGGCGGGGATCCAGCTTCTCTCCTCAGGGCCATAGCCTTCCCAGTCCACCAGGTACTGAATGCCTCTACCTCGGCGGCGAGCTTTCAGGAGGCGGCAGACGGTGTAGGCTTCACCGCCATCAATGATACGGGGAGGAGGCAGAGGGTGGGTGGGGGGACTTAATGGGCTTGAGGCAAGACAGCGTAGCTGGGATACGTGGAACGTGGGGTTTATTCTTCGCATGGTTGAGGGGAGTAAGAGTTTGACAGCGCATGGATTGATGATCTTGGTAATCGTGAAGGGGCCGAGGTAACGAGGGGAAAGCTTGCGGCAGGTGGTCTTTAGGGGGATATCTCTGGCGGCAAGCATGACTCTCTGCCCCACCCTGTACTTGGGAGCCTGAGAGCGTCTGCGGTCGGCCTGTGTCTTATATCTTCTGCCGGCCCGTAACAGCGTTCGCCTCGCTTGCAGCCAGGTCTTTCTGCATCGCCTGACAAAAGCTTGGACGGATGGGACACTGACCTCCTCCTCCTGAGATGGGAATAAGGGTGGTTGATAGCCCAGGCAGCACTGGAATGGAGACAAACCAGTAGATGACGATACTTGGGAGTTGTGGGCGTATTCCACCCATGGCAGAAACTTGCTCCAGGAGGCGACATCTCGGGAGGCCATGCACCTTAAGGCTACTTCGAGGGACTGGTTCTTTCTTTCGGTCTGCCCGTTGGACTGAGGGTGAAAGCCTGAGGACAGACTGGGGGTGGCTCCAATGAGTCTGCAGAATGCCTTCCAAAATTGTGATGTGAATTGGGGCCCACGGTCGGATACGATGTCATTGGGAAGACCATGCAGCCTGAAAACGTGCGTTATCATGAGATCAGTGGTTTCCTTGGCGGATGGAAGCTTGGGTAGCGGAATGAAATGGGCGGCCTTAGAGAACCGATCCACCACAGTCATGATGCATGAGTGGCCGTTGGAGGAAGGTAACCCTGTGACAAAGTCCAGGGCAATGTTGGACCATGGACGAGATGGGATAGGTAATGGTCTGAGGAGGCCTGCCGGCGCAGTGTTGGTGTGTTTGCATCTAGCACAGGTGTCACAGGCTGCCACGAAGCTGAAGGTGTCTTCCTTGACCGTGGGCCACCAGAAACGTTGTCGGACTTGAGACAGGGTTCGAGCTGAGCCAGGATGACAGGAGAGCTTGGAGCTGTGTGCCCATTCCAGAACTTGAGAACGTAGAGGAAGTGGAACAAACAGGCAATTAAGGGGCACGTTACTTGGCCCGGGTTCCTGAGACAGGGCTTGCTGGACCTTAGTCTCGATATCAAGCTCAGCTGCTGCGAGCAAGCATGACGGGGGAATGATGGTTTCGTTGGCAGTGGAGTCGTGAGTAGGTGAGAATTGTCTGGAGAGTGCATCTGGCTTGGAATTCTTGGACCCAGGACGATATGAGAGGACAAAGTTGAATCTGGCGAAGAACAGTGACCACCGAGCCTGGCGAGAGTTTAGCCTCTTGGCGTTCTGCACGTATTCGAGGTTCTTGTGATCAGTCCAGACCAAAAATGGGGTCTCCGTCCCCTCTAACCAGTGTCTCCATTCTTCTAGGGCCAGCTTGATGGCCAGCAGTTCTCGATCACCGATGCCATAATTCACCTCAGCAGGCGTTAAGCGGTGAGAGAAGAAAGAGCAGGGGTGTAGCTTGTTGTCGTGTGCAGCTCTCTGGGAGAGGACACCTCCTACCCCTGTGCTGGAGGCATCGACTTCCACAACAAACTGGCGTGACGGATCTGGAATAGTCAGGATTGGGGCAGACGTGAACCGTTTCTTGAGTTCCGAGAAGGCTTTTTCAGAGTTCATGTCCCAACAGAAACGTGTCTTGGTGGAAGTCAGGGCTGTTAAGGGGGCAGCAATGGAGCTGTAGCCTCGGATGAAGCGACGGTAAAAGTTGGCAAAACCCAAGAATCTTTGAAGTTCCGGTCTTGTGGTGGGCGTGGGCCAGTTCGTGACTGCATGTAGTTTAGCAGGCTCCATTTCAATGCCTGACGGGCCAATGACGAACCCCAGGAAAGTGGTGGTTGTTGTGTGAAATTCGCACTTCTCTGCTTTGACGAAAAGATTGTTCTCTAACAGTCTTTGTAGCACCTGTCGAACATGATGTTGGTGCTCTTCTAGGTCTCGGGAGAAGATTAAAATATCGTCCAGATAAACAAACACAAATAAATTCAGAAAGTCTCTGAAGACATCATTGATGAGGGCCTGAAAGACGGCTGGGGCGTTGGTCAGGCCAAACGGAACCACCAGGTACTCATAGTGTCCTGTTGGGGTGTTAAAAGCGGTTTTCCATTCGTCACCCTCTCGGACTCGGACGAGGTGATATGCGTTGCGTAGGTCCAGTTTGGTAAAAATCTTTGCTTCCTGGAGGAGTTCAAAGGCGGTCGCCATTAACGGAAGGGGATAGCGGTTCTTCACTGTGATCTGGTTTAGGCCCCTATAATCGATGCATGGACGAAGGGACCCATCTTTTTTACCCACGAAGAAGAAGCCGGCTCCCGCCGGGGAGGAGGAGGGGCGAATGATCCCCGCCGCGAGGGACTCCGAGATATAATGATTCATAGCTTCACGCTCCCTGGGCGACAAAGAATATAGGCGGCCCTTGGGGGGCGTGGTACCTGGGAGCAGGTCGATAGCGCAGTCATATGGACGGTGGGGGGGCAGAGAGACAGCACGAGATTTACTGAAGACCTCCTTGAGATCATGGTACTCTGAAGGGACGGCGGTGAGGTCCGGTGGTTCATCCACAGATGCAGGGCTGAGGCAGGACGTGGCTGCAGCTCGTAGGCAGGAAGTGGCGCATGACGGGTTCCAGGCTACGATTGTGTTCCTGACCCAATCGAGTTGAGGATTGTGATGGGTTAACCAGGGCAGGCCCAGGACAACAGTAGCATGTGATCCCTCCATGATAAACAGAGAAATTTGTTCTAAATGGTTGCCCGAGACCCTTAGCCCGATGAGGGGAGTTCTGTGTGTGATAGATGGGAGTGGGCTGCCGTCGAGTGCCTGAACCTTGAGGTGGGTCTCCAAGGGTAGAGCGGGGATTCCTAGGGTCTTGGCAGAAGTCGCATTGATCAGGTTGCGGTCTGAACCTGAATCAATCAGTGCCTGCACCAGATGGGTCCGTTGCTCATGGATGAGAAAAACTGGAAACAGGCGGCGTTGATCTGGGGATCTTCCTGGTGACGCACCCTCCAATCCTCCCAGCTGGACTAGAAGACGCTCCCTTTTTACAGGACAGTCTTTGAGCTGATGACATGATTTCCCACAGTAGAAACACGCACCATCCACTCTGCGTCGTCGACGTTCTTCAGGGGAAATGCGGGTCCTGTCCAGCCGCGTGGGTCTCTCTTGAGGATTAGTTTGAGGGGAGCGAGGTTGTGGGCGGTCTCTGGGTGGTGAGAGTGTGGTTGCCTTTCCAAGGCGGAGGCGCGAATCTACTCGGCCGGCCAAATCCATGAGATCTTGGAGCGACGAAGGAAGTTCTTGGGAGATTAACGTATCCTGGAGCGTCGCAGTCAGGCCTTCGAAGAAGGTGTCACTTAGGGCCCGACCATTCCACCCGCTGGAGAGAGCTAGGGTCTGGAAATCGATGGCATAGTCATAGGCTGAACGTGAACCTTGGTGGAGTTTTAACAGCTTGTGACCTGCCTCCCTGCCATGACATGAGCGATCAAACACCCTCCTCATCTCTTTAGCGAAGTGCTCGTAGCTGGTGCAACAGGAGTCATGAGCATCCCAGAGTGCAGTGCTCCATTCCCGAGCCCGTCCTGAGAGGAGAGTTATCACGTATGCGACCTTGGAGCGTTCAGTGGGAAATGTGGATGGCTGGAGCTCAAATATCAGCGTGCACTGAGAGAGAAAGGAGCGACAGGTGCCTGGATCTCCTTCATAGGTGGGGGGGGCAGGCAGTCGTGGTTCCCGTTGCGTGCAGGGACCCCCACTTTGTGCCGGAGAGAGATGGAGCCGTTGGAGTTGGGTAATAACATCAGCAAGGGTTTGCTTGGTGTTGAGCAGCTCCTGCTGGTGAGCTCCGAGAAGTGCACCTTGACTCTCCAGCGCCGATTTCATGTGGTCAATATCTGCTGGATTCATTTCGCTGGCTGGATTATTCTGTCACGGAGCGGAACGGAACGAGGTGAATCCAAGTGCAGATGACGTGCCACAACGTCAGGCGAGAGCGTGGTCGGAATGCGGAAGTCAATGCCGGGCGATCAGTCAGCGGAGCGTCTAAGCCAAATCGTAAAGCGGGAGCCGTGGTCAAAAGAGGAAGCGTTAATTCAAAACCGGGAGATCAAAGGGCGAGGCAAACAAATCAGAGACGAGAAACCGAAAGCGAAAAACGAGAAACAAAGCGAACTTGGCAACGTGAGATCAAGGGAAAATAAACGCGAGAAGATCGGGGCATGAAAACACAAGATAATCCAGCGATTTGAGCAGCGCAGTGTGCGTGCTTAAATCACTGGAGAAATCAGCGTAGGGAATGGGAAACAGGTGAGCAGAAGGGGCGGAAACGGGGGCGTGAGAGCGCACGTGACGGCTAGACAACAACATGAGCGCGTGGGGAAGTGACAGCGTGGGAAAAAGACGGCCGACAGACCGTGACTCGTGACACACTCCCATAGACGCTATGCAGTGCAGTAGTGATGCGTGGGTCTGGTATTTTTCCAACCCGCGGGTCCCGCTTTTATGAAATTATTTGGCCCGCCCCAGCCCGCCCCAGCCCGCCCCGCACCACTGTATCTATTTTTACAACCCGCCCCGCGACCATTAAATGATGTGATGATGTAAATTCCCGACCTCAATTTCTCCCGCACCTCGTCTTCCATCTTCACTTTTATTTCTTTGTTTTTGTTGTTACTGGTGGCGGTAGCTGCTTGGCGCATTCGTGACTTGTCACGTGATGTAACCTTATCAAAGAACTTAATAAAATATGTAATATAGGCTATAGGGAATTGAGCGCCGCAACCCGACCCGCGGGTTACCCACGGGGTCCGCAGGTTACCAGACAACCCAATAGTTTGCAATAGTTTCAAAGGACGAACAACTCAGATTGGAAGGTATAAGAGGTGAGCTACTCATTCTGTTTATTATAATATGTTCTTAGTTACATTGTAATATTTTGTAATACATTTAATAATAATTGTAATAACTAAAAATACATTGTAATAACTGGAACTATAGCCAAAATTTGTGTATGTAGACGTATTGGGGGTATTTTTCTATTGAAAACGCAACATTTTAATTTATTTCTCATCAAAAGAACGAAATGACTCAAAAAAAGATTAGTTCATTTTGATGAATGAGACTCAAAGAACCGAGTCACTAAAATGTTTCAAACTTCCCATCACTAATCTCACCCTCAGAACACGGGTGGAATAGACCAAACTAATTAATATTAAGGGAGGGCAATACATCCACATGCGCGGTAACATACAACACACGCTCTTTGTCGGCGGCGCCCGTGCGATCATCCGCACTCATCCATATGCGTAGAAAAGAGATGGTAATGATAATATTATGGTTTCTGTCATTTTTTATATATTTGTGTACTGACTGGGCTGGCCCACATTGCCCAGCGGCCCACCAGGAAAACTCCCGGTGCTCCAGATGGCCAGTCCGCCACTGGTTAAAGAGCTTGGACCAGATCGTCCTGTTCTTCTAATTAAGCAGCAGTTAAGTGATCGCTGCCAAGCTTACACTCTGTGCTTTTCCAGCACTTCTTATGGCTATTTACAGGCTATTATTAAAAGTTTAATTTTGTTTGCGCCCCCCCAAAAGATTTTTGCACCAGCCGCCGCTGCTAATACCTCTATCTCACCTAAGCAGTTTCGCACCATGACCGTAAGTACGGTTCATCATGATTCACCGCGAGTTTTGGTGCTGCGATTATGTTTTCATCTTTCCACGCAAAAAATTTAATATGTTTAAATTAAACATGTTTAATTTTTTTGCCGGTCCTTGCAGAACTTTGCGGAACATCGGCGGGCAATCACAGTGGCTCACGGTGCCTAACACTGCATCTCACCGCGAGTCAAACCGCATAGGTGAGAGAGGGATATACAGTAAGCGAGGACCGACGCGCAGAAAGATGGAAACCCAATCACATCGGCAAAACTCGCGGGGAATCATGATGAACCGTACATATAGCCACCATGGGAAACCACGTAGGTCAGGTAGGGTTAGGGTTAGGCTAGTTAACAGGTTATGAGCCAAACTTTGCTGAGTGATGATGGTAGAATAATTATAAAGGTCTTGACTAAAACAACATGCATGAGGAATCAAAAAGAAGTTTTAATTTTCTGCAATGGAAAAGTCCTCTAACTAGTTACAATAACTTATTACTTTTTAAAGACAGTAATTTTGTAATGTAATTAGTTACTTTAAAAAGTAACATCCCACAACACTGCCCATTACACCTGCCAAGAATATCATAGTATAACATGGTGTGTGAAGACCTGGGGCTGGACCTGGTTGACTTGCCATAAGTCTCCATAAATGGAACCATGAGTTCTGCCCTCTACCAGAAAATTCTGAAGGAGAATGTCCGGCCATCAGTTCGTGACTTCAAACTGAAGGGTTATGCAGCAGGACAGTTACTTAGACTTACTCAACAGGAAGTCCACCTCTGAATGGCTAAAAAAATAAAGAAATTAATTAAGGTTCTGAGTGGCATAGCAAAGTCTGGAATTGAATCAATTTAAGATGATGTGGGATGACTTTAAACAGGCGAATCATGCTTAAAAACCCTCCAATGTGGCCGAATTAAAACATATCAAAAAAAAAAGACTGGCCCAAAAGATAAAAAATTATGTTGACACTTTAATTGCCAAAGTATTGCCTAAAACACTTTAATTACAAAATTTTAAAAGTACATAGTTTTTTAATTGTGTGTAGAGTGCAGTGGTGTTTTCTCCCAGGAGCCAAGGGAACCCAGTCATTAAAAAAAAAAAAAAAAGAAAACACCAATTTGTTTCAGTAATAAACTCTTTCGTGCTGTTGCTGACTGTCATCTCTCCTCTGATTTCCACTGAGTATTTGTGATAAATGTGTGGTGAAACATAGCTTTTACTGTCAATACGAAGGGAAACCAGGCCAAGTTAGCTTTCCTTTCTAGAAAAACTATTCTACCTTTTTAATAAATGCAAACCAGAATGAAGATCAGGTGAGGCCACTATCATACTGGCAACAATCTGTCAGCCAGACCATTAACAATTTTTTTTAGATTTTTCATAAGAACATACCTTTTTTTAATTAAACTACCACCAGAGCAGCAATGCATATGGACAGAAAAAAAAGAGGGATTTAGACTTCAGTTTAAACTTCAGTTTTTATTTTGATGGTTCTGACTTTTGTGCCTAGCTAGTTAGTTTTTGTGTTAATTTATGTTGTTAATTTATGTTGTCAGGTCAATCTGTCTCGTCTCCGCTAGCCAGCTAACTAGGCCTCTTAGTTAGCTAGTTTAGTTTTTCGGTTAATTTATGTTGTAAATTTATGTTGCATGTAGCACCTTGGTCCTGGAGGATCGTTGTTCGTTTCACTGTGTACTAACTGTGTATATGGTTGAAATGACAATAAAGCCTACTTGAACTTGAACTTTATTGTCTGGATTAGCTGAATGTATTAATTTAATTGGTCATTATGATTATTTTATAGCCACTGTTTTAACACCGAACACAAGAATTTGGAAATAATAGTTTGTCAAGTTCATATTTGGGTTATACTGTAAGACATGTGTTTAATATATTTCCTACCTACAAATCCTATTGATAATTTGGATATGAATGTATATTAAGCGTTCCCTGATCGAGTTTGAAATAAATGATCCTTTCAGTTATTATTTGTTCTTAATGGCACATTAATAGTCTGGTTATGCATTTGGGACGGAATTGCATGAATTCAATGCTGAAAACAGTCTGAGATGTGTGTCGCAAGCATCGACTGAATATAATGCAGTTTTGTGTAAAATCATACAATTCTAGAAGTTTGTATGTTTACATTTCATTGGCTCTTAAAGCAACTTAGAGGTTGCTCAGTTGACTTCCTCAAAATTTTGCCATGCCATGTTACTGGTAGAGAGAAAAGAGTTTCTGAGTATAGACATAGCATAGTAAGTCCCATTGCTCAGTTCTACCCACTACTCCTATTCCTGCATGAGTGAGTATTAGACTAACAGTATAACAATATTAATAACATTGGTATATAATATACACTGTACATGCAGGCTTAATGTACAATTAAATTAAATCAACTGTGATCAATTTTAATGTTAAATATATTTGAACTGATTTATGGTTACACTGATATCACCCAAAGGAGTTCCCGTTTGAGTCTGGTTTCTCTCAAGGTTTCTTCCAATTGTTATCTCAAGCATTTCTTCCTAATTAATTTTACAATTTAAATAGTTAAAACATCAAGAATATTATCAAGAATAATAATATTCAAAATATGTTCATTATGCTTATGATACTGTTATGTAATCTACAGTATACATGTATATTAACTTAAAAACTGGTGAGCCTGTACACACTTTTGGTCTCTGGAGATGCCAAATAAACAGGCAGTTTTACAATCACAATCACATTTATTTATTTTGCCACATTCACATGGTACTGCACCTTTGTTCACTTCTCAATAAACATCGGCTACACATTTAAACACATGGGCAAATAATCCTCTAAAGTGAAGTAAGCATTTAAAAAAGAGGTGTCGTCAAAATTCCTGAAATGTATAGAAAAAAGTCTACTTATATGACATTTAAGTGAACATTTCAGAAGACACATTAAATTCATATTGAAATTATTATAAGCAGAGATACTTTACTATGAAAATGTCCTTAGAGACCAAGTAGAAATGTATGAATATGTGCCCCAATAAAGTCTTCTATAACTAAACATGCAAAGTGATCGTCCCAAAATAGAATATGACATGAGAAAGATCCAAGACTACTCATGAGTCTACAAATAAAATCAATACCTTTGAAAAAAAACAGAATGTTGTTACCATGACCTGATGTGGTCATTTACTTTTTATAGACAACTTGTTTGCAAAACCACAACTTTCTACAAATTTTTTTTTTTTTTTTTTTTTTACATATTGTAAATTCAGTTTATACTGAATGCATCAGTCTCATATTTTTGCATATGAGCTTTATTTTTCTGACAGGATTATACATTTTTCTTTCCAGACTTATAATAGTTAATTAATGTAGTGTCCAAAACAGACAACATTATCAAAATATCCCTACCCCTTGCTTTTTTTTTCCAATGAAAAAGAAATGCTAAAAAGAATTCAGTTACTGCTTGTCTCCTCAATATCTGAGACTTATGATAGGAGTATGTTTTTTTTCCCAACTCCTGTGCTACCAATATGACAAAAGGACATGTGACATTGATCACTGTTTTCTTTCTCAGTTTCGTCTGTATCTGTTCTTTGGCTTCTCTCCGCAGCCAGTGGCTTCACAGGATGACAGGGTAGGGTTTTTATTAGAGTGGATACTGCTCAGGAGTCCTGGCAAATCAGTGGTAATGGCCCGTTCAATCTTATCAAGCAGGCAGCCACCTATATAAGAACACTGGGCAGAGAGCTGCTTGAAAGTATTTACTGGGTTGATGCCAAAGAAGTCACGATATGCATCACGATTAGGCAGGTCAAACTTGCTGACGTTAGTCTTTGCCAAGATAGACTTAAAGATGTAGAACTTATCTGGGTCATCCACAATCTCCTTGAACACCAATTCAGGGTCACTGAAGAAGCTCATCTTCTCCTTGAATGTTTGCACATAACGATCCACCAGCAGGGCATGTATGCGTACACGGATACCATGTTGACGAATGAAGGCAATCTTATTCTCTAGACGATTTTCAATCACCTGGTTTAAGTCTTCGAGGAGAGAAATTTCCTCGCGCTTAAATAACTCATGACTGGTCTCGGGGGCATAGTCAAAGGGCCAGAAGGAGCTGACGTACACACGTGGGGGTTCAGTCACATTAATAAGCGGTGCAAGGCTCCAGAACAAAGCACCATAAACGCGCATGAGATCCTGAGTGGCCAGGCTGTCAGCTTTGTTGAGGATGATGCGTATCTGTGATTCTCGACCTTTCAGTTGCCTGAAGAGCATCTCTAGTTCAAGGCCAACATCCAACTTGGTGGGGTCAAATACCACAAATATCAGGTCAGCACGGTCAATAAACCACTGACACACATCATTAAAAGGATACCCTGTGGAAAAGTTTATAATGAAATGTTAAAATTATAAAATGAAAATGAAATTATGAAATGAACATATAATTCTAAAGGACACAGCTGCTCTTGAATGGCCTATTTAGTTCTACCATTCACAACTGTGGATCAGCATGTGAAAATGCGATTAAGGCAACTTATTTATTACCTGTGATATTAAAAATGTGACATTAAAATCATTCACAAAGAAAATCCACTTAACTTCATTAAATGTTTTTTTTCCCAGTAACCTGTTTATAAAGGTCATTTTTGCTGAGAAATTTTACAGAAATACACCCTAAATTCAGATGGCAGTTGATGGCACAGGACATTGCCAATCCACTTACTGTCATGCTTTTGGGAAGCGGGAGAAAACTGGATGCAAAACTCCACATAGACACACAAGCATGGGCATAAATCCCGGGGGGGACGGAGGGGACATGTCGAGGGTTGTCCACCACCCCCCCCCCCAATATATATAAATCGCACTCTCTATTGTGAAAAATATGTTTGTATGCCTTGTGTAAGTAGAAAAAACACCCCGCAAAAACTGCATTTAGAAAGAGTTGGGTTCCCCCTCCCCCTCCCCTTCCTGCCTCCTGCATTCCCAGTTCAAGTCAGGTTTGTGGCTGCGGCTCAATTAATGTTGAACTTCAGTAAGTAGGGTATTTTATTCACTGTAAATAAAGTGATTCTCTTTAATGTAGTTGATGCAGACTCATTCATAAATTAGTTGCAGCAAAAATGCTGATTACCGATGTAATTTCCCATGAATCTGCTATATTAGCGATTAAATTATTACTTATCTAGTTAACGTTAGCTTGTTTACAATAGCTTGTTTTCATAGTGCACTGCAACTAACACGACAAACGCCGTTTCCCATGCAGTGTTTTATTTCTGACGACTTGGCATAATGTTAACTTCACATTCACATAATAATTAACATATTGTGTAGCTGTACATTTACTAAATGAGCACCATGCCTAGTCCGAACTGACACCACTGTATTTTATAATCAATAAACTAGCCTTGCAGTGTCATAGATAAAAGGACATAAGGTTATTTTTCAGTGCACCTAAACGCCAAGGAAGAACAACAATTTCACATATTAAGGCAATTTGGCTTTAAGAATGGGTGCTTATGAAAATACTAATGTCACTATCAATCACAGGCAAAGGAGACAGAAATTAATTGAGGGACAGGTAGACCAGGGTCAATCAGATGTACAGTGTCACGTAAGTGTGGTACTTTTATTGAAGGGTTAATGACAGATTTTTTTTTTGGGGGGGGGGGGTGAACAATTTCTTTAAAGTTTTCGTAGTTGTGGCTGTTCAGTAGATGAACATCACATGCTCACCAATTTACAGTATGATCTTTCAATTTAACAAGTGTAATGTAAACAAGTTAGTTATTATGAGTATGGAAAACATCTTTTCCTGCATTTTTTCTGCTTCAGGAGTCAGTCTGTTCTGAGACAGTGAGAGTAGAGGAAGGGGCAGATTCAGGACCAGGGAGGGAGCCGGAGACAGCAGAACAAAGAGATGATATTGCCAGCACCAGCACAGGGAGCATAGTTTTTAGTTTACAGTAGATCTCATGTTTAAATTTTATTGCATGTTGATGGCTTGACTGTAAACAACATAACAAACAATGCAATAAATAGTTTTGAAGAAAAATCTGCTTTGTCATTGAACCTTAGAAAAACTTATATACTTATAAAAATAACCATAATGGTGCAGTTTCCATGCTACAATAATAATGATAGAAGCAAAGTTTTTCACTGTGAGGACATATCTTTATAAGTACAATTTGACTGTATTATTTGTGTCCCCTTCAAAAATTGCTCATGAGAAATTTTACATTTATTCTCCCCCCCTACTGTTAAATGAAATTTACACCCTGCACACAAGTATCTTATTTTTTTTAGCTGTAAACTATGCTATAAGAAAATAATTACATCAAGCATGGTGCACTGTATTTATATGATGTGCTTTTGGAAACTGATGTCATGTGACTACTTATCATGATTTTACCTCTTTCCTGTTGTTTGCGGTTCTCAATGATTCCTGGTGTATCCACAAATGTTACACGCTCTAGGAGCTTGTGAGGCATCTCAATGCCAATAAGCTTCTCCAGAAAATTCTGGCCAAATTTCTCAAGGGGGGAGAAAGAGCGAGAACTGTCAGCAGCCATTACAATGCCCTCTACAGACCGAACTTTGTCACCATGCATGATCACAGTGAACTCGGAGGTAGTGGGCTCAGCTCCTGTAGAAAAAATATAAAGATATGTAATTTAATGAGAAATAAGCAGGGCCCTTGTCTAGACTGACCAGGCAGTAGTAGCTTGGTTCTTTATCTGTGATAAATAATGTCCCAAGTTACAGGGTTCTTTTGCCTATAGAATAAATTACCTCAAGAACTAGGCTCCACCCTCTTGGAATATATATACATCCCTTAACATAAGTTAAGTTAAGTTCAGCCTTTATTCGTCACATATACATTACAGTGAAATTCTGGACAAACGGACAAACTTGGACAAATTTGGACAAACGAACGTGCTCTGAACGTCCTAGACGTTTATGTTGCATTTTGTAGTGGCGCTCGATTGACTTCTATACTGGCGTTCGTTTGGCTATGTCTAACGTCAGCCTGCCCAAATTGTAGTTTGTGTGTTTAACCTGTGGAGGCAGTGTCGGGAACTGGATATGAAAGCCCTTGTCATTTTATTTGAGGTGCCTCCTTTTAATATGGACCATTTTGCTATATTAGACATTAAGCTTCTTGTTTTAAAAAATTCTCGTAATACGGCGACGTAGGGAGAGAAAAAAATGGCCACCACTACTGGGTTCACCCTCTGACTGCACAATGTCGGATTAAGGGAAGTTTTTTTTGTGGTTTATTAAGAAATGCAAGAATTTCCGTGCAAGTTTTTCAGTTACTGTCGGATGGTTTATACTTTTGATCCTCCGACATTTTATTTGCTTTTTTCCCCTATGTATATGCCATATCATGGGATATATCCGGTCATCCGAAGCATAAAATGAATGCGAAGAAAACGCACTAGAAGCGTTTTCTTTGCATTCGTTGGGATTTGAAAAAGCTGCATGCAACGTTTTTTTGAAGTCTTATAAACGCACAGCTGGACAAAGGCAGGTCACCAAAGCCCGTGTGAACATTTTCATTGACTTCTATGTGTAGAAAACCCTCGGTCCTTGATCCGCGCTCACCAGACGCTACGAACGCCAGAAAAACGCTCGATTTTAACCCCCATGTGAACAAGGCCTTAAAGGCCTTGCTCAAGGCCACAGTTATGGCAACAATAACCTGGCAGAGCTGGCAGAACTGCTGGCCTTCCGATCCAACTCGAAGCTTTAACACATTGAGGCACCATATAAATTAAGGATAATTTGCACATCATATATAGTTTGAAAGAAGCAATAGAAAGCATTTTATTGAAGCTGAGTACTCCACCAGGTCGTAACAATTAAGAACCTGTCAGGATATTTCCATGCCTTCCCCTACAGGTAGGCATGTCATCAATTGTACAGTGTGTGCTCAGGCTATACTGCCAATCCCAGCAGGAGCCATAGAGTTTTTTTTCTCTGATACAGTATAACAGAAATTATCCAAAAAGGGGAAATCAAAATCACTAACATTAGCTGGGATAGTGGTTGATTTATCTCAGTTAGTAATATGAATAATGTAACCATACAAAAATTTGAATTTACCAGTGTATAACTGATAAGGAGTGTCTTGCAGGCCCAGCAAATAGTTTATCATAGAGGATTTCCCAACACTCCAGGGGCCAAGAAACAGGACCATGGGTTTGGAGGTGATCTCTCCATCTGCAGTGTGATAGAGGTAGATTAAAAAAATTAATCTGACAAACTAGAGGGCCATGTTTCTCTAGAAATCTTCAAATCTTGTCAAGAACAGAGACACCTTTTAGAATGCTTTAAATATTGTAAAAGGTCATAAACTACTCATTTTTTAAAAACTAAATATTTTCAAGAAGGCATACTGTAGTTATCTAAATGTTGACTCTTTATGGACAATTCATACACTAAAAGGTAGGGCAACACATATCAAGACAAATCATGCAATTTCTGCAAGGCAACAAATAACACACAGATCATGCAGTGCTACAGTCTACAAAAGTCAGCGCAAAAGTAGAGAAAAAAACAGGGTTTTGCTAACATTTTGCAAGGTTGTGTTCAAATACTAGGTGTATTTGGACTTAACCTCTAACCACTCCAAACACATATCAACTGTAATGCAGCATTACAGCAAGCCAGATAACATAAATCTCCCTTTGCTTTAATATAAATAAGACACATCAATATGTTGTGTAGTATTTTGCCATTAATTCCCTTTTCTATCTTAAGTGCAATACTCCTTTTATACTATTTAATCAACAATAAATAAATATAGGTTAAGTGACATTTCAGACACAATATTCAATAAACTTTTAGAAATTGTCACAACGAAGCTTTATAGAATTAAATACTTATGCAAATAAATTAGAAAAGGCATATAAAAATTGCAAACTATAGGTATCAGTTAGGGTTCACCAAGGGTCATGGTGGCAAGGAAAAACTCCCTGAGATGCAATTGGAATAAACAGACTCAACAGGGAACCCATTAGATAGATTATGAAATTGTTGCTGTAGTAGCATTTAAGGTTGACTGATTCACAATTTTAACTGATGCATTGAGTAACATGCACAAAAACATTGCACCTTAAAAGTTGCCCATATGGCTTTCAGCAGCACAGAGAATGTAGCTTGTTGCTTGTATTGCTTGTATTTTGTGCTGACTGAGTGAAGATAAGATCACGATTGAGATGTAGAACTTTTTAACTGCAGCTAACTTACTCTTTACTTAACCAAAGTGTGTAACAAAAGACCCACTCACCAATTAAACAATGGCTGAAATCCATGCCTGAGCCACATCCGGATTCACAATTGCCACACCCTACCTATATGCCCTCTGGCACTAAGGATATACTGCTGTTCCCATCAGCTGGCTGCAAATACATGCATGCTCCACTGGCAGGATTTTAGAGTTATATAATGATTGGCAATTATTGGAAAAATGCACTAGACTTACTTAACTAACTAACAATCACTTAAGAAAAATGTGTATTCATTTACAAAATGTGTTAATTTGTTGTTTTATATTATTTGGTCACATTGTTTTGACAAACCCCACTCCCAACCCAATCCCACCTCATGCATACAACTGTCTAATATAATCTTGTCACAACACAGACTTTTACCTCTCGATACTGCCAAAGATGAATAAAATAATGTTTCAATAATATAATAAGAGATAATAAAGAGTTTAGAAAGGGGTCATGCTCCCTGAATGAAACAATGAGATGCAGTGGTTTCTTTCTTTGATTTTCTATTTTCTTTTATTTCAAGTTGTACATAACTGTCTACCTATCATACATATTCAGTCTTACAATGAATATAAAAAGACCATTCCAATGTACCATAGTTAGAAGCATATCAATCTAAGAAATAAGTCTAAATATTTAATAAATCACCAATTAAATATTTAATTAAATAGTAGTAATATTAAATGAGGGTTAATAAATCAAGACCATCAATGTAATATGCAAATAGAATAGTAAATGTAATATGCAATTGTAGAATTTTTGTTTTAAAAATCATTTTTAAGTTAGGGTAGAGACAAAAATTATGATCCCAAGCTGCTGTGAGTTGCAGATAAGGCAGAGATACAGAAGCAAAAAAGAAGAAATGAGGGTGAGAAAAGTAACTGGCTGTAGTTGGACGTTAGCTACATAATCGAACTTACTTGCAGATCTGGCATATTTAAAACCCTAAATGCTTTTATGAATTCGCAGAGCTGTAGTTGATTTAAATCTGTTTATGTGGAAGAACTTAATGAAATGATTATTTATTTGAGAAGTTATTTTTCTCCAAAATGTGTTTATTTGATTTTATTATTACTGTATGTTCAGTGGGCTAAGCAAGTGGGTTAAGCAAGGCAAATTTGTATAGCAGTTTAGGAAATTGTATACATGCAACAAGGGACATTCAAGGGAAAATGACCAATGACCCCTGACCAACATCAAGCAGTTTTACATTCCTACATTCATAAACATAATCTACTCAAATGCCAAAAAATAACCAATTACACACTACATATGGAGAAGGACAATTTCTTTAAATGAGAAATTTTAAATTTGAGAGGACTCTTAACACCCAGCTATGCAAATCTTTACTTTACACCTTACAATGAAATGTCATGTGACCTCTTTGGTACTCCAAAGGTCAAGAAAAGTATCATAAAACTATGACTGTAATATTCATACAGTATGAATGGCTGCAGTTGGTAATAGCATGGGGTCAGACTCTCAGGCAGGGGCCATGCAGCAGAATGCCCCATCATACCCACCTGTGGCTGAATCCCCCAGGGTGCGTCCAGGGTATGCTGTTTAGTGGAAGTAAGGGAGGTGAGCAAAAGACAAAGTGAGCAACCTTGGAGAAGTCCAGTGCATTGAACATGTGATTGGGGTTATCAGGGGAATTAGGAAAAGTGAGGGACAAAATAAAGATGCAGAAAAAGAAATAAAGAAAGAAGACTTCCCTATGAACCAGGAGGTAGAAGAATATAGGAGGTAGACTGAATTTTAAGAGATGATATCTCATGGATCCCAGATGGATTGAGTCAAGGTGAGATCATAGAGGAGTGACATTTGTAGATTATTCACATTACCAGTGGTGTCAAAAGTATTCACATTCATTACTTGAGTAGAAGTATAGATACTAGCAGTGGTGTCAAAAGTATTCACATTCATTACTTGAGTAGAAGTATAGATACTAGGGTTCAAAAATACTTCTTTAGATGTTGATTTAAAAGTACTGGTTTAAAAACAACTTAAAGTCTAAAAGTTAAAGTACCGTAAGGTCACGCTTTCTGATCTTGCGACGCGGGGGGGGGGGATGGGGGGGGTAAGGGTAGACGGGTTGTGCGGTTGTGCGTGTTCTTATCATGTGACCGCGGCGGGGGGGGGGGTTTAAAAAAAATTTTAATGTAAGGAGTAGAAGTAAAAAGTCGGCTGGAAAAATAATTACTCCAGTAAAGTATAGATACCCAAAATTTCTACTTAAGTAAGGTAACGAAGTATTTGTACTTCTTGCTCTGATCATACTCTGATCATACTCTGTATGGAGTAGAAGTAAAAAGTCGGCTGGAAAAATAATTACTCCAGTAAAGTATAGATACCCAAAATTTCTACTTAAGTAAGGTAACGAAGTATTTGTACTTCTTGCTCTGATCATGCTCTGATCATACTCTGATCATAAAAATAGAGTAACGAGGCTATTTTTAAAATGTAAGGAGTAGAAAGTACAGATAATTGTTTGAAAATGTAAGGAGTAGAAGTAAAAAGTCAGCTGAAAAATAATTACTCCAATAAAGTATAGATACCCAAAATTTCTACTTAAGTAAGGTAACGACGTATTTGTACTTCGTTACTTGACACCTGTGCACATTACCAAATTACATATTTGACATATTTGCCTGGAGTGTAATTTTTTTTTTAAACCTGGGAATTATTTTAACAGTTTACTCACAGGCAGTGTTATCCTCTCAAAATTTCAAGCCATTTAAGAAGATGCTTGTTCTCTGATATTAATCCTGTTCTACAGTTGTGGTTTTCAAGCTATATGAACCCCTGCCTTATAAAAGCCCCCCAAATGAACCCCCAGCTATCTCGCATCTGTCTGATTAACTGGCTTGGCAGTATTTGGAATAAATTAAGTGTGTTTCATTTGAAACAACACCCTACCAAGAGGACTATTCAAACTTAAATACCATGACTACACTGTCATGGTATTGGATCGATCTCTATTATTGTGGTCAGTTTCACAAGTTAGGAACCATGCTGAACCAAGCAGGGGCAAGCTTTATCTCATCCTATTAACTGGTTGTCATTTATTTACTAACACTAGTAAGGTTAGTATGAAAACAAAATCAGTAAACAGTCCACAGTGTTCAGTGATTTGCAAATAATGTTTTTGCAAAGCCAATGCCATTTACATTACACAGGTTAAAAGTGATTTGTTAAATGCTATTTAAATTTAAATATAGTTCCAATATAGCAATTACACTGTAATGTGGGTGTTTTTTAGGAAATGCTAATTTTATACCATTCCATTTCTGTTCAGGAGGAAGAAATTTGTAATTTGAGTCACAGTCAAGTGATCATGTGATAGATCTCAATAAGTACAAAAAACTATTAATTAACTGTACACTAGTGATGGTGTGAGTGATACAAATAGATAATGGTGAAAACAATTTAACATTTGACTTAATGTCTGCACCTAGTGAACAGAAGTAAGGCCAGACACCAGGCCTGAGATTACCTGAGATTTCATGTTGTCTGAGCTCATTGTATTTGTACGCATGTTCCATAGGCTTGATGGAATTGTGGTAGACTGTTCTCAGTTTCTGCAAAGCAGCTAAAAATGAAAAAATAAACAATAGATAGAAAGCACAGGACATGCTGAAATTAAGGAGAAATAACCAGAGTTTTTCTTAATTGCCAAGTGTAATAGTGATATATTGCATGAATTCTGTGTACAAATCTAAGAAAGAGAACTATTTAATAAATGACATAACTTTATTTCTACAGATACCATCATTCAAGATCATTAGATTGGGTTTGAGAGTCTAAAGTTTAAAGTAGCCACTAATCTGAAACATAGGAGCCTTCTCCGGACCTGCATAGTTTCCTGCATTCTCCTCTGTTGCCAATCTTAATGTCTCATCGATGTGAGATCTGTCTCTCAGAACAGAATCCAATACCTCCTCCTCCTCCTCCTCTGCTGAGCACAAAAAGAGGATTTTTTTTTTAGAAAAGCACATACACGTATGATCTACAGTATACATGAACATTTTAACAGCAAAATAAGTAAACTATTTTTCAAAATTTGAGAGACCCTTTTTTCAAATAAAGCAAGAAGTACTGCAAACAGATATACACATATTTTGTGTATGCTTTTTTTTCATGTTACAAAGGTGTCAAAAATCACAAATGGCAAAATATTGTGTAGGATCAATACCATGTTTGTTGAATTTTAACAAAAAGTAGAGCAAACTCTATGATGCTTTGAATGTGATTTTTTAGTTAATCACACGGAAAGTTGTGGCAGCAATTTAGATCAAGGAAAAAAGTGTTGTTTTGTTGCAGGCAGGTTATTCATGAAAAATAAGATAATGAGAAATATCATAAGCAATACAAAAACTTCAGATTACAGCATTATAAGCCTCCTCCTTTACCAATTTTAGTTTCACTTATGGACATGACAACAGCTCCGTAAAATAGAACAGATATGCACAGTTTAACCAACAGTTTCCCAACACAGCACATGCACCAGATTTTCACACAAAGGATCTCACAAAGCATCTCAGGTCTCTTGTACTCAAGTTGCTTGTGCATTTTTTATAAGAGTATTTCTTTATAAGATAAAGACATTAGATGATAAGATTTATCAGATTAACCCCAATGCTCACATGCAGTATTCCACAGTTTTACAGCATGGTTTTCAAAGAACATCCAAATCATGTAAGGTCCTATATAACAGAACATACAGTATAGGGAATTAAGCAAAACATACTTATAATTTGTTACTTCAGGTTTCAATATTCTCCAAAAACCTTTTGTACACACTGAAACCACTCACAGAAGTGTCTGTGTTCACTGTCTGTTTGAATTTAGCAACACTAATAATAAAGACAGTAAACAACATGCAACAATATGGTCATTACTATGAAACATAAGAAAGGAATCAGTAACAGAATCAAAAGAGAACGCCTTGCATTGAAGGTGACATGAGATCCCCACAATACTCCTCTTTTGACTTTAGACGGATGTTATTTAACATACACAAATGCAAAAATAGAACCGCTCAGCAGCACAAACTAGCCATGATTGCACTCTTCTTTGGACTCTGGATATGAATGTGAATGTGGGGGACTCCCTAGATTTATAACAGCCCCAGAGCTTCTGGAACAGCTTCTCTGCCAAATCACCAGGCTTTACAGTGGATAAAGATAATACCAGTCGATCCACTGCTTTCCCCACAGACTCTAAATATATCCAGCAACGAAGACCCATCACCCTTTTAAGAATGTCTATATGTGACTATGAACATGGAGGACATTTGGGCACTGTATAATATTGTCTGGAATCATGTTCCACACAGGCTTTATGGACAGGGCTAAATATGGGTATAACTGTTCTGTCCTTCCAATTCACATTTCCATGACTGTGCTGTCTTTGTTTAGGCTGGGTGATGATAGCACTTCCATATATATGATATATATACAATATATAAGCAATCATAATTTCTAAAACAATAGTTTTTTAATAGTTTAAAATACTGTACAATTTGAAGACATAAGTCATGTACAGTGTGCAAATTTAAAATTATTAACTTAGGCATCCCAATTGCTGAACTGCATGAAGACAAAATAAAAGTAACTGGTGAAAATTTGTGTCCCAAATTAAATAAAAAGTATATCACATTATAACACAATTATGCATATATTGAAATGCGTATTTCCCTAAATTTGGTCAACGTTAATCTAAAACAAAATAAAGCACCACAAGTAAAGATTAACAAGTTCCTAATTCCTAGTAAGATTCCAAACATATTCATGTAGCAGATCATTTGCCATGAGAGATAATGCTGAAAATGTAATTCCAAACAGGAGACTTAGGGCTTGAGGCGAGGGAAAATACATTACACATAATAATTTTGTATTATTGTGTTAGCATTTATAGGCTATAGCTTTATTAAGAATTTAATAGGCACTGACTGAACAATAATGCTAACTAGACAAATCCTGGAGAAAATGTGCAAAGCATTGAAAATGGCACATTTCTAGCCCATACAGTTGCAAAGAAATGAGTATGTACAAATGTGTGTAAAAGTTAGTATCTCTTCTTTTAATTCTATGTTTCTGTGTGCAGAAACATAATCGGATTTGCCTAACAAAAAGGCAAATACAACCTCAGACAAACATAAAAATAAAATTTCACAGTGCCATTATTTATTTAACAAAAATGAAGTCAAAAAGAAAAAAAAGGTAAGTACCTCCAAAATTCAATAGTTTGTAGTTTTGTCAGTTCATTGAGCTTTTTGTCCATTCACTTATGCACAGCTCTATTAAGCATTTCAGTTGGGTTGAGGTCTGGACTTCAAGTCATTCCTAAACACTGATTCTTTTATATTTTAGCCATTCTGATGTAAATTTACTTGTGTGCTTCAGATCATTGTCCTGTTGCTTGACCCAATTTCGAGTCAGCTTTAGCTGTGGACAGATGACCTCACATTTGCCTCAAGAAATTCTGGTATAAGGTGCCCATGTCCTATGGCTGCAAAAAAATCCCAAATCATCACCCATCCACTACAGCAGTGGTTCTCAAACTGTGGGGCGCGCCCCACTAGTGGGGAATACAGACATGACAGGTGGGGCGCAATGAACGGGAGGGAATTAGTGGAAATATAACAGGAAAGTACCTATTCTAATTCATGCTTTTCTTTATTGATAATGAAGAGCGTACGCTCAAAACTAAACAATCACACACAAATAAATGGATCATTAATACAAGTAAATTTAAAATAACATCAGTTGGGGGCCGGGAGAAAAAGTGGAACCATAGTGGAACAATAACGGTTTAACGTCGGACGAACTTAAGCAGCGCTGCTTGAATCACAAACCTGCGCGAGCCACTGGGCAGCGCTGTGCGTCTCTGACAGAAATAAACCGCGCCGACCATCAAAATAAATTTTCTGGGATGCGCACATACAAACCAGGCATGGCTAGGCGGAAACAATAATAAACAGTCCTGACATTTTAAATAGTTTGTAAATAAAAACATAGTGGGTCGCATTCGAGCGGCGCTGCGCGATCCACCGGGCTGCGCAAATAAACCAGGGCCCGGTTTCTCGAAAGCTTCTTATCTCTAAGTAGTTCTTAAGTCGTACCTTAACCTCTCTCTTAACTTAATGGCGCATTTCCCGAAACGTTCTTACGCTAAGTATCTCTTAGCTACGTCAGACGTTCGTAAGGTTGGTCTGGACCAACCTTAACTCATACTTAGCGTAGTTTCAGCTCTAGACGCTAGTCGCCGCCACTGAGCAGCAGTTTTTATAAACCAGCGGTGTATGTAAACACATTATGGCACGTTATCAAAGTCGTATTAATGATGGAATATACTGTAGACCTGTTTAAGAATTTTATTTTATTTTATATCAGAACTAATAGAGTGACTTTTAATTAGCCTATTTCATAATGTGACTAATGCATTAAAATTGCCAATCACTATTAATATTAAACAGGTGGTGAACAATTAGGCAGCGGTACAGCGTGGTGTTGTGTTAAACTGAAGACGGCGCGGTCCGTGGAGCCGTGTGGGTCATGTACATGTTTCCTTTAGACAAAACTTCAGCCCTTTTCATATTTTCCCCGTGGTCGTTATTAAAAATATATATATAATTAAAAGTTTTGCCTTCCAGGGCAACAGATTATGGAGCTTCTTGAGCTGCTCAGACCTGCGCGTGCCAGACCAACGCATCGTAATTACTGTACTTACAGTACACTCCCCGTCCCGATGTCCAGCTGCTCGCTGCTTTTTGTTTAAAATATGTTTCATTGATCATTAGCCATTATCCATGACTTTATGAGTTTTTCTTTTGACACGTTTTATTTTTATGAAATTTGATTTAGTTAAATGAGAAAATAACCATGGGAGTTTCAAACCCCGCATCCATTCATGTTTCTGGGTGATTGTAATGTTTAATACCCCTACAGTATTCACTTATGCGGTGTGACTCGGTGTGAGATGCGGTGTGTTATACCCCTATCTCACCTGCGCGGGCTCGCGCTGTGGCTGTAGGCTTGATCATGATTCACCCCGAGTTTTTGCGCTGTGATTACGTTTCCATGTTTCCGCGTGAAAAATTCAACGTTTAATTTTTTGCTGGTCCTCGCGGAAGCTTGCAGACTTTGTAGAACTTCACGGAACGTTAAAGGAACGTCGTGGGCAATCGCGGCAGCTCACGGAGATGAGTCCGGCCACACAGGTGAGAGAGGGGTATTAGGCACCACACAGGTGAGAGAGGGGTATTAGGCACCACACAGGTGAGAGAGGGGTATTAGGCACCACACAGGTGAGAGAGGGGTATTAGGCACCACACAGGTGAGAGAGGGGTATTAGGCACCACACAGGTGAGAGAGGGGTATTAGGCACCGTGATCCGCCTCGAGTGACCGGCGCCCGACGGTCCGCGAAGATCTACAAGGTCCGCGAGCTTCCACATGTTAAACATGTTTATTTTTTTTGCGTGGTAAAATGGAAACGTAATAACAGCACCAAAACTCGCGCTGAATCATAATGAACCGCACTTACGGCCCTGTGTAGGTGAGATAGAGGTATTAAACCTCCACCCTGTCATCTCATCGTATTCATTCCATAAGTGCGCTATACAACCCCAACAACTGACACTTCACATTGTTTCTGAAGCTGGTGAAGAGTGTTATCAGCTGTTTGTCCATCAACTATGATTGGATACCCGGTTCGTTTCACGGCCACATGTTACATGAAAATATTATATATTATAATATTATATTAATTAATATTAATTTATATATTTGTCTATTATGACATGTTATTGTTAAGTTAACACATGTCGAAATAAACGCTATTAAAAGAATTTAGTGCAATGTTTAATTTGCATAGAAAGTGCCGTCTTTCTTAACACTGTCATGCAAAAGGAGTGAAAAATCGATTCCTGAGCCACCGATGTCCGCTAATTCAGGACCTTCACTGTAGACAGCGCCGCGTAACGTCGGACGTAAGAGGCAGCGACTTAAGAAGACTCCTAAGAGACAGTTCAAGAAATACACTTAGAAAAGTTATCACTTAACGTAAGATATATCTTAAGAGTCTTCTTAGCGCGCGAATAGTGTGCGTTATCGAGAAACCCAGATCATCTCTGCGCTATTCAGTCGCGCTGCGCTGTATTTGCGCAGATATTTGGTTCAATCGGGTGCCACGGTTTCGTCCCACTTTTGATGTGTTTGGCTTCACATACACTTCGACAATGGAAGAAGACGAGCAGTGAGCTTGCTTATATGTGACAAAACCAACAACGAGGAGATTGTAAAGAAAAAAGCTGCCTCGTCTGTGGTGTGGAATTAGTTTGGGTAGAAGAAAAGTGATACGAATGAGATGAACGTGATCCACTTTAAACATGTGGATTGCACAATCCTGGACATTACCATTCATTTCCTACTCGTACAGCTGCTCTTATTGTTCACATATTCTTCATATATTTTCTATATTGTGTATTGTTGTACAGTTATTTTATTTTAGTTTTTATATTTTATTTTATTCATTCCTAGTTAAATTTACCCCCTATTTTATTTTTCATATTTATTTCCTATTCATAGTCTTTTATTTTAAGGTTTGAATTAAATAGAATTTTTGAATTTGATTTGCAAGGTACGCAAGTTCACTGTTTTAACAAGTGGTGGAAACACGTCAAACCTCTTCTATCATCTGAAATCCAAGCATCCAAACGAATATGGCCAAAGTAAAAAAAAATGCGGCAAACCTCAGCAACTCACAGTTTATATAAAATTACATTATGTAAAACAGTTTCTTTGTGTTTGAATTTTTATTTATGCATTTTCAGATACAAATTGCTATATTGTGATTATATTGTTACCGAGGTAGAAAATAGCTTCTACTGTGATAGAAGATTTTGGTTATATCGCCCACCACTAATGAAGCCTAACTTGCTTCATGGTGGGGATGGTGGGGGCACAGGAGAGACCTGTGTGTGTTTTGTGTCTTATACCGCTGGCAGCAGACCGCATGAGACCCAACAAATTAGGAAGACACTTAGAGACAACACACGTTAATAAGCCACTCGACTTCTTTCAAAGAAAGCTGGCAGAATACAGACAGCAGGAGAATCGCATGGTAACATCTGAATCAGTGGACAGCAAAGCACAAATGGCTTTATTCAAAGTTGCATACAGAATTGGCCAGTGCAAAAAAACTACAAACGATTGCTGAGCAGCTAATAAACATGGGGTCAGTTATGCAAAGATAAGTGACAACGTAAGCCTTTTATAACAATTGCACATGTATTTTATCTGTTTTTAACTTGGTGTTGTTTGATCTTATTGGTTTAGAAATTGATATTTCAATAAACAGTAAACTTGGCAGATTTCGTTATTATTTTGTTGACAAGTGGGGCTTGAAAATTTGCTCACCCCCTTAAGTGGGGAATGACAGAAAAAGTTTGAGAACCACTGCACTACAGTACAGTGGATATGAGACATTTCTGCTGAAGTGCTTTTTGGTTTGGGCTCCAGTGAATTAATTGTAAACTACCTGACTTTGGTCATGTTGATTCATGTGTTCATAAAACTGTATTCTTGCGTCCTTGTTCAGATGCAGTTTTGCTTCCGTGTTTGTTTTGGACAGAAGAACACTGTAAAAAATGTCGGTAATTTCAACAGTAAAATACCGTATAAATGCTACAGAATAAAACCGTATTTCACAAAACTTGTGATAACCGTAGAATTTACAGTGAAAAACTGTAATTAGTTTTACAAAGTAAGACCTTAAATTTTACAGTGAAAAACATATGAAAATATGGTTTATTGCTGTAAAATTTTAAAAAGTTATGGATGTATATAAATTCTCAGAGAAGGTATTTGTTACTAATATACTGACGCATCAGTTTATATTTTACTAAACCTTTGTAAATAGAGTTTAAAAATCTGAAAAATATCTGCCCTGTAAAAAATAAACCGTAAATTTTACGGTAAATTTTTTGCCAGAAATTTACAATAAAAAAAATACGGTAGCAACTTTATTGGTTGTACAGGATTGCACTCATTATAGTGTATATTTTACGGATCAATTTTTTTTTTACGGTTTATAGCCATCTAATTTACATATTTATGTTATATTAAAACAGTTTACGGTAAAAAAACATGTGGTTTCTGTGGTTACCAGAAATTTTCCGTAAAAAATACGGTAACAACATTATTGGTTGTACGGGATTGCACTCATTATTCTGTATATTTTAAGGATTTTAATAGTTTTTTCAATGATTTATAGCCGTCTAACTAATCCGTAAGACCTCGCCACATGTCCATGTTTGCTGTTGCCCCCCTTGTGCCAAACCCATTACAAAATACATGAACATATTTAACACCCCAGTGCAGTGTGCACTTAAAAAGCACAATGCAGGACAGAGGACATAAACGATTTTAACATGTGTGTGATAAAATATTTTTTTTGTGTAAAGTTGTAATAAAAGCCTTTCTATAAAATTATATGCTTAGATTGTCTGCCCAAAATGCTTAAAAATGTCCACCCTGACATTTGATTTTGAGAATTTAAATATTGTTTTGCTGTCTTTATTAAAAAATACATGGGGCCATGCTGATGTCCAAATCTTGAATTAATTTTGATGGGTTTTGATAATTTGATTTAGGTTTGTATTCATCAATTAGTATAAAAGTACTCTTAATAGTTTCTTAACAGTAAAATCCGAATGCTTAGCAATGTAACTTCTATCTGTTTTAGCTCCCAGCTAGTGTGATAAAATGATGCTGTCTCAGAATTGCTGAATGAATTAATTATGGTTATTCATAATAAAAAATAGTCCAACAACGACAGCAATTGTGTAGCAAGCATAGTGTAGTGGTTAGCACTGTCGCCTTGCACATCCACGGTCCAGGTTCGATTCCCGTCTCTGTGTGCATGGAGTTTGTATGTTCTCCCCCATATATACAGGATAAAGCTGTATAGACGATGAGTGAGTGAGTTCTGAGCTGTAAAAATGGAAATAATATGGAAATAAACCATTATTATTACAACATAAATCTAAATTAGACAGTTCTGATTTGTAAAAAAACATGGTTATGATCCGTATTTGTTACAATGTAAACCCTGGAATTTGACGGGAATAAATTGTTTTTATAACAACATAAATATGTTAATTAGACAGTTATAAACCATAAAATAATAATTAAAATCTGTAAAATATACAGTATAATGAGTGCAATCCCGTACAACCAAAATCACTGCTACCGTATTTTTTACGGTAAACTTCTGGCAACCACAGCTGATGTTTTTTTACTGTAAAATTTACGGTTAATTTTTTTTACAGTGCAATAACGGTGCTACCGTATTTTTTACAGTAGAATTCTGGCAACTACAGCTGCCGTTTTTTACCGTAAAATTTACAATTTATTTTTTACAGTGAAGCTTTCTCCTGAAAAATCTTCCAGGAAACTGTACTTGTTCAGTCCTCTCTTTAATTTTGACATGAAGGCCTGTAGGGTCTGAGATGTAGCTTTTGTGGGGGGGGGGGGGGGGTTTGGCTTCATTTTTGTTAAAATAATTTTTAAAAAAGTTGTGTTTGTATGATGTTGTATTTGCCTAACCCTAAGACGTGCTACAATCTGATTATTGTTTTTCCACAAAAACACATTGAATTAAGATTGGAAAATGTAGTAGGAATTGTGGGAATGGCCCTCTCCTGGCTCAGATCCTATTTTACTGATAGTTATCAGTTTGTAGATTTAAATGGTGACTATTCTGCTTGTTCTCAAATGGAGTTTGGTGTTCCACAGGGTTCAGTTTTAGAGTACTCGCTCAGAGCATGCGACGGGGGGTTGCGCGCGCGTTCAGATCATGCGACCGGGGGGGGGGGGGGGGGCAAAATGTGCATCGGCCCGGTATGCCCTATGGTCAGTCCAGGCCTGCACAAAACTCACAGAGAATATATTCAGCATAAACTTTGAAGCCAACAGTGGATGCTAAATGACATTATAATTTATGTCTCGTTTTCATGTTTGGACCAAAAAAAATCATGTGAGCTAGGAGTCAGGGGAGCAAATCACAGGTACAGGTAGCAAACATTCATTCATTCATTCATCTTCTATACCGCTTTATCCTGTATTTAGGGTCGCGGGGACCTGGAGCATATCCCAGGAGACTCAGGGCACGAGGCAGGGTACACACTGGACAGTGTGCCAATCCATCGCAGAGCACATACACACACATTCACACACTATTGTCAATTTGGGAATGCCAATTAGCCTAATCTGCATGTCTTTGGACAGTACCCGGAGGAAACCCACCAAGCACGGGGAGAACATGCAAACTCCATGCACACAGAGACGGGAATCGAGCCTGGCCGGGAATCGAACCCGGACCCTGGAGGTGCAAGGTGACAGTGCTAACCACTACACCACCGTGCCAGGTAGCAAACAGTTCCTCATAATCCAGAAATGGTGAGCTTGGGAGAACTGGCCAAATATTTTGATATAAGTTTCTTGGATGTGCATACAAAATTCAAAATGATACGCCTGTCCTGTTCCAAATCGGAATTTTGAGAAAACCTTCGATCGGATTTCTTAGAAAAAGTATAATTATTATAAAGAAGTCAGGTGTACTTCAGTCTCTTCCTAATATATTTGTACACCAGGTTCTCTCTGGGTCAAACCCATTATCCACAAGTTAGCAGAGAATTTACATTTAATTAATTTGAGTTTTTTTTGTGTTACTTTTCTTCAACAAATCTAAAAAAAAAAAATTTAACCACATTGAATTAGTGAGAAAGGTTGCAGGTTTCTGTGCAGTCTCAGTCTAGATTGTTTTACGAACAATGATGTACAGTAGGCATAGGTCTGCAAATAGTACAGGAGCAAAATACACAGTTTAACTGCACATAATATGCAGATTAAATTGTCTAAAAAAAGAAAAATGTATGTAATAAATAAACACTTCTATATTTTTTTTCTGGCCCAAAACTATTCAAGGTGCTAGGTAACCTTGGATGGCCAGTGAGGTAAAAACAGACTAAATAAGGCACATAAATTATGTAATGTGTACCCGAGAACAAAGTCTGTATTTTACTTTCTAACTCCAGCTGTTCTGTCAAGAACAATGTGGTTTTGAGGACATGCTACAAATTGGCCAAAATTATTATAAGGTTACAGTATGTGCATAACCAAGAGAAATACATTGCATATATACAATGTTAACCTTTTAAACTAATAAAAGGAGGCACTGTCTATTGTTCTGGTGACAGCCATGCCATAGAAAGATAAGTTGGGGCAGGATTGTCCAAAGACATCTGAATTCAGGTGCAAGACCATCCCACAGTGCTCAGCCCCTAATGGGAATGTGCCATGTGTAGTGTCTATATCTTTCTATTTGTCACGGTTAAACACCAGAGGGCGCCATGCTCCCGGACTGTACCCGGAGGAAACCCACCAAGCACGGGGAGAACATGCAAACTCCATGCACACAGAGTCTCCATTTTTGTGTTCTTTTTGTATTTTTCTTTAGTTTGGACTTGATTTCCCAGAGTGCACCTCGGTCAGGTGATGGGAGCATGTTTGTTATTAATTGTCTGCCTAAGTTGAGTTTCTTTGTCTGGCATCTGTTTAGTTAATTCAGTGTTTATGTTTCCTCGTTCTTGGTGTTTAGCTTTTTTTCCCATAGCTCCTGGTTTGTCCTATTCTTGGTTTGGTTCTGTTTAAGTTTCTCCTAGCCATGTGTATCTCCTAGCCATGTGATAGCTTTTAGCCATGTGTTAGCTCCTAGCCATGTGTAAGCTCCTAGCCATGTGTTAGTTTCTAGCCATGTGTAAGCTCCTAGCCATGTGTTAGCTCCTGGCCATGATCATGACGTCGGGCCAAGCTGACCTAGTGGGTAGTCGGCATGCCATCCAATGGAACAGCGTGGAGCACGCAGGAGCGAGTGGAGCGACGTCCTGCAATGCTCAGCGGTGAAAGACAGGAGAGGGCGAGAAGCAGCAACGGCAGAGACGAATGCTCCAACAGCTAGCTGACGAGCTCATCCAGTAGATCAACGCGTGCCGGGCAATCAACGATCAGGAACGCATGCAAACCCTGCTGGAGTTGGGTGCACAGCTCCAGGACCAGTTCGTCCAGCTAGACAAGGGAAGCCCAGAACCTCCAGTCAGTCTCATTACGGACCCAGTTGTTCCAGAGAGCCCCGTGGAGGGCCCAGTTTTTCCAGAGAGCCCCGTGGAGAGCCCAGTTCTTCCAGAGAGCCCCGTGGAGGGCCCAGTTGTGCCAGAGAGCCCAGTGGAGGGCTCGGAGAACCCCGAAAGGCATGAACCAGATCTGCCTCTGCCAGGCCTCGATGAGCTTGTGTTTCCGTCTCTACCCTGCTTCGTCGGCCTCAATGACATCGTGCTTCCGCCTCTGCCAGGCCTCTTCTACGACGAGCTTCCGCCCCTGCCCTGCTTCGCTGACCTCAACGACGGCGGGCTTCTGCCCTACGACGACGAGCTTCCGCCTCCGCCCTGCTTTGTCGACTACGTCGAGTTACCGCTTCTACCCTGCTTGGACTTCAATGACGACGACAACTTTTTGCTTCCGTCTCTTCCCTGCTTCCTCAACGACCTCGAGCTACCGCCCCTGCCCAGCTTCGTCGACCTCGAGGACGTCGTTCAGCATCCTCCGCCGCTCAATCTCAAGGACGTCATGCTGCCACCTCTTCAGCTCCAGTGCTTCTCGCTCCGCCGCCCGGATTCGACGATGACCCAGCTCCAGTGCTCCTCTCTTCGCCACCCGGACGTTCTTGGTGTCATGCCATTTTCCCTAGCTCCTGGTTTGTTCTATCCTTGGTTTGGTTCTGTTTAAGTTTCTCCTAGCCATGTGTAAGCTCCTAGTCATGTGTTTGATCCTAGCCATGTGTATCTCCTAGTCATGTGTTAGATCCTAGCCTTGTGTATCTTCCTAGCCATGTGTTAGCTCCTGTTAGGAAGCGGTGTTTAGTTATGTTCAGTTCTTTTTATTAAAAGACTTTTCCCCATGATCGCCTCTGCATACATGACTTCTCCAAAGCCCACATACAGCTCCCGTTACACTATTAATAGTCATTTTTATTTAATTTTTATGCATTTTTTATATATTTTAATTAACAATAATAGTAGTAATATTAGCAATTAACATGAGCTTTGAACCACATTTTTAAGAAAAAGAAAGTATCCTGCCAGCATAAGTATTCAACCATTTAATTGTTATCTTGTTGTGTATAATAATAATCGTTCAGAATGATCAATCATAAATTTTAATATCATTAAGCACAATGTAGCCACACCAAACTATACATGTGTCAGCTATTACTGTACGTGCTCTCTTTTTTAAAATTTCATTGTGTTTTTAATCCATATAAAACAAAGTTAAACTGTCATACAATTTCTGTCTCCTATACATCAGCAACCTGGTAAAAAAAAAATTCTAAATGGCTCTAACCTGAACCATTCAATAACTACTTCTTTTCTTTGTGTAAATGTTATGCTGCAACCTGCTGCTGTATTTTGGACGACTGTCATGAATAACGACGGTAACAAACACCATCATTCAACAGCAAATCTAGCAATATTTTGGACAGTGTTTAGATCATTTCTATAAAGGAAAGTCACCATGACTATGGCAAGCTGTTTTAATGAATAGTCTGAATACTGTATGTATAACAGATATCCATAGTTAAATTTTTCCTAGTCAAAATTAGAGAACATTTTAGATATCCACAGTGATATCCTTCATATGCCCAGTTGTCACTTCAGATATCCACAGCATCACTTTTCCTAGGATGAATGACATCGCTTCTCCCATTCATGTTTGTCGTGTTTCTCGTTACAGATATCTTTAAATAAGTTGTAAATATGTACAATGTGAAATGTGGATATCCCTATGCATAATTTCAGTTTGAGTTATCTACAGTTAAATTCTGACTAGTCGTCATTTCAATTCAAGATATCTACAACTACCCTCAATTAAATATACAAACCGAATTCCAAAAAAATTGGGACACTAAACAAATTGTGAATAAAAACTGAATGCAATGATGTGGAGATGGCAAATGTCAATATTTTATTCAGAATAGAACATAGATGACAGATCAAAAGTTTAATCCGAGAAAATTTATAATTATAAATGAAAAATGTTGATTCCAAATTTCACGGTGTCAACAAAACCCAAAAAAGTTGGCACAAGTAGCAATAAGAGGCTGGAAAAAGTAAATTTGAGCATAACGAAGAGCTGGAAGACCAATTAACAGTAATTAGGTTAATTGGCAACATGATTGGGTATAAAAAGAGCTTCTCAGAGTGGCAGTGTCTCTCAGAAGCCAAGATGGGTAGAGGATCACCAATTCTTACAATGTTGCGAAGAAAGATAGTGGAGCAATATCAGAAAGGTGTTACCCAGCGAAAAATTGCAAAGACTTTGCAGTTATCATCATCAACTGTGCATAATATCATCCGAAGATTCAGAGAATCTGGAACAATCTCTGTGCGTAAGGGTCAAGGGCGTAAAACCATACTGGATGCCCGTGATCTCCGGGCCCTTAAACGACACTGCACCACAAACAGGAATGCTACTGTAAAGGAAATCACAGAATGGGCTCAGGAATACTTCCAGAAACCATTGTCAGTGAACACAATCCATCTGCCGTCGCCAACTGAAACTCTACAGTGCAAAGAAGAAGCCATTTCTAAGCAAGATCCACAAGCACAGGCGTTTTTCATTGGGCCAGGGATCATTTAAAATGGAGTGTGGCAAAATGGAAGACTGTTCTGTGGTCAGACGAGTCACGATTCGAAGTTCTTGTTGGAAATGTGGGACGCCATGTCATCCGGACCAAAGAGGACAAGGACATCCCAAGTTGTTATCAACGCTCAGTTCAGAAGCCTGCATCTCTGATGGTATGGGGTTGCATGAGTGCGTGTGGCATGGGCAGCTTGCATGTCTGGAAAGGCACCATCAATGCAGAAAAATATATTCAGGTTCTAGAACAACATATGCTCCCACCCAGACCTCATCTATTTCAGGGAAGACCCTGCATTTATCAACAAGATAATGCCAGACCACATTCTGCATCAATCACAACATCATGGCTGCGTAGGAGAAGGATCCGGGTACTGAAATGGCCAGTCTGCAGTCCAGACCTTTCCCCTATAGAGAACATTTGGCGCATCATAAAAAGGAAGGTGCGACAAAGAAGGCCCAAGACGATTGAACAGTTAGAGGCCTGTATTAGACAAGAATGGGAGAGCATTCCTATTTCTAAACTTGAGAAACTGGTCTCCTCGGTCCCCAGACGTCTGTTGAGTGTTGTAAGAAGAAGAGGAGATGCCACACAGTGGTGAAAATGGCCTTGTCCCAACTTTTTTTGGGATTTGTAGACACCATGACATTTTGATTCACCATATTTTTCCCTTAAAATGATACATTTTCTCAGTTTAAACTTTTGTTCCGTGATTTATGTTCTATTCTGAATAAAATATTGACATTTGCCATCTCCACATCATTGCATTCAGTTTTCATTCACAATTCGTTTAGTGTCCCAACTTTTTTGGAATCCGGTTTGTACCTATACTTATCTTTTTCAGATATCTTTTTTTTATCTTATATTATTTTTAACTAGTAAAAACAATGTTATAGATGCCTTGTAGATGTTCATTATGCAGTTATGAATAGTCATAATTTAGTATCAGATATCTATTATTAAGTTTTACATGTACATATATTTATATTAATTTGGATTAAAGATATCTCAAAGTAGAGATATTGTTAACTTTCATTTTGCCTAGTTAAATTGTAATTACAGATTTATTAATGTAATTACAGATAAATTATGTTACAAACCACTTTTTGTAAGTCGCTCTGGATAAGAGCGTCTGCCAAATGCCTAAATGTAAATGTAAAGATCTGTAATTATGTCACAAGTTACAGCAAGTAGGAGGAGGGGCTTTTCCAATCTGGCTTAGTGTTCAATCCATAATATAAACTTGGTATAGATTGCAAGATTGAATAGTGACTATGTTAGAGAAATATGAAGAACAATTTTAAATTGTTCAAGTCCCCACAGATATCTATAATTGTGATTTAGGATATCTGACAAGTTGAATGTCAGTGATTGTCTTTGACAATCCATAATTCATTTTTGACTAGTTACAATTACTTTCCATACATGAATGCCTGTGTGCAAGCAATTCTACTCACAGGAAGGTATAATGCTCCTCTCAGTGAGAAAAAGATGCACCATGTTCAGCGAGACATGGATGAATTATTTCACCTGAGCTCCCATGAACAGAGGACTAAAATGCTTTCAAATTTTATAACATAATCATGCATTATTATTCTAATTGTCTTTAGGGGGCTAAGTTTAAATTTAGGGATGCTTGACCTGTGCTTGTGTTGTATTGCAATATTTTAGTAACCTCTATGGTGTGTGGCATATATTCATATGGCCTAATGACATCAAAATTGCATACAATGTTAAGATGGACAAAAACCACTCTGAAAGTCTGTGCCTGTGCCCCGATATTAGCACATTTACAAGTAGATGGTTCTGTTATAGCCAGATGAGACTGCAAATTGCATTAATTAAGCAATTTTTATTAAATAAAGCAATTCTGACAGAAAGAATGCTAAATGTTATCCTACATACTGATGTTATTTAAGCTAATATTAACAAAACTATCAACCAGCTTGTACACATGAGAATGTGCTAAACCCAGTCCAGTGAGTGCTTCCAATTGCTATGTGGAAATGATGGCCAGTTGACAAGTCACTGAGCAGCTGTTGGTGTGCTCTGGGGAACACCATAAAGGGGCTCCACTGTCTAAAGATAGTGATTTAGCAAGTATGCTTGAATGCAGATCAAGAGGTGCCTTCTCCCATTTAATGACATGTGCTATGTCTACTGTACCTCTTGAGCATTACTAAGTGAATCAGCAATAACAGATTGAGTAGGGTGGATGTAGTAAAGGTTTTTTTCTTCCCCCCTCTCTCTCTCTCTCTCTCTCTCACACACACACACACACACACACACACACACACACACACACACACACACAGACACACATACACACCCACACACACACACACACACACACACACACACACACACACACACACACACACACACACACACACACAGATTTATCAGATGCTAACACTATCTGATATTGCTTATTCTGTTCACAGACGCTGGACATGATGCCAGTCTATCACAGGGCACACAAGCATACACTCAAGTCACTGTGCATAGTGCATAGGCACTTTGGTCCCCCATGATGATTATGCCCTTGGATTTAAACTATCAATCCTTGTGCTCTGTTGTCACCTTTAGAATAGAGTAATATTACACACTTGAGCATTTCTAAGAAAAAAAAAAGATATTTATAATTTTTCAGATATCTTTTTTTCATCTGACTGTTTGATCTTGAGTGATGCTTATTCATTATGTACACCCCACCCTCACCCAAAAATAAATAATTTAGAGAATATACAATGATGTCGTGGCACGTTGCATTTTGGGCAGCCTTCGATATGTTTTAGTATATGTTTCTTCAAGACAAATCAGCATAGAAAAAACTGTAGAATATGTGAAATTTAAATGCAACATCAAGACCATAATAAATAAAGGAGCTGTATAACACAAAAAGTATTCTGGAACTGTAAACTTTTCAGTGAGTCTAATAGTCTTTAATTCAGTTTTTATCCTTATTGTGCTTAAATTTATCATGAATGAAGGCATAAAATTCGAATAGCATTTACAGAAGACTTAAAGCAAAGTACAGTGATGATACTCTTAGGGGCAGAAAAACATTTGAATGGGTCAAACATGTTTGTGAATGACAATCTCAGCTCCGAGCCTCCAATCCTGGAATAGTGTGCTATTACTTATCCAAGAAATCTGATTGACCATTTTCTCCAAATTTCTATTTTTCCAAATTGGGACAATCTCGATATCGCGCTCAATTAGGGACACAATTTGGTAAAACTTATATCAAAATGTCTGGCCAAGTCTCCTAAGCACAATGAAATTATCTCAACCTCGATGCAAAATGTAAAGCTTTTGAGTTTATGAGTATCTGATTGGTAGCCAGGCCAAATTACTTTGATTCCCTGACTCCTAGTTTGTACGATTGGAAGACACATTTTGATTTTACAAACTTACAAACATGGTAAAATGGTTACAAAGAAGACACATCAGATCAAAGAACTATAAAAACTAGAGGACTGCTTTAAATGGAGAAAAGTGGTGTTTTTTGGAGAAGGCCTACCATGTGGTCCTTATCAAAAAGAATATTTACTGATTTAGCTCTAAGTTAACTCTAAGTAAAGTTTCCTGGTTGCTATTAGTCAGTTTACATGATGACCTTTGAGCTTTCTGTGACATGCCCTGCCTAATGGAAGTGTGGTTGGTGGGACACCATAGGCATTCAGCCGGAGAACATTTTTGTATAATTTTTCTTTTAGAAATAATAAACAAGAACATTTGTTGCCAGTTAGTGGGGTTTGCAGCAGTTTTACATTCACATTGTTTGGTGTATTGTTTTTCGAATATTACATTCTCAATATTTCTTTTATTAATGACAATATTTATGAAATAAATGCTTAACATTATGAAAATTTTTAAAAAGCTGTGCAAGGCCACTGGCCAGACATGTTATAAATAACACAACAGGTTAGAATAGCACATGTACCAGTTGTTTACATGGTAAATATTTTTAGTCATTCAATTCAATTCAATTTGTATTTGTATAGCGCTTTTAGCAATTGTCATTGTTGCAAAGCAGCTTTACACAATCAAAAGAATTATTTAAGTTTGTATGCAATGTGAATATGTATGAATCAGAATGATCAGATTGTCCCTGGTGAGCAAGACAAGAGCGACAGTGCCAAGGAAAAACTCCCTGAGATGGGGATTAAAAGTCATAGACAGTAGCAACAAGAAACATTTTCTAACATTATTTGGTTCATTATTGATTAGGTGCAAGGTATGTTAATTATGTCAAAGAATAGGTTAAAAAGCAAAGTGTGCCTTGCAGTGTTGGGGGACGTTACTTTTTAAAGTAACTAATTACAGTACATTACAAACAAAATTATTGTCTTTACAGTTTTTCTCAGTTGCTTTGGTGCTTTTCTCAGATCAGACTTAAAAATCTCAAAACCATTAGTGCAACCTCCACAACATTTAGTCATGTGTGCACATCATAGTAGCAATTTCTCCTTCCTCTGAACAAATTGCAAATGTCCTTGGACATGTATCAGTTGCTTTCATACAGTTCTCTGCCGTTTTATAACATTATCATTTGCTTATGTCATGTCAGTCAAAATGAACTATAGTTTTGAATGCTGAATAGTCGTTTCCAATAAAACTAATAGTCTTCATTTCATTGCTTTAGTCGTTACATACAAAATTGTTGAATTAGTTATCAAATTCTTTCAAGCAAATTTGATACCTTTCTTTATAATTTTTTCCTGGAAATGTCTCCTAAATTGAACAAACAAGTATGTTGTTGTGTGGGATAATGTCCGTTTTCACCAGTCACATCAGGTCAGACAGTGGTTTGTAGCCCATGACAGAATGCTGGTTGAATATCTTCCTCCCTACTCCCCTATTCCGATAGAGGAGTTTTTCTCTGCCTGGAAGTGGAAGGTTTATGACCGGCATTCACATGCACAAATGGCCCTCCTAGCAGCCATGGATGCAGCATGTGAGTCATGCAAAGGGTGGATTCGCCACTCCAGGAGATACTTTCCTCGCTGCATTGCAAGGGATGATATCCGTTGTGATGTAGATGAAAATATGTGGCCAGACAGACAGGAACGTCTGGATGTGCCAGAATGATTTACGTATGTTCTGTTACAATATATACTGTTATATTGTTCACATTTGTGCACAACTCTATCAAATGGGGGTTTCTTGTGTTTATTCTACATAAGTGACTGCAGAGTAGTTTTCTTTTGCACAATGTTGTAGAATTACAAACAGCCTACACAGTAAAAATGTGAAACATTACATCTTGTACTCACTTACTTCCCTAACTACAGGAATGTCTAACTTTACTGTAGATTTTACTGTATATGGCTGTACAAAAAGTGTATAGTTCTGTCTTGAGCATTTTCAGGTATTGTCACCGAGGTCTCACCTTTTTTGCATTGGAAAACACTGAGAGAATACTCTAAACTGTCCTAATGAAAACATGACAAAGCCATTTGACTATCTTGTTCATTCAGATGGTGTCAAGACTTCTCATGTTGATGACTCTGGCAGTTTCATTGACATGAATACTTGCTTTTGAGGAATGGATTATCGATTATGAGCAAGTGACCTGCTTTTGCAGGTTATCCACTAGGTTTTGCCATTTGCACCAATTGTTTTGAGAAATACACTAACTGCTGTGCAAATGTTAATAGTGATGTGAGAAAAGCACCAAAGCGACTGAGAAAAACTGTAAAAAGTAATCAGTTACATTACACCGTTACCTTCTGATAAAAGTTAAAACTAGTTAGAGTACTTTTCCATTGCAGAAAATGAAAGCTCCTTTGTGATTCCTCATGCATGTTGTTTTAGTCAAGACCTTTATAATTATTCTACCATCATCACTCCCATAACCTGTTAACTACTAATACCCCAATATCACCTATGCGGTTTTGCGCGGTGGCCGTAAGTACGATTCATCATGATTCACCGCGAGTTTTGGCGCTGTGATTATTTTCCATTTTTCCGCACGCCAGTCCTCCTCACATAGTCAAAGCGCATACTGTAGGTGAGATAGGGGTATAGCAGGAATAACAAAGGTGGGCGGGTTATCTGGGGCGGGTCTTGTAGGAAGACTTTCACACACACACACACACACACACACCAACGAATTGGGAATGACTGCTGTCTGGCTCACGGATTACATAAATTGTCTGACTAAAAGAGAGAGACACTGAGCTGCAGAAAATGTGCTTTGAGACAGAGGCTGGAGTGAAGGACCGATGTAGAGTGAGATAACTTACAATTAGTCTCAATACTTATTATAATTCAGATTATACTGTAAATTATGTTGGTGTATCATTATTTATTTATTTATTTTAGTTCTGTGTGCCCCTTTCTAAATCTGAGCACCTGCCTAGAATTCTACTAGGATTCTGCTACATTACCATGCCTGAGAACTAGCTGTTGTCCTCCACATAAATCGCTCAGTGTGTGTTGCTTTGACATCTGTCTGCCTGAAGTGTAATGATGAGGTCCAGCCAGGATGACACAGTTGACTCAGCAGAAGCACACAAAGCGAAAAAAAAGCTTCCCACACAGCATGTACATCTACAACATCTCATGTCTGTTGTAGACAAATCACTAATGCACCTTTTAATTGTTATAACAATATTTCTTTCAAAAGTTTCTTTTTGGATTGGCACCCTGTCCAGGGTGTACCCCGCCTAGTGCCCGAAGTCTCCTGGGATAGGCTCCAGGTCCCCCGCGACCCTGAACACAGGATTAAGCGGTATAGAAAATGAATGAATGAATGAAGTTTCTTTTTTTCAAAGTATAGAAATGCATCATGACCCCTGAATGCAGCAAACCAGGTGCTAATAGTAACACTAGCACACTAGCACGATGAAAATAGGATGGAAAAGAGGCATATTGATTGTAAAGTGAAACAGAAGGTGCATTACAATCTAACTAATGTACACAATTCCTGTAATTGAGTATAAGCAGAGATAACCCAGATAAAATATTCCTCCTGTAAAAACAGAAGTCCTCCATAGCACATTTGTACTTATGAAAAAGTACAAAAATCCTTACCCTCAATGTACCAAAAGTATCTTTAAATATGAATGTACTGAAGCTGTACCTGAAATAATAGTAAAAGTATCTCTCTCTCTGTGTGCTTCCAAACTCTCTGTGCTTCTCTCTGTGCATGTGAAGTGAATGTGCTGTTTTTTGTCACAGTCTGAAACAATCTTCACTTTTTAACTCCTATATGAGAAAGCGTTTCAAGGTGGGAAGGCAAATCACACAATTGCATATCATACTCAGCAGGTGGCAATATAACCACATCAAATCCTACACACCATCGTGGTTATGTAACGCAAAGCCATGCACAATTGTAGTGAAAAAGAAAGTACAAATATGTGTTGTAGGATTTAGAGGAGTAAAACATATCCACTAATATGGTATCCACTGGATAAGTCATCCTACACCCCCCCCCCCCTCTTCTCTCCTCTCTCATCTTTCTTGTGAGGAAATCTGTTTTGATATACAAGCATGCTCCCGGAACTAATTATGCTCACAGTCCAAGGTTTAGCCCATTGGAAAACCATGGACATTAACACAGGGTTGTCTTCCATCAAAGTTTTCCACTAAATTTTGCAACATAGCTGAGGGGATTTGTGCTCATTCAGCCAAATGAGTATTATTAAGGCCATGTAAAGTATTCCAATTCATCCATACTGGTGTTCTTCTTTGGGGTCGGGGCTCTCACCACTTGGTTTGTCAATAGCATGTCAACATGTCATCATGACATGGACCTTCCTTTGTCATGATGACATGGACCTTACTTTGTGCATAATTGCAATATCTTGATGAAACAATTTTGAGCATTTTAAAAACAAATAAACAAGCAAAGAAAACAGGAATGCTACTGCACATAAAGACAGTTGTGTGCTTGCATCTCTTTGGCGAATTCTCATATATGAGTATAAAGTAGTCTGTCTATTCATGGTGTGGATAGAAACAGGTGCAGGGGTTTCAAATGCTGGTTTCTTCCAAGGTAGGAAAAAAAAGTATCAAGCCATGAAATGTGTGGGTCTAGAGATTTGCTGTCCTTTTAAGTGGATCAGAGTTTTGTAGACCAGAGACTTTTAGCCTCTTACAGAGCTCTTGCGTATATCTCATCAATAAGATTAAATAAAGAAATATTCACTAAATAAGTAATTCAGTATTTCTTTCCATATTTATGAAATCAGATTGCGTCAGAGTTAGAAGAACTGACATATGTTAAAAATTAAAAGTTCACTAACGTCAAAGAAAGAGGAAAGTGGTCAAAGTGACATAAATTTGAATTACAGTCCCAGGAACATATTGCAATTCATCATGTATGTACAAGTATATGGCTTATTATGAACTGGGAATAGGTAATTAATGTGCATGCGTAGAATTAACACAATTTCCTCTCTTAAAGGATACAACAAAAAGCATTTTCCATATCATTCAGATATCAGGAGCCGTCATTGGGTAAGATGGATGGATGGATGGATGGATGGATGGATGGATGGATGGATGGATGGATGGATGGATGGATGGATGGATGGATAGATAGATAGATAGATAGATAGATAGATAGATAGATAGATAGAAAGAAAGAAAGAAAGAAAGAAAACATTTGACGATGAAGACAAGTGACAGCAGTGCAAAAAGTGAGTAATGCAAGACTGAGGAATTGAAAGTCAATGCAGATTATGGTACACCCTGAACAGTGAGTCTGTTGTCCACTTTTCCAGCAAGTCATGCTCAAGTCTCAGCTCTCCTAAATACCTTGTTCAATTGTGTGCTATCTCTGCTTTAGAGGTTCCCACCTCAACACACTATAGCTCTAGTTATCTTTGGAGAATGTGTGAATCATAAATGGAATCATTTAAGCAAATGAAGGCAGATACTTAAAGCCATAGTAAACTATTTTAAAATGGAGTAAAAGGCTCCTAACACAAAAATAGCTATAACCGATAGATTATACATTTTACAGTATTATACATTGTATTTTTTTTTTTACCTCAGTTAAGTTAATGCCTCACATTAAAATATAAACAAGATATGATATAACAAGAAATGACCGCGAAAAGTCTAGCTGATGAAATAAAGCCCTACATGGGCAGCTGCTGAGAATAAATTGTGATTGTGACGGTGCAGGGTGACAGCAGCTGTGTTGTGTGTAAATTGGGGAGTGGGAGGTAGGGAAAAAGGGAAGAGAGGTAAAGAGAGCAGGAGGGGAAAGAGGTTGAGTGGACAGAGGTCTATAGTGGATGGTATCCAGTTACAGGCAGATTTCCAATCTTAGATACCTGATTGGAGCCTGGGCACAAGGAATCCAAGGACAGAACAAGGGTAAACGCTGCTGTCAGAACTAACCAAAAAGCTCATGTATAGCTCATCTCAAAAAAGGTTATGAGACAAACTCCTCTAAAATGTCAGGTTAAATAACGTATGTAAAATTTATTTAACCAAAACCAACAGTCATGTAAGAATTATAAGCAATGAATCATGAAACTAATTAGTTTATTAAAACCCTCTTTATAATGTTTGAATTGTTCTATGATGAAGAAAAGAACACGGAACACAAATAGGTCATGCTGTCAGGCGGGTCAACTATTGTTTCTAAACTTTCAGTTTGCCAAGCTCTAGGCCTTTCCATCAGCTGGTGTAATGACTCAAGCCAGCTGACACACAAAACAGGCACTGCTATACCATAATAAACTTTTTCAGGATAAGATTTTAGCCCGATCGTTAATTACGTTAATTAAATTTATTTTAAGAAATTTTATTTAATTATTAAATACATCATGGTCAACAACAAATCTCTCTCTCTCTCTCTCTCTATGTATAGATAGATAGATAGATAGATAGATAGATAGATAGATAGATAGATAGATAGATAGATAGATAGATAGATAGATAGATAGATAGGCTGAAATAAAAAAAGACATTTCATTCTAAACATTGCTACAGAAGTTTACATGAAAAAAAATAACATCTAAATTGAAAGATCTATAGGTCTTTTCTGAGATTTCAGATGAAATTCTGCAATATTTGAACTATCGCTCATATTTGGGAATAATGAAACAACAAAACTTAAAAAAAGTGTTAAACATTTTACCTGTTGTGGCCAGGGCCAGTAGAAAGATGAAACACAAGATATAAACTAAGACCTTCATGTTGGCTGCCAGGAGAACTGTAAAAGCCTAGATGACTATATATACCATCCTCAAAAGGTCAAGGGGCACGCAGCAGTGAGGCCATCACTCAGAGAGAAGTTCTAGGTGGAGCATGTGTGCGTCACATTGTGGAAGGGGGTTGGTCCTCAAATGCGTCACTGCAGAATGGTATGCCACTGAGGACTGTACATACTGGAGCAGCTGAATGTCTTTTTTAGTCATTGTGCCTAAATAAGAGGTGTACAGCCAACCCAGCCCCCATTTTACATGCAATGGACATAACACTTTTGTTGGCTAGACCAAGTAGAGCTGAGCTCTGGTACTATATCACTAGCCGTAATGATCACAATTTCACAACATTCTCTATAAAAATATTTATACTTTTGTAAAATGCGTTTATGTTTTTATTTTAAGGTCAGTTTTTTATTTTAAGGGTTCATGTCTTATATACTTTTTCATGATTTTCCAGAATGAAATTTAAAAAAATAATTTTTTTGCACTTCTGCATGAGATGAATACAACCATGTACCTTATGTAGAGACAATGGCCTTTTTGGTCTTGCAGTCATCCTTTGGATATGGATGTAACGTTCATTGTATATAATTTTGCTGTATATGGCAATTAAATTTAAATAGCTTTTTTTCTTGCTCAGATACAGACTATTATTGCATAATTTTCTTTCCACCTGGAATTAATTTATTCATTAATTTGAAGAGCAATTACTTCTATAATTCTACTCTTCTGTTCAGAAAAACAGAATGATATGTTCTGTGATGACTTGTGACTACAGTCACTCAATAGATTTGGCAGATAGATTCAATAGATTTCTGGTGAAATTGGCACAAACAGTACCTGAGCCCCAGTACCTGTAGCTCACAAAGATATAGCAAGGATTGATTTCTGGTAAACACTGAAATGAGGAAGGGTTCATTTGAGTCTGAGATTAGGAGACGTCAAAATGAAATATGTGGTTTAAGGATTGAAATGTTGCTTTTTTTCTTTTTACCATTAAGAACATTAAGATAAAGTTAAATATTAATATTTTGGTGTTAGAGACTTCCTGTTTAAAATAAAACTTACATGGGTGTTTGACATGACATGGCAGATTATCATAAAATAGACATAGCCATTGGTAATTAAATACAATAATAAGTTGTTCAAATATAGAAATTTATTGTTATCATACAGGATGACAAATGGATCTCATTTAGCGACAGGCAAAATCTGTCACACCATATGCTGTACCGTCAGACCATATGGGGTTTCAAGCACAAAATTGAATAGTTCCTTTATTTAATTCCCGGTCCATTCTAGTGTATTTATCTCCAATCTTGGTTGTTCTTATTCTGTGTTCAAGCTTGCGGTGTATCGTTGTCTGGATTTTGTTCTTTCTTGTTTTGTCTTTCTTATCAAAGTCTTAACATCTGCACATATGCCCTGCTTGCATCCCATCATTCTTGACGATTTATGCAAAAGCATCACACCAAAAATGGAAAAAGGTACTGAACTGGGAGGGTCAACAATATTTGATTAATTTGTAAAAAAAAAAAATAATAATAATTACATAAGACCACTTTTTAGACCTCCAGTGACTTTCTGAGATGTTATTTATACTTTTTCTTTTATTTTAGGTTTATGTTTAAGCTTTGTCAAGCATGTTTGGGACATGCACCATATGAGATTTTTCATGTTTGAAAATTGTAAATTTAAAAAAATAATTTAAAAAAGTAATAATAATAATTATTATTATTTAATTAAAAAGGTGAGTGAGTGAGGAATTGCATTACTATTAATTAATGCAATTACTATTCATTACTATTGCGTTACTATTCATTGAGTGAGACTTTTTTAATAAAGTTTACTGACAAAATAACTTTTTTTTTATGTTTCACACTCTGGACCACAAAAAAATGGGCAAGACAGGTCAACTACCCCTATACCTGTTAAAAATCAATTATATTGTTTTACCATTTATGATTTAAAAGTTATTATAAATCATCAGAGGTGGAAAGAGTAATAAAATTTTGTACTCAAGTACAAGTACTGTTACTTCAGTGAAATTTTACTTAAGTACAAGTAAAGTTACCATTATAAAAATCTACTCAAGTAAAAGTAAAAAGTAGCTCATTAAAAAATGTACTCAGAGTAAAAGTTACCGAGTTACTTTTTTATTTTTTTAACAGCAGGGGTAGGATGAGGCATTCTAGCGTAGTTCAAAAAAGATGAGCAGATATAAATCTCAAACTAGTTGTTTTTAACTGAAGGAACACCTTTGCATAATAAAGCTGTTGTCTTTCTTGTGCTTGAAAATCAAAGTGGTCACTTAAATATGGTGTTACGTCCCAGTCTAGGGCCATAGAGCAAAAGAATGGTTCAGGGTTCTATTTATAATATATATAACTGTATGGAAATGGTGGTATATGAAAGAACTAGATCCAATCATTAACTGATGAAATAATGAGGTTTGTATACACACACACACACACACCAGGGGGGGTGTTCTTTGTACGTCGCTAACTCAGTTAGCTGGATTTGATTGTTGTGGATTTGTCCTGATCTTGGATTGTTTCGTTCTTCGATGCTCATCTCGCATTTGCTGTCATAGCAACATGTCCGTAAGCTTGAACCTGCTCGGTAGCAGGTTTATTTCATGTAAACAGGATTAAGGCTGCGCTCCTGCCAGGTTATGATTGGTTGAAATGGTGAGGTCACATCTGATTGGTTAAAGAGCGCTGACGTGGACTGACTCACGTGGGGAAAGAAAAGTATCTTGCATATATATATATATATATATATATATATATATATATATATATATATATTTATATATACGGCTTGCCATAATTGATATCAAATATTATATTAGAACATAAATTCATAGGTTTTTTATTATTATAATAAACTCTAGGCACGAGACAGCCCTCAAGACCATTAATTCAAATTCTTGTATAATGTTTATTTTGTAACACATTTATTTTTCAGGGTTTCGTTATGAATATGCAAATAAATATATATATATATATATATATATATATATATATATATATATATATATATATATATATATATATATATAAAATAATATTTTTTTTATAATGAAAAATTGGACAAAACTAATTTTATTATAAAGTAAACAATATAAAAGTATACATGTTTTTGAAAAAAATTCATATTTCTATTTTCCATATACAAACATATTTATTTTCATATTTCTTATTTTATTTTATTGTCTCATGGAATTTGTAAAACATATGTGCATATTATGTTCTAATATAATATTTGATAGCGATTATGTGTGTGTGTGGGGGGGGGGGATCCATGGCAGGGAAGCATTTCAGCGCATAACAGGTGTTAAAAAAAAAATTGAGCTTGTTCTTTTGTCATTTCGTCAACCAATCAAAGGGCTTGTGATCATTGTTTCTACTGTCGATGCATATCGCCTTTTAAACCAACGCACGAACGCGCAATAATCCTAGACAACTCAATCCGGCCATACTAATCATCAACAACAGGTGTGCTCGAAGAACCAACTTAGCCAGAGCGTAATTAGCACGATGATCTCATCTTATATGTGTCAGTTCATCTCGGATGTTTCAAGCGACGTACGAAGAATACCCCCCTGGACTCCCTAAACCAAAAACGATGAAATTATCTACAAATATATACAAAGTCCAACCAAACCAAAGGGACAAAGCAATAATCAAAGTCAATTGGAGGCAAAAAGCCAAACCAGAATACACAACCAAATATCAAAACGCCAAAATCACAACCTCTTTCACCTTTCCCGCGTCTCTCTACGGTTAATATATGTTCGCGCTAGTCGATGACGTCACTCTCAAGGCGGAAGCGACCGTGTGGAAGGTCAGGTAGCTGCCGATATCAGAAAACCTGGAGTGGAGTCTGGAGCGGCGCGCAACCAGGACATGATACACACACGCGGCGCGAATGGAGCATTTATACAAAGCATAATATTTTTATTATTTTATCATTTTCATTCATTTATTTTTTACTCAGTAGCGAATATGATTTAAAATGTAGCGAATTACAATACTTCAAACAAAACGTACTTAAGTAAAAGTAAAATTACAGATTTTTTAAACTACTTTAAAAAGTAGAAATACACAAAAAAGCTACTCAATTACAGTAACGCGAGTAAATGTAATTCGTTACTTTCCACCTCTGTAAATCATAAATGGTAAAACAATATAAATGATAATTGTATATTAACTTGATATTGTTGGTTGCTATGCTACTGAAAGTGGTGGCGTTAAAAAGGTGTTTACCATGTCTTGACTGTACTAAACCATACCCTGCTTTAAAGCATGTAACAATACCATTACCAATTTAACACTGTTTTCAATTGATTTATTAAAATTATTTTTAACTTGACTACAGTACTTCAAAGCACTTTTTGTAAGTCGATCTGGATAAAAGACTAAATGAGTAGGTGCCAAATGCCAAATTTACTGGGCATTGTAAAAATGGAGGATTGGAGGATTGGAGGTCTCATCGCTTGGATGCCCCGTGTGTCTCTTTAGGATGCGCCTGGTGTCTGGGGATGATTCTATCTACTTAGAAGATGGTTCTGGCCTCGACTGGTGTTGTCAGCTGTTTCTCTGAGGACTTGACAATTCGAGAGTTCAGGACTGGAACTTTCTAGAGTCTCGAATAACTACTGGACTCCATTTTACATCAACTATTATAACATCAATTAACATCAGCTATTATAGCTGAATCTAACACTGTATAAATGCAGATCATTTCCTGCTATCTGTTTCACCCAGATGAGGATGGGTTCCCTGTTGAGTCTGGTTCCTCTCAAGGTTTCTTCCTATTACCATCTCAGGGAGTTTTTCCTTGCCACTGTCGCCCTCGGGCTTGCTCGCCAGGGAATATCTGAACATTTTATTCATACACATTCACATTCCATAAAAACTTAAATAATTCTTTTGACTGTGTAAAGCTGTTTTGAGACAATGTCAATTGTTAAAAGTGCTTTACAAATAAAACTGAATTGAAAATTGAATTGAATTGACGCTTATTCATGTTAATGTATACAATAATGTTTAAAAGGAGCAAACAGCTATAAGAGAAGCACAATATTGTAGACAAAAGACTTATGTAGAAATGTAAATTAAGGTATATAGTACATATGGGAAATGGAAAATATGCTAAATATTTTCACCATGCCTTTTTCAAAATTTACTTTTTTTCCCATAAATTTTCCAGTCCTGGAAAATGTGATTTCCATGTCCATATACTGCAAACCTGAAAAGTTTCACTACCTATTTTTTTTATTTTGACAAATAAACAATTTTTAACAGAAGACATTTTGATATATTGCCAGAATTAACAAAAAGGAGTCATGAAAACCTAAAGCATGGGAAGGTAATAGTATTGTTGAATATGGACAAGAGTTACTGTAAATATAATTTAATCTATTTAATCAATATTTATTTAATCTTTTGTATGTCAGTTCAATTCATTGGATTGATCGGCCAGTTTTTGATTCAGAATCCATTCACAATTTTAAAATTATTTAGGTAAATTGACAAATGTTAAATTTTCTAAAATTGAGAAAATTCCTTAAAAATATATTGCAGCTTTTAACAAAAATACAAACTGCCTCCACTATCCACAAATTGGTTGCACAATACTGTCATTTGAACAAATAACACTTTTTGTTTTCTTTTTTCCCCCGCTTCTTTGGAGGTTACGAACAGATGGTGCATTACCACCACCTTCTGGAATAGTGTGTGGAGCAAAGGATTGGCAGAAAACTGGATTGTCACTTTATATAAGACATGACATTTCAGTGTTTATTTGATATATTTAGACTTTTTAAATACTGCTTGAGAAAAAAAAAAGACAGGAAAATTCAGTCCTGTTGGATTGATTGAATCAAAAACAAAAAGAATTGCTTAACTTGTAACAGTCACAGTCATACCTTTGATACAACTTCCAAAACTTGTGACCTTCTTTTTTGAAAAAAAAAAAAAAAAAAAAAAGAATCCATTTGTCTGGTTCCACAATAAAATGTTAAGCATTTTTATAAAAGACTTGCCATTCAGTCAGCTCGAATTATTGGTATGTATCAAGTTAAATAAAATCTGGAAGTTGAGTCACGTCAACTGGACTTCTGTCTTCTTAGGTAAAATATTTCACTGCTCATCCAAGTAGCTTCTTCAGTCTGAGGGAAGTTGGTAGAATTTCACATATTTGTATCTCCTAGGGTCAAAGATCCTCCTCTGCCTGAAAAGGTTCATTAGGTGAATAATGTAGAAAGTGAGAGTAGGAGGAAGAGTCATTAGAGAGCAGGGGAGGGAGAAAGAGCTGTTGAGAAGATAAGAGAGATTAGGCAAAGACCCCCCAAAAGTTAGTAAAACTGAACCGTGTCGTGCCCAGAGGTGGAAAGAGTAATAAAATTTTGTACTCAAGTACAAGTACTGTTACTTCAGTGAAATTTTACTTAAGTACAAGTAAAGTTACCATTATAAAAATCTACTCAAGTAAAAGTAAAAAGTAGCTCATTAAAAAATTTACTCAGAGTAAAAGTTACCGAGTTACTTTTTTATTTTTTTAACAGCGGGGGTGGGATGAGGCATTCTAGCGTAGTTCAAAAAAGATGAGCAGATATAAAATCTCAAACTAGTTGTTTTTAACTGAAGGAACACCTTTGCGTAATAAAGCTGTTGTCTTTCTTGTGCTTGAAAATCAAAGTGGTCACTTAAATATGGTGTTACGTCCCAGTCTAGGGCCATACAGCAAAATAATGGTTCAGGGTTCTATTTTAAACTGTATGGAAATGGTGGTATATGGCAGAAAGAACTAGATCCAATGATTAACTGATGAAACAATGAGGTTTGTATACACACACACACACACAACAGGAGGAGGATCAGATTCAGGATGGACCCAGGCCAAAATAATAAACAAAATGGTATTTATATTTAGTAGCTAGATTACCTGCAAAAAAAAAAAAAAAACACAAACAAAAATACAGGTACCTTCCCGGACTCCCTAAACCTATATAAACTATATAAACTATATAAAATAGAAACCTAAGCTAAACTATATAAAATACCTGGCTCAAAAAAGTCTCACAGTCTAATATTTCATTGGATTGTTTTAGCTATGATTAAGCTGTGGGACTGCTTTGATAAAATTATATATACATAATATATATAAGGTTATCACCCCCCATCATTCCGTACAATAAGGCAGTCAGCTATCTTCATTTTATTGCCACATAACATCTTGAGCAAATAAATTCCCTCTTCCAAAAATAAATGGCAGCCACGCCCCTGCTACTAGTGAGTGCACAGACATACAGTGAAATTATCTATAAATATATACAAAGACCAACCAAACCATAGGGACAAACAATAATCAAAGTCAATTGGAGGCAAAAAGTCAAACCGGAATACACAACCAAATGTCAAAACGCCAAAATCACAACCTCTTTCATCTTTCCCGCGTCTCTCTCCAGTCGCGCTAGTCGATGACGTCACTCAGGGCGGAAGCGACCGTGAAAGGTCAGGTGATGCCGATGTCAGAAAACCTGGAGTGGAGTCTGGAGCGGCGCGCGACCAGGACTTGATATACACACGCGGCGCAACGGGGTATTTATACAAAGCATAATATTTTTATTGTTTTAGCATTTTCATTCATTTATTTTTTACTCAGTAGCGAATATGATTTAAAATGTAGCGAGTTACAATACTTCAAACAAAACGTACTTAAGTAAAAGTAAAATTACAGATTTTTAAAACTACTTTAAAAAGTAGAAATACACAAAAAATCTACTCAATTACAGTAACGCGAGTAAATGTAATTCGTTACTTTCCACCTCTGGTCGTGCCGTACTATGCAGTGGAAAAGCGCCATAAGATGTAACAGCCAGAGAGATTAGGGAAGTCCTTACAGTAGGTTTGGCTTTCCTGTTGGACCTGATGGTCTTGTGAAAAATAAAAAAAACTAATTTGGCTTAAGATCCCCACGTCTGTTGAAGTGGAGAATTTTCCACTTGCACGTAAATGGCCTCTTTCACACCTCCTTCAAACCATCTTTAGACTCTGTTCAAGATTTCTACATTATCAGACACAAATGTATGTACTCAGGGCCGGACTGGGACACAATTTCAGGCCGGAAAATCCCACACCAACCCAGGCCATTCTATGCATCCAATAAATTTAAAAACCACAGACAGCCTTATTTTTTCCTTCTATACAGGTCTGGAAAAAATAATATAAAGAATATTATAAAAAATAACCAGTTTATGTTTTTTTTTCTTACAGATGCATGTGTTAGTGAGATGAAGTTTTATTAAGTTTAATATAAAAGTTTAGTTTAAGTTTTTAAAGTTTTTTTAACTGATAATATTTCTCCTAAATACAAAATATAAATATTGTTACTTAGAGTGTATATTTAAAGGAAATGACATCACAACACATCAAAATAACCCAAGATCATGCAGTATTTGCAGAGTTTTAATAACTCAAATAAAACATGTTTGGTGGAATAAAATTCAAATTCATAAAAAGACAAATTCTATTTGTCACATACACAGTACGATATGCAGTGAAATGCTTATACGACCGCCAGTAACCTTAAAAAAAATAAAAGCTTATACATAAGAAATAAATATGAATAACCCAGATTTGCAGTATTTCTTGTACCTGTCACTTCTTCTGCTCTAGTTGGTGCAAAACAACCACCTTATTGTAATTTGATTGTTCAGAAACTAAATGAATATGTATTTATTTGTTTATCTTAAAATGTCTTAGATACTCAAATTAGCAAAACAATAAATTTTATCTAATATGTTAAAAATAACAAATTCTTTTATTTTCCTTCTACATGTCTGAATCTGATGTGTGATCACTGTACCAGGGCTAGTGCTAGGCTGACTGTCTCCACCTTGATTTGAAAATAATAATAATAATACTTTTAAACCTCACAAATGAGCAGACATAATCCTAAAAGGTAAAAATTAGAACAAAAATGACTACGTGTGCGCGTGTGTGTGTATGTGAGAGAGAGAGAAAGAGAGAGAGAGAGAGAGAGAGGTGTGTGTGTGTGTGTGTGTGTGTGACAAGTAAAATTTGTTTGTGCATGTTTGTGTGTGTGGGGCTGTGTGTTAACATTTGGGATGTGTGTGTGTGTGTGTATGAGAGAGAGAGAGGTGTACGTGTGTGTGTGTGACGAGTAAATTTGTTTGTGCATGTTTGTGTGTGTGTTGTGTGAGTCTGTGTGTTAACATTTGTGACGTATGTGTGTTTCTGTGTGAGTGCGTGTGAGAGAGAGATGTGAGTGTTAACATTTATGATGTGTGTGTATGTGTGTTATATATGAGTGTGTTTGTGCGTGTGTGCGTGTGTGTGTTAATAAAGCATCAGACTATAATGTTACTCAATGTGATCTCTGAATGTGTGTCTCTGAATGTGAGGTCACTCAATATAATGTCCCTCAGAAAGTTATTAACCACTTTTCAGGATAGGTTTAAGGCATCGCCACGGCTGACCCGTTTGGGATATCAAAAATCCCTCTACAATTTTTAATCCTCAATGTCTTTACATCACATCGGCCCTGTTTTTTTGGCGATCTTATAAATCCCCTAGGAGGAGTATATCAAAATCCATCGGGTATGTTTTGGCAAACAACCTAAAATAACTGACTTCCCTGTTGAGTTGAGCCCATGACATGCAATGTGAAAGTTGAGCCAATGACAGGGTTTCGCATGCATAAGTGCAATATAATCTGAATAATCCTTAGGAAAACAAGAGAATCCTGCTTGGGCCCTAAATATGGTTGCAACCACGAAAGAGCTGGCCCAAGGACACTACGCCATCGCCATCCGGGCACACCAGAAAGACAGTGGGCACATGCAGTTAAAGGGGACATACCAATACCATTTAATTCAATTCAATTCAATTTTATTTGTATAGCGCTTTTAACAATTGACATTGTCTCAAAACAGCATTACACAATCAAATGAATTATTTAAGTTTGTATGGAATGTGAATGTGTATGTATCAAAATGGTCAGATAGTCCCTGGTGAGCAAGCCGAGGGCGACAGTGGCAAGGAAAAACTCCCTGAGATGGTAATAGGAAGAAACCTTGAGAGGAACCGGACTCAACAGGGAACCCATCCTCATTTGGGTGAAACAGATAGCAGGAAATGATCTGCATTTATACAGTGTGTTAGGTGGCAGGCAGGTCAGCTATAATAGTTGATGTTAATTGATGTTAAAATGGAGTCCAGGTAGTTATTGGAGACTCAGATAGACTTGTAGAAAGTTTCAGTCCTGAACTATCGAATTGTCAAGTCCTCAGAGAAACAGCTGACAACACCAGTCGAGGCCAGAACCATATTCTAAGTAGAGAGAATCATCCCCAGACACCAGACGCATCCCAAAGAGACACACGGGGCATCCATGTAACGAGATCTCCAACCAGAAACGGGGCACCAGGATGGGTCAGACAGGTCCGGAGGGAAGAGGGAGTCTGGATCACTGGCAGCTCAGGGATGACATGTGTAACTCGACAGAGAAAGAGAGAGAAAGAGTGAAAGGGGGAGACAGGGGGAGAGAAGAAAGAGAAAGAGGGGGAGGAAGAAAAGAAGAGGAGAGATGGCAGTTAGGTATGGTCACAGTCACATAATGTATAATGTGAATGTATATTTACTGTAGAGTGCAAGCAGGGACTCCGGCAGGACTAACTATGACAGCATAACTAAAAGGGAGAGCCAGAAGGAAACACAAACATGAGGGCTCCCTGAGATGTAAAGCAAACAATCACCTCACCGTCAACAAACCTGAGTGATCAAATGAGAGTGAGGAAGACAGCATCTAAACATACCAGTTCACCATAATACTCTACGTCCATGAGTCCCCCAGATCTGCTCCTTTACCTAAGACAAATCTATTTATAAAAATGCTTGGCTAAATAAATAGGTTTTTAGCCTAGACTTAAACACTGAGACTGTGTCTGAGTCCCAAACACTATTTGGAAGACTATTCCATAATTTTGGGGCTTTGTAAGAAAAAGCTCTGCCCCCAGCTATAGTTTTCATAATACGCGGTCCTGACAAGCAGCCTGCATTCTTTGATCGAAGTAGGCGTGGCGGATCGTAAGACACTAGCAGTTCGCGAGACCATTTAATGCTTTATATGTCAAGAGTAGTATTTTAAAATCAATGCGAAATTTCACAGGGAGCCAATGTAGTGAAGATAGGATAGGGGTGATGTGCTCATGTCTTCTGGTTCTAGTGAGGACTCTCGCTGCTGCATTCTGGACTAGCTCAAGCTTGTTTATACACCTAACAGAACAACCAGACAGTAATGCATTACAATAGTCCAACCTAGAAGTGATAAAAACATGAACTAGTTTTTTCTGCATCGTTTAGCTACAATATATTTCTTATCTTGGCAATATTTCTGAGGTGAAAGAATGCTATCCTGGTGATATTATCTACATGAGCTTCAAATGAAAGGCTGGAGTCTATAATCACGCCGAGGTCTTTTTCTGTTGCACTTGATGGAACAGAAAGGCCATCTAAAGGTGTGATCTAAGATTTTAGTTCTAGCTGTATGCGGTCCTATGACTAGAACTTCTGTCTTATCCAGATTAAGCAGAAGGAAGTTAATTAGCATCCAATTTCTTATGTCCTGCACACATTGCTCAACTTTAGTAAGATGATTTTTCTCATCAGGTTTTGCTGAGACGTATAACTGTGTGTCGTCAGCATAACAATAAAAACTAATACCATGCTTACGGATTATGTTGCCCAGAGGAAGCATGTAAAGGGAAAAAATCAGTGGGCCTAAAACTGAACCCTGCGGAATGCCAAACTCCACTAGAGAACATTCAGAATAATCACCATTTAAGTCTACATACTGATAACGATCAGTCAAATAGGATCTGAGTCAGGAGAGGGCTGTACCCTTAATTCCTACTACATTTTCTAATATGTGAAGAAGAATAGCATGATCAATGGTGTCAAAAGCTGCACTGAGGTCGAGTAATACAAGCCTAATTACACAACCCTGATCAGAGGCCAATAGGAGGTAATTTACTACTTTAACGAGTGCTGTTTCTGTGCTGTGATGAGGCCTAAATCCTGACTGATACAGTTCATGTATGCTATTTCTATGTAGATATGAGCATAGCTGCTCCGCTACTATCTTTTCCAGAATCTTAGAGATAAAGGGGAGGTTTGATATTGGCCTGTAATTGGACAGCTGACAGGGGTCGAGGTCAGGTTTCTTAATTATTGGTTTGATAACTGCTAATTTAAAAGATTTTGGATCATAACCAATGCGTAGTGAGGATTATTAATTATTCTCAACAGCGGTTCTGTTATTACTGGTACTATCTGTTTAAGAAAATGTGTCGGTATAGGATCTAATATACAGGTTGATGAATTTGCAGAAGAGATGAGTGAAATTAGTTCATTCTCTTCAAGGGGAGTAAAGTATTCTAGGTTTGAATCTGACATGGCTAGGTTAACATCTGTATCAATTACATTGTTCGGTTTCAAAGACTCAATTTTATGCCTGATATTTACAATTTTATTATTAAAAAAGTTAATGAAGTCCTCACTATTGCATGATGTTGTGGAGATTTCTGTAGTGGTCTTATTTCTGGTTAATTTGGCTACGGTATTAAACTAGGATTATTTTAATTTTCTTCTATAAGAGTGGAGAGATACGTTGATCTAGCTACACTAAGAGCTTTCCTATAGTTCAGGATGCTCTCTTTCCATGCTATTTGAAATACTAACAATTTAGTTTGACACCATTTACACTCTAATTTCCGAGCGGTCTGTTTTAAAGTGCGCGTGTGATCGTTATACCAGGGAGCGAGTTTCTTATCTCTAATAATTTTTCTTTTAGCTGGAGCTACATTATCTAAGGTACAACGAAGTGTCGACTCTAAATATTCAGTCACTTGATCGAGTTCTGTGGGGTCAGACGGTGATCTAATCGAAGTTGGTGACTCTGGAAGATTACTGATAAAACTCTGTGTGGTAGTTGATGTGAATGTATGTTTAATATGGTAGCGCGGTGCTGTTCGTACATTATCACTGTGACACACTTGAATGGAGACAAGATAGTGATCTGAGATAATTTCAGACAGTGGAATTGTGAATACATTTCTTATACTTAATCCGAAGAATATTATTAAATCTAAAGTGTGACCTGCTTTATGAGTGGGTCCTACTACACACTGATTTACGCCTAATGAGTCCAGTATGGACATAAATGCTGTTCTCAGAGGGTCTTCTGTATGCTCAAAATGAATGTTAAAATCTCCGGCAATTAACGCTTTGTCTACAGAAACGACTAGGTTTGAGATGAAATCTGCAAATTCACTAAGAAATTCAGAATATGCCCCTGGAGGTCTGTAAATTATAATTAGTGGAATCGACTGAGCTGACTTAATATACTTAAATACACTTATGTTACTATAAAGAATTTCAAATGAGTTAAATTTGTGTCCGTGTTTTTGTACGAAAAATCTTAAATGTCATAATTTTAGAAAAGGGGGAATCTTATGTTTAGATCTCCAAAAAGCCTCGGATGCTGGAAAAAAAGCATCACACTATGATGTGGCCGTGCAGCTAAGAGCAGGGATAATCGAACGGTTCTAAATCTGTTTCACAATAAGGAGTAATTGTGAGAAAATGGTGAGATCACTTGGAGCTTTTATTGAACTTGCATGATGCATTTAGTGAATCACTAATGTTCCTCAAGTTCACATTGATTTGGTGCAGTTCCTCTTTTATGCTTGCAATGCCGCTCACTAATTCCTCCTGTGTTTTCAGAACCGCATCAGTCAGGACTCGTGGCTCGAAACGCATCGGACGCGCTGAAGTGGCAGGCGGAGCAGGACCTGGCAAAACTGGCAGATCTATAAAATAAATGTTAAATGAACAATCCAAATCATTTGCAATGTGTGTGTTATTTATCTATGAATAATATATCGCAACACAAACATTTGAAAACCTACTAACCATTTTCGGATGGCTCGGCCTCTCCTGCAGTTGATGGGATTGCACTTTCAGTGTCACCATCGGGGTGACACTGAAATAAGACTCTGGCCTCCTCCCGTGGCACCGATGTCTCTTCTGTGGGCTGCAATTCTTTTTTTAGAGGACACTTTCAAATCAAACCACTTTTTCTTGACCTCTGCAGTAGTTCTACATAAAGGTGAGATGGCATTTACCGCATTAGTAACCTGTCCCCATGCCAAGACTTTTTTTATCTTTGACATTCCGCCTGAAAAAGCAGCAAACAAAACTGTCTTATAACATTGTACCTCATTTAAAAGCACTTCCATTTCTTTGTCTTTGAAGTTTTTTTTTTCTTTCCTCTCTTCACGGGATCCATGATAACGGTTCTATAGTGCCCTGGCGGCATTGGGTTTTTATAAGGAAGGTTGTTTGCCAAATAAGGTCATTTGAGGGCGTTTCTGTATGCAAATTTAAATTACTATGCACACGCACACAATTTAGAAGGAGTGCGATTCATCATCAGTCATTTCGTACAGCTGTGCGTACTCACGTTTGATAACTCCCAACTTTCTTGTGCTTACGGCTGTTGGTATACGCACTAGTTTAGAACTTTTTTTTACGCACGCTTGATAAATGAGACCCCTGGTCCCTGCGGCCCTGAATACATGATAAAGTGGTATGGAAGAGTGAGTGAGTGAATGTTCTAGGGGGCGCTGTGATGTGCGTGTTCCACTCTCAGGGCCACGCCACATTGACCGCCTAGTGGCCACAGATTCCAACCTGTCTGCTGATTTCGATGAGGTTTTGAGTATGTTAAGAAAGGGCCCGGATGATTGAAAGAAAACTTCAGTGCTTGGGCTCCAATAATCCTCAGAACAAGAGGGCCCTATGCACTACAGTGCTTGAGTCTTAAAAATAGGTGCAAGCAACAATGAGCAGGACCAAGCACACTGTAATGTGTGCGTGTACGTGTGTAAAATAGGCCACAGGAAATACACAGGAAAAAAAAGCATCACACTATGATGTTACTCAATGTGATGTCACTGAACGTGCCACAGAATATAATGTCACTTAATATACTGTAATGCCACACAAAGTAATTAATAATTTTTCAGCGCAAGTTTAAGGTATCGTCATGGCTGACCTGTTTGAGATATCAAAAATCCCTCTACAACAGGGGTGGCGAACCCGCGGCTCGTGAGCCGCTTGTGGCTCTTTCACTGCTCGTCTGCGGCTCTTCAATCTATGCACGTTCTGTGTTTACACTTGCTAATTATTTTTAAAATGTCAAAACATAATTTTCCAATAAAGGGGTATGTATTTAAATGATTTTTTTACACAACCTTTCGCGCGAATTAACAGACTAACGATTGGTGTGAAGTTCGTTAGTAGCCTGTCAATCATCATGGCAGAGTCAGAGACGTGTATAGTGCAAATACGAAGTAGCAAATAGGACAGTTTTATCTGAATGGAAGGAAGGAACCGTGGAGTTTTGGAAGATTGTTCCGATTGAGAGATATCCCGATGTCAAACAGGCTGCACTAAAACGTGAATGTTTGGGTCAACTTACATCTGTGAATCACTTTTTTCGACACTGAAACAAGTGAAATCAAAGCATCGCTCTGTACTTACTGACACACGTGAAAGATTTACTAAGAGTAGTCACAACTTAATACAAGCCAGACTTAAAGATTGTGGAAACCAAGTCTCCCACTGAGTCAAATAAAAGGGGGTAAACATGATGAAAAGCAATAAAGTGCTTAGGGCTTTTCATATTTTTTGCTGTTTGTGTCCAGCAATGAATAATTATTTCATCCATTATTTGACCACGGCTGGGAATAAGAGCTGGAATGTGATTGTGAATATAAAAAAAAATATATATATATATATATATATATATATAGAGAGAGAGAGAGAGAGAGAAGAGGGCACTGGTGGCTCAGTGGTAGGTGTTTCGCCTGCCATGCGGAAGGCCTGGGTTCGATTCCCAGCCAGTGCCCACACCCCAGCCACTGGATACAGTGCCGGTCCCAAGCCCGGATAAAATGGGAGGGTTGTGTCAGGAAGGGCATCCGGCGTAAAACCTGTGCCAAGTTGTAGTGCGGACTGGATATTCCGCTGTGGCGACCCCTTGTCGGGAGCAGCCGAAAGACCAACAACAAGACTGTTTAAAATCCATGAGAACTGTTCTGTTATGTAATTAAGTGTATAGGTTGTGATACTGTTGTTTGCACATCTGTTGTGTGGCTGTTTGCAGTGATAAAGATTTTTTTTTGGCTCATTATGGCAAACATCCCTGCTCTACAAGTTTGCAAACGACCCCAAATAAACTGACCTCCTGCTGCGTTGAGCCCAGGACATGCGCTGTGAAAGTTGTTCGGCTCAATGAGCTCTAAATGCGTACAGTTTCGTGTGTCTGTGTGTGATATGAGTGTGTTTGTGCCTGTGTCAGATAGCCGAGAAAAAAAAGAAAATCCTTAGGAAAACAAGAGGGTCCTGCGCAACCTATAGTGCTTGAGCCCTAATAAACAGACAGTGCAATGTTAACTTGTAAAAAACAAAGTACAAACTTTATTATTCTGTCTTTACAAAGGCACATGCCTCTTTTCCCCAGTTTTTTTTTTTTTATGAGAACAAAATATAACAGCTTCTCAAGAACCAAATGGGACAGAGAATTGGAAAAAAAAAAAAAAAAAAAAAAAACACCACAACAGAGGTGACAGATAAAGAAGGAGGGAACAAGTCTAGAGACTTAGGAGATGGAGACATACCAAGAGTCAAGAAGGGTTCAACAGCTGCATGGTTTGGACTCTCAGCACCAAGAGCTTAAATTTAGGAGGCATCTCTCTTTAAAAAGTAAGTGCTTTAAATCCATTTTTTTTAATAAACTTTTGGTTAAACCCTCAGATACACATTCCTCTTACAGTCTTTTTATAGTATTTTTTACAGACATCTGAAAGTATGAATTCGAATAAAAAAAAAAAAAAAAAAAAAAAAAAAAGCAGAGACACCCTGTGGCTTTGAAACAGAAATTGATGAAATTTGAGCAACATCTGAGCTTTCACATGTACAGAAATACATCAAGAAAAATAATAAAAGAAAGAAAAAAAACACGTTTCATAAGTCAATCTGAATCACTTGAAATAAAAAAAAAATTCAAGTGTGATATATATACACACACACACACACACTCATTCATACACACAAACTGATCAGCCACAACATGTGTATTACTGCCAGATAACATTATCAATTATATAACAGTAAACTGGTCACAGGGTCATGAGAACCAAAGGTTCAACTGTGGCTTTGGGGACCAAAGGGTAGCCCTTCCAACAGAAAAGCCAATGCTGCAAATTGCTGAAAAATGACAATGCTAGAAGTCTTAGCCAGATAGAAAGATATCAGAACGCAGAGTGCACAACAGCCTCCTGCATATGGGGCTCAGCGGGCACAGAGTTCAAAATTGTTGATCTGGCCTCCAAATTCCCCAGAACACAATCTGAGCATCCATGGAATGCACCAGACAAAAAAGTCAGACTCATGGAGGCCCTACTCCACCACCCACAGAACACAAAGGACACATCAACATCCCAGTGCCAGAGCTGCCCAGACGGCACAAGGGGGACCTACACAATATTAGGCTTAATGTTTTTGGTTACTGTTATGGCTGATCGGTGTGTGTGTAATATATAAAATCAACTCCAACTTTTATCTGCCCGTTCTTTTAGAAGCCCTGCTTCTCAGCCATTAACACTGATGCCTGACTGGCTGAGGGTCAGAGAAAGCCAACATGCTGACAGCATTTGGTAAATCCTAAAGGAAAAGCAGTATGTCAAGCAGCAAGTGGTTCCCCGTTACAATAGGGCAGGCATAATTTGTTTCAGTCAAATTTACTCACAGATGTCGCATCTGTTCCTAAATCTGAAGCATACTAAAATAGCATTTGCAAAACATGGACCTGGTGCTAGGACAATCTGGAATGTTTAAAATAATCACCCATGTTCATGGCATAGTGGCATGAGAAGGGAGAACAGGATAGGGCAAGACTGGTAATTTGAATTCTTGTCACCTGCAGGTCAACTTCAACTTGGGTAGGATGTCATGCAGTTTGCACTCCTTTATTCCTCCTTCTCCGAACATTGGGATGCATCAAACAGCCCATGCAATCATGCAGCTCCAATTAAAAGAGATAATGCTCTATAAGATTATCTGCCCTGGACCTTGAAAGGTTCTAAAAAAATGCAAAGAAAAACATTCTAGAAAGCAGAGTAGAATGTAGTAGACAGAATGCATAGAGCAAATGTGTACGATGTTTAAAAAACAAACAAACAAAAAAAACATAAGTGCAGAGATTACTAACAGCATAGGTCAGAGAACTGACCAAATTGGGGAATTTAAAGAAGCGCTTCTGTCTTCAAAGGGCACATGCAGATGGCTGTAGAGGGAGCTGCATAGAGTGCTTATGGGCTTTTAATAAATATGCTAGTGCTACTGCCACCCTTTCCTGATGAGAGCCTGACCCTCAGGCAGCCAGTGAATGCCAGCACAGCAAATATGCTCCAAAGCAGAGCCACACAAAATGCAAATAGATCTCTCTGCAGAGCACCTACTAGTTAGCTTATTGAAGTTTGTCAAATAAAACAGACAAAATATTAGGCCAGCATTAGGAGCAACATAAAAGAGCTGAGTGTTCGATATGGTGGTAGGGATGCATTGTCCACACAATTTTATTGTACAAGGAACCCAGCCCAGCTGAGTGTGAATGACGGCAAGGGCATTCTGCTCCCTCCCTCCCTCCCTCCAAGATTTGTAACAAAGTGCACAAAACAGGTATAATCTTTCGCTTCATGCAGAGGAGCATTGCTGGGACCAGAGGCACCTGAAATGGATTTCCATGACACACGTTCTCATGTCAATTCCTCTAAAAAAAATTTGAAGCCAATGGAATAGTACATCTGGCTTTAAATGTCGGGTAAGCTCACAGTGGTGCTATAAAGCCTCCCTAGGTCAGATAGAAAAAATGGAGGATTGCTCGGAGTAATTACAAGATTTAGTAAATGGTTGAAAGTGTAAGAGAGACTGGTTGGTAGGTATAACTTTCCCCTGTTAAAGAAGCTTACAGAAGAAAGGAATGGATTGATGAGAGTAAGGCCCAAGAAACTGTTCACTCTCAACTGTTCACTTTACTGCTCAAGCAGTAAATAAATGGGAGAACACAGAATCCATGTGAGTTGTTTGAGGCTGATTCATTTCAACATCAAGTACGGATGGAACAGAAAATGCTTTGGATGCACATCATGGGCCAGAGTGATAAAATAGTCTAGTGCACTGTATAATAGTGGATATAATAGTCCAAGTGTAGATGTGGGTGAGATGGTAAATTTGCTATTTAGTTGTGTTTTTGTTCATTGAATCTTTGACTAAATTATTTCCTTACCCTATGGGTTTGTATGCCTATATGAAAAAGAGATAATGAGACGGAGTGAAAGTCTTTAGGAGGCCCCTCCATATGGCCACCATGGTTGACTGGTGCAATTAACAGTCCTCAGAACCTTCATTGTCCGAGGCAGTGTCTGAGTCTGCGGTCTCATTCAAGATGCGGCCCGGGGTGACGATGACTGCCCGACGCTGCTCTTCCTCAGGCACACCCATCTTCTCCTGTGTGCCCTCAATGTGCTGGATAGCCTAAAGACCACAAAACAATACAACTCTAAATGTATGGTCACCACACACAGTTATATGTATTACATAATGTGTTCATATATCAAACTCAGTCAGGTTATTTCTGCCATGTGTCAAGAGCCCACACGTCACTGCTAACAGCATTGTGCTTAAAATATACCAATTCCTTTTAGCCAGGTCAAACAGACATTTGGATAATAAGATGATCAATTGTTTTAAAATCTATTTCGAAATATCTATAAAAATCTATACTGTTTGTGCAACACTATTATAGCTGCCATGCTTATTAGAAAGCAACATTAAACCCAATAATGTGTGAGTACCACTTGTGCAGGGGTAATGTCAAAACACCACACTGTGTCCCATATAAAGGCCCTCTACCTGCACTATGGTGTCCAAGTTCTGTCGCGATGTCGATGCTGTGTTGATTACAGAGGCAGGGCCCATTGTTACCACTGTAACATGATGGGGAGGAGGTGGCAACGTAGGGGCAGGAACAATAACAGTGGTGTGATGGGTGGGGGCAGATGGTGTGGCTGGAGAATATGCCTGGGGTGAAGAAAAATATATAGATAGACTGGTTAAAACCTCATGTCACAGATGTGAAAATGTATGAAAAGAACATTTGAACTAATTAAATATGAACACGAAACTAAGCCCCATAAGAGAAAAGAAGTGATGATCTAAATCCTAAAATTCACATTGTTGAGACCAATGTGAAGTAATTAATGGTAAGCTGTCCACTCCAAGAAGGGTGGAAAAATATTTTATTTTGTAACAGGTACAGCAAAAATAAAACAATATGCTCAATTTTCTACTCTTATAGGTGCATCTCAAACAATATCAAAAAGTTGATTTATTTCAGTAATTCAATTACAAAAAAAGTTAAACTCAGACAGTGGAACCTTTGATCTGTGAGCATTAACAGGGTCTGTGAGCATTTTGCAAAATGAGCAAGATTTTAAAATAAATTTTAACTTGATAAACGAGCAAGGTCTTCACATACGAGAAGTGGTTGAATTGTACAAAAAAATTGAAATGGGGGATGGTGTCTATCTTTTTGAACTATAACCAACCAAACAAAATGATTCCAAAATATGTACAATTGAACAGTTTTATTAACACAATATAAGCTTAATCAATCAACTTGGAGCCATCAAAACAAAACAAAGTTAAACATGCTATGACTACGCGCACCAGTCTCTCTCTCTCTCACACACACACACCATCATCAAATCACTATTATGGCATTTAAAAATCAACTTTGAACCTTCATTTCTCTTCTTTTTGAAATATGTCAAAAGCTGGGCTTGAACTGTTCTATTGGCCTTTGCGAAAATGTGAACAGTGCGAAAAATGAGGCAAACTTGCGTGGGCTTGAGAGGCAGGTTACAATATTCAATTCTGATTGGTTAATCGCTGTTGTAAGTTCAAAAAGCATAATTATATATATATATAAAAATAAATAAAAGGGTTGGGCCGATAAACGAGATCATATCGAATCGCGATTTACTTGATTTTAATAACGATGCTAAGCTCTAGGCATTTTTTGCTTGATATGGATTAATCTAAGAGCCAATCACACAGCAGAACAATACAACAACGGCCAATCAGGATGCAGCTTGCGCGTGCCGTGCACGTCAAAGTTAATTTCCTACCGCACTTTGCAAAGCAAACGGCAGGACGACAAAAAAAAAAATAATAATAATAATGAGTGACAAAAGTGAATCTAACCTCGAGTTATTATCCAAAGATGTTGAAATTGTCGACAAAAAAAGGTAACACGAATTCCTTTATATGAAAGCATGAAAATGTGGGCCGATGCTACTACGTCAACTAGCAGGGCTAGCAGTGGGGCTGTACCAAAGCAGAAAACGATCGTGTGGTCTTTCGTGGACATGACACCTTATGAAAGGTGTTCCAAAAGGAGCAAGGATATAACCAGGGCCGTTTCTAACTCTCTAGTGAAAGATATGATGCCCCTAAGCACACGAGGCTGAAGTTAGCTCCTTATTCACAGCTTCCGATTCGTTTGGCTTCTTATTTCGCAGCGTCTCATTCCGCGGCTGAAGTTAGCTCCTTAATAACTAAACGTTATTTTGGTGGCTTAAACCATTCTGGCCAAGCAAATATGAACTATACAACACTTAGCAGGGACCCAACTATATAGAAAAAGTGAAAGTGTCCTGGCCCAGATTGATAGCTGCATCTAGCCATTGGTAAGTTAAGCATCTACTAAAGTTAAAGTTTTCAGTGCTAAAATAGCTTATGAGGATTTATAACATATCCTACGATTTCACAGCATTTAAGGCGATCACGTTTGACTGCATAATTTAGAAAATGCTGTTGTATTCACACTGCCCTAACAAACACCAATTTACATGTGGTTGAGAGCTGTAAAGGCAGATATAAATAAATAAATCATCTAGACCTGCCTGACGCTATTTAATAAATATGCAAAAACATATTAAGCATGTTACATGGCATTAAATGTTTTAAAAAGTGAGTAATGCATCTGTTCTACATAAATAACGTGATAATTTCTCATAATTCATTCCATTTTTGTTGTCATTGCATGTTTAAACCATTATGTCAGTTTATTGGGGCAGTGTGAAATAGCCTTTATTTAACTCTGAATTGTGGGATAAAAAGCCCTAGTGTGTGTGGTCTAAATGTTGGTTCTCATTATTGTTTAAAAATCTCAAAACATTGTAATTTATCATCACATTAGGGCTGCAACAACTAATCGATAAAATCGATAATTAACGATATTGAAATTCGTTGTCAACGAATGCCGTTATCGATTAGTTGGGCTGCTCACGTTCATGAGGAGCGCGACCACAAGATGCACAAATACACACACAGATACACAGCCGCTCGCGCAATGGAGGTTACACGAGCGTTTGCAGGAAAAAGCCCGCGCCCCAAGTACTCCAAGGTATGGGAGAAATTTACATTAAAAGCCTCTTATCGAGCGTTAAAATCGACCGATTTTCTGCCGGTCGTAGTGTCCGGTGAGCGCGGATGAAGCGCTGAGGGTTTTCTACACATAGGAGTCAGTGAGAGAGTTCACACGCCCGTGTGAACACTCTCACCGGCTGCGCGGTTATACAGGGTAAAAAAATAAAACATTGCATGCAGCTTTTTCTTTGCGTTCAAATACGCACTTCTAGTGTATATATATAATTATAAGCAAAACGTTGCATGCAGCTTTTTCTTTGCGTTCAAATACCAACGAACGCGAGGAAAACACTTCTAGTGCGTTTTCTTCACGTTCATTTTACACTTCTGAGGACCGGATATATCCCATGATCCTACAGGCTGTACAGAGGGGAAAAGGGCAAAATAAACAGAGTGAACCCAGTAGCGGCGAGTTTTTTTTCTCCCCACGTCGCCGTATTACGAGAATGTTTAGTATTTATTTTATTTATTTATTTTTAAACAAACAAACAAAAAAAAGGATAAAATACACGAGAGGATCGAAATAATGTATAAACCGTGAAAAGGATGTAGTAGACACTTCAATTAAAAATATCATAATCTAGAAGTCTATTCTTATTATTATTAAGTTGAATTAATTTAAGAGAATTTAAAATTTAAGTCATTAACAACTGAATGTATTTTTGTTTTAAACTAACTAATATATATATATATATATATATATATATATATATATATATATATATATATAAGTTTTTTTTTTTTTTTCGATACCGGTGCCAAATCGATACTTTGAAAACGGTACCGGTGCCAAAACGGTGCCTGTACCGATACTTTTAAGCCACAAAATTATAGTGGATGACTCAAGAATTAATTTTTATTGATCAAAAAATGTTATGCTTAAAATTGAACAATACAGTGGTGTGAAAAACTATTTGCCCCCTTCCTGATTTCTTATTCTTTTGCATGTTTGTCACACTTAACTGTTTCTGCTCATCAAAAACCGTTAACTATTAGTCAAAGATAACATAATTGAATACAAAATGCAGTTTTTAAATGAAGGTTTACGTTATTAAGGGAGAAAAAAAACTCCAAATCTACATGACCCTGTGTGAAAAAGTGATTGCCCCCCTTGTTAAAAAATAATTTAACTGTGGTTTATCACACCTGAGTTCAATTTCTGTAGTCACCCCCAGGCCTGATTACTGCCACACCTGTTTCAATCAAGAAATCACTTAAATAGGAGCTACCTGACACAGAGAGGTAGACCAAAAGCACCTCAAAAGCTAGACATCATGCCAAGATCCAAAGAAATTCAGGAACAAATGAGAACAAAAGTAATTGAGATCTATCAGTCTGGTAAAGGTTATAAAGCCATTTCTAAAGCTTTGGGACTCCAGCGAACCACAGTGAGAGCCATTATCCACAAATGGCAAAAACATGGAACAGTGGTGAACCTTCCCAGGAGTGGCCGACCGACCAAAATTACCCCAAGAGCGCAGAGACGACTCATCCGAGAGGCCACAAAAGACCCCAGGACAACATCTAAAGAACTGCAGGCCTCACTTGCCTCAATTAAGGTCAGTGTTCACGACTCCACCATAAGAAAGAGACTGGGCAAAAACGGCCTGCATGGCAGATTTCCAAGGTGCAAACCACTTTTAAGCAAAAAGAACATTAAGGCTCGTCTCAACTTTGCTAAAAAAACATCTCAATGATTGCCAAGACTTTTGGGAAAATACCTTGTGGACCGACGAGACAAAAGTTTAACTTTTTGGAAGGTGCGTGTCCCGTTACATCTAGCATAAAAGTAACACAGCATTTCAGAAAAATAACATCATACCAACAGTAAAATATGGTGGTTGTAGTGTGATGGTCTGGGGTTGTTTTGCTGCTTCAGGACCTGGAAGGCTTGCTGTGATAGATGGAACCATGAATTCTACTGTCTACCAAAAAATCCTGAAGGAGAATGTCTGGCCATCTGTTCGTCAACTCAAGCTGAAGCGATCTTGGGTGCTGCAGCAGGACAATGACCCAAAACACACCAGCAAATCCACCTCTGAATGGCTGAAGAAAAACAAAATGAAGACTTTGGAGTGGCCTAGTCAAAGTCCTGACATGAATCCTATTGAGATGTTGTGGCATGACCTTAAAAAGGCGGTTCATGCTAGAAAACCCTCAAATAAAGCTGAATTGCAACAATTCTGCAAAGACGAGTGGGCCAAAATTCCTCCAGAGCGCTGTAAAAGACTCCTTGCAAGTTATCGCAAACGCTTGATTGCAGTTATTGCTGCTAAGCGTGGCCCAACCAGTTATTAGGTTCAGGGGCAATTACTTTTTCACACAGGGCCATGTAGGTTTGGATTTTTTTTCTCCCTAAATAATAAAACCCCTCATTTAAAAACTGCATTTTGTGTTTACTTGTGTTATCTTTGACTAATAGTTAAATGTGTTTGATGATCAGAAACATTTTGTGTGACAAACATGCAAAAGAATAAGAAATCAGAAGGGGGGCAAATAGTTTTTCACACCACTGTATATTAAAAGTTTAAAGTATATATGAATATGTAAGCTTCAAATTTTAGCAATTCTTTTGCAGAAATTTCACCATATTTGCCTTTTCTGGCAAAATACGACTCCTTTCCTGACTTATTGCCCTGCACAGGACATACATAGCCTTCTTTACAATGGTAAATGGGGTCACTGTTGTAGTACTACTAGTACTAGCTGGAAAGCCATAATTATAAACAGAATCCATGTTACATTAGTTTTTTACAAACCGTTTGACTATTTGTTAGCATGAATGCAAGATTTGCATTTTGCTATTAACATTACATTATCCTACTACTAACCTGCGGAAAGGCTGCTGACGTCATCATAATCGGTGACTCCTTTTTGCTACGGTTGGTATGACTGGGACTGAGGGTCGTCCACACTGATAGCGCCAGCTGTTGTCCGCAAGAAAACACGGTGCCTCCGTCTGCTTTAAACTTTATTCCGTCTGCCCTCGAATGTTTCATTAGATTTGACGTGTTTCCGCCTTTACACGCAACTGCTGTAAAACATTTGCTGCACGTCGCGGTGTCGGAATCCTTTCTTGTGAAATACAGCCACACTTTCGACCGTTTAGTTTTAGGCATTTTAACGAGTTGTTTACTTTAGCATGCTAAGCTATCGGTAGGCTGCCTGCTGCCGTCAGAGCGAGTGTAACGTTAGTTACTGCATTCACGCGCATCTCGGATGGTCTCTCATTTCCGGATGATTTGTGCTTTTAATTTCTTTAATTTAATCTAATAAACTATTAATCTACAAAAATATATGAATCTAGAAAACAAATATTTCAATCGACAGTTCAGGCATTTAAGTGGCACCGAAATGAGGCACCGAAATGCGCGTTCTGTTTCGGTCCGGTACATACCGGTTATATAGGTACCGGTGCCGTATTGGCACCGGGTTTCGGTACACAACCATATATATATATATATATATATATATATATATATATATATATATATATATACACACACACACACACACATACACATCTGTAAACTTGCCATCTGCTAATATTGTTAAAAACAAAAATGTTGATTTACATAAAATAAGGTTTAAATGTCAAAATTAAAGAGTTTAATTATGTGGCTATTGAATTTTTTAAAGTTTACTTTTATACATAAATAATACCCTGATTTATGGTTTTATATAGTTAAGCAAAACATCAAATTAAAGAAGCGTTTAGCTTTATCCGATTAATCGAAACAATCGGCCAACTAATCGATTACCAAAATAATCGTTAGTTGCAGCCCTACATCACATGATAAAAAGTATCACAAACAAGTATTTTTTTATATAAAAATCTTTGCCTTGTAAAGATTTTGAGCATGTGCCTATAGTATCTTAATTTTTAAGGCCAAGTCTGTCATCTGTTTCTGTTAATAAACTATACTTTAAAATGTAATTTAATGAACCCTTTACTTTTTGTGGCTTCAGTCATTGTTGGGATTCTCTTTTAAAGCTGGCAGCATTAACAGCTTATATCGAAATTAATATCGTTACCGTTCAATATAGGGAAAGATTATCGAGATTACTTTTTCACCCAGTCCTAATATAGTTTTTATACAATATTTGTCATGAAAATGCACACTTAATTCGAAGGGGATAAGGGGGATGGGTAGTTTGTCTCCCCTCCCCCCAACAAGGGGGATGCCATCTCACTGCATTCCCCCTCAAATCAAGCCCTGCATACTAGTAGTACAAATGTGCTTTGTCTGCTGAGTGTCACGCGCGCTGACGGATTGTGGGAAATTGTCTCCCATGCTCAGTCTCAGTGCACGTCATTTGTATAGTCAACATCTGTGCGCGCATGTACTATTTATTGTAAGATTGTGACCTCACGTGAGTGCGCACGCGCATAAAGCAAGTGTCAGAGAGGTTCCTTGTTAAAGATCCAGTTTAAAGAGTTGAAGTGATTCCGTTAACGTGCACGAGGGTCATTAGAGAGGATCCTTGTTAAAGAAGTTTCGCAACAGAGCAGTGTTTCAGTTAATCCAAAAGCTTCAGTTAATCCAAAATGCAGCTGCCAGGGCTCTCACTAGATCCAGAAAATATGATCATATAACCCCAATATTATCATCCCTGTACTGGCTACCTGTTCAGTTTAGAATAAATTACAAAATAGTATTACTTACATACAAGGCCTTAAATGGTTTAGCTCCCACATACCCAACCAGTCTTCTGATGCGCTACAATCCACCACGCGCCTTAAGATCACAAAACTCCGGACTTCTGGTAGTTCCCAGAATTTCAAAATCTACAAAAGGGGGTAGGGCTTTTTCATATTTAGCTCCAAAGCTTTGGAATAGCCTTCCAGACAGTGTTCGGGGAGCAGACACGGTTTCTCAGTTCAAAAGTAGACTCAAGACGCATCTTTTTAATCTGGCATACACATAACTCATCCCAGTACTCATACTCCAGTACACCTATACCGAATGGCAACTACGCTAATTCTCCCCATCTGTTCTGTATTTCTCTACCCATCCCGAGGCATCGGGAGATTTTGCCAGCTTCAGTAGACAAAGGCCGACCCTGCGAGGTTCCTGAGGCATCCAGAGAAGGAGCAGCTCCAGCTGGATTCAGCTTTATGATGGTTGGAGCTACACATGCTGCTCCTGTGCTTCCAGTGATCCAGACCTCATCTGCCCTCTGCACCTACTGACTCGTCCCTATGCTGAACTGGTCTTCCTGTCAATTTAAATAATTTCTGTCATATTGAAATTTCACCTGCACAACACACAAGATGTTATATCATTTCTATCTGTTATCGCCCAAATGAGGATGGGTTCCCTGTTGAGTCTGGTTCCTCTCAAGGTTTCTTCCTAATGCCATCTCAGGGAGTTTTTCCTTGCCACCGTCGCCGTCACCCTTGGCTTGCTCATCAGAGAAATTTCATTCATTCGTCTCATTATTATCTGCACATTTTTCTCACACATCCACACTTCCAATTATTTTCTTTTCTATAATTATTATTATTTGTTTTTATTTATTTATTTTCTATTATAATTTTATTTATTTATTTATTATTTTATATATAATTATTCTCTCTCATATATATATATATATATATATATATATATATATATATATATATATATTTTTTTTTTTTTTTTTTTTTTTTTGTTAAATTTCTTTCATTTTTGTGAAGCTGCTTTGAGACAATGACCATTGTTAAAAGCGCTATATAAATAAAATTGAATTGAAAGGTTTCCGTTGGTGTGCGCGCATGAAAAGTCCTACACAGTCGCCCCTCCATCCTCGTCTTACTTCAACCACTATTCTTTTCAGAGTAAAGAACAGGTGGAACGAATCAGCGTTTCCATTATTTCTTATTATTAATCTTAATTATTATTTCTAATTAAACAGAATAATATATTTCAAGTGTTTCATTCAATTCATTTGATTATTATAGCGTACAGCTAATGAAAATCCAAAATTCATTATCTTAGAAAATTTTTATATTAAAACCAATTAAATGGCACGGAGTATGAGCACGTACAGCACTCAATACTTGGTTGGGGCTCCCTTTGCATGAATTACTGCAGCAATGAGGTGATCAGTCTGTGGCACTGCTGAGGTGTTATGGAGGCACAGGTTGCTCTGATATTCTGTGATGTTGGGTCTGGTGTCTTCCAACTTCACACAGACTGCTTGATTGGCCAGCAAACTGGCCGACCTTAAACCCCATAGACAATTTTTTTTTTAAAGAAGGTAAAAGTACTTTGGGTAATGTGAGCAGGTGCCAGGTCCTGCTGGAAAATGAAATCAGCATCTCCACAAAGTTAGTCAGGAGAGGGAAGCATAAAGTGCTGAACTGATCTAGGACTTGATAAAACACAGTGGGGCCAATACCAGCAGATAAAATGGCTCCCCAAACCACCACTGACTGTGCAAACTTTACACTGGACCTCAAATAACTTGGATTCTGTACCTCTCCTCTCTTCCTCCAGATTATGGGACCTTGATTTCCAAATGAAATGTTTGACATTTGACAGATTGGTTTGACACAAGGAATGCGACAGTTATAAGCCCATGTCCTGGATACATCTGTGCATGGTGGCTCTTCAAGCACTGATTTAAGCTGCAGTCCACTCCTTGTGAAATTTTTTTTTTTTAATTTATTTATTTATTTATTTTTTTACATCTGCACCCTTTCACAATCCTCTCAAGGCTGTGGTTATCCCTGTTGTTTGTGAACCTTTTTGTGAAAAACTTTTCCTTCCATACAACTTTTCATTAATGTGCTTGGATACAGCACTCTGAACAGCCAGTTTCTTTAGCAATGACCTTTTTGTGTCTTTCCTTTCATGTGCAGGGTGTTAATCATCGTCTTCTGGACAACTGTTAAGTAGGCAGTCCAAACCCCGAGTGACACCATGAGTCTCCCACATTTAATTTTTTTTCTAATTTTCTGAAATACTGAATTTAGAGTTTCCATTGGTTGTAAGCTATAAATCAAAATCAAAAGAAATAAACACTTGATACATTAGTCTGTGTGTAATGGAACTATGCGAGTTTCACTTTTTGAATTGAACTGCTGAAATAAATCACCTATTTGATGATATTCTAATGTCTATCTAATGTATATTCTAATGAGATGCACCTGTATTTGGTTGCTGTTTATAGTGATAATCTATTTACTATTACGCTTCTGTAGCCTTTGCATGCATGCAATTTAATATTTTATGTAAACTCATGTATTCTTAAAAGTATGAGGTCCATCTAAAACATTTCCACTGCCATCTGGTGGATATCGTCTAATATGCCGTTCAGAGTATATGCAAACACTGATATAAATTTTCTTTCAAAACAGCAAACTATCAGTGTTTTAAATTAATTTATCAAGTGTGTGCACACATTACTTTAAAGCTAATATTTGCATATGCAATATAACTCATCTAATTCTTAGGACAAGAAATTTTGTTTATTTCCGATGCTATTTCTGAGGCAAACAGGGAATGTAAAAAGATGCAACTTCTCAGTTGTGCATTTTAAGTTATGAAAGATATCGTTTTCATTTACTTGTTCAGAAAAGAAAGATTCATTCATTTGTAAAACAAAAATAGTGAGTGTGCCATCTATAGCAAATGGTACTTTTTTTTTTTACCCCTTCAATATCCCTTATGTAAAAGAACCAATATTTGCACAATTTGTAATAGGTGGTACTGTTAACTTCCCAACTTCATTATAGTAAATTTTAAAATCTACAGTGTATTTTTTTTTATATTGTAAGAAGAAACTATGGTGGCCGTGAAGTGCAAAACAAATTAACAAAACTGAAAACAAAATAAATTAAAATACGAAATAACAAAACCAAAAACAAAACGGAAAACTAATTCAAAACCAAATTAACAAAATGGAAAACAACTAATTCAAAAACAAAATAACAAAACCCAAAACTAATTAGTTTTTTTGTTTTGGGTTTTGTTATTTTGTTTTCTGTTTTATTAATTTGTATTGCGTGGCGGCGCGGTGGTGTTGTGGCTAGCACTGTCGCCTTGCACCTCCAGGGTCTGGGTTCGATTCCCCGGCCAGGCTCGATTCCCGTCTCTGTGTGCATGGAGTTTACATGCCCGTAGTGTGTGATTGGGTGTGTGAGTGTGTGTGCCCTGCGATGGATTGGCACCCTGTCCAGGGTGTACCCCGCCTAGTGCCCGAAGTCTCCTGGGATAGGCTCCAGGTCCCCCGCGACCCTGAACACAGGATTAAGCGGTATAGAAGATGAATGAATGAATGAATAAATAATTTGTATTGCACTTCTCGGCCAGTCAGACACAAACCGGAAAAGGTAGGTATAAGTTTGTGAATGAAATTCTTACCGCTGATTGGACAAGACATCGGTCACTGAAGATATACAGGAAGTAGGAACTTGTTTCTCCATCATTGTTTCTTTTGTGTTCTGCTTCACTTTAAACTATGATGGCCGTAAAGTACAAAACAAATAAAAAAAAAAAAAGGGCCACCGTAAGAGTGCCATATTTGAAACCACAATAAATGTTTGCACATTCATACACACGATTTTACCGCTACTACAGTACTTCCTATATATCTTGAGTGACAGATGTCTCGTCCAATCAGGCACCAGATGCTTGTCAACATTCAATGTTCAGAGGAGTTGTCAGGCCATCATGGTTGAATTGCAACAAAGAAATTTTACTTCGTAAAAATAACAAGCAGATTAGCCTTGCTTTGGCCAAGAAACACAAAGAATGGACATTAGATCACTGGAAAATTGTTCTTACAGCTACGTTGGCATGAATTTGAGATTTATGGTCTAACCGTCAATTTCTTTATTTAATATAGAGAGGGTGAACAAATGGTTACTGAATGTGTGTTTCGGTCTGTGATGCATGGAGGAGTGACAATTGTTGGTGACTTAGTCAAAATTGAGTGACACTACCAGCTTAGCATTTTGCAATGACATGCCATCCCATACAGTTTGCACTTAGTGAGACCAGTATTTGTTTTCAAGTAGTACCCCAAACACACCTCTAGGTTATGTAAAAGCTATTTGTCCATGAGGGAGAGTGATGGGGTGCTACCTCAGATGACCTCGCCTCCACAAACACCCAATCTAAATCCAATTGAGATGGTTTGCGACAAGTTGGACTGGAGAGTGACGGAAAAGCAGCCAATAAGTTATTTACAATCTGACTATCGTACAAAAACATGGACACAAATTTAGCACATTTGCAGTTCTCTATAATAACATAAGAAGTGTAGCTACAAATATGAAGTCTGCTCAGTAAATCCCACCAATTATCATTTACAGACCCCCAGGACCGTACTCTGAATTTCTCTGTGAATTTGCAGATTTTCTCTCAAACCTGGTCGTTTCTGTAGACAAAGCGTTAATTGCTGGAGACTTTAATATTCATTTTGAGAATCCAGAAGAACCTCTGAGAACAGCATTTATGTCCATACTGGACTCAGTAGGAGCATATCAGTGTAGTAGGACCCACTCATAAAGCTGGTCACACTTTAGATTTAATATTATTCTTCGGATTGAGTATAAAAAATATAACATCATTTCCAAAGCCTGAAGCTCCCTCAGATCACTACCTTGTTTCAGTTAAAGTGTGTCATAGCAATAATGCAGGCACAGCATCACACTACCACATTAAACGTACATTCACATCAAATACTACATAGAGCTTTAGCAATAATCTCCCAGATTTATCAACTTTGACTGGATCGCCACCTGACTCCACAGAACTCGATCAGGCGACTGAATATTTAGAGTCGACATTCCGTTGTACCTTAGATAATGTAGCTCCAGTTAAAAGGAAAATGATTAGAGATAAGAAACTCGCTCCCTTGTATAATGACCACACATGCACTTTAAAACAGACCGCTCGGAAATTAGAACGCAAATGGTGTCAAACTAAATTGTTAGTATTTCAAATAGCATGGAAGGAGAGCATCCTGAACTATAACAAAAAGCTCTCAGTGCTGCTAAATTGTTGTATCTCTTCACTCTTAAATAAAAATCTAGAATAATTTTTATTTTCTATAATACTGTAGCTAAATTAACTAGAAACAAGACCTCTGATCACTCAGGTTTGTTGACTGTGAAGTGTTTGGTGGCTTTACATCTCAGGGAGCCCTCATGTCTGTGTTTCCTTGTCCCTGCTTGCACTCTACAGTAAATATACATTCACCTTATACATTGTGTGACCTAACTGCCATCTCTCCTTCTCGTCTCTCTCTTTCCCTCTTCCTGTCTCTCTGTCGGGCTATACATTTCGCTCCTGAGCTGGCAGACCCTCTCTCCCCTCTGGACCTGTCTGACTCGTCCTGCTGTTCTGATTCTGGCTGGAGATCTCATCGCATGGATGCCCTATGTGGTATGCCTGGGATGCGTGTGGTGACTGGGGATGGTTCCACTTTTCCACGAAGAGCCTCGGCTGATGCTGACAGCTTATCTCTGAGGAGTCATGACTTCAGTTGCTCGATAGTTCAGGACTGGAATTTCCTACAGTCTACCTGAGCCTCCAATATTGAACTGGAATCCATTTTAACTTAAACACATCTCCTGCTACACTGAACTTCTAGTCTTACACAGTATGATGCAGAGCAGTCCCTCCTATCCGTTTTCACCCAAATGAGGATGGGTTCCCGGTTGAGTCTGGTTCCTCTCAAGGTTTCTTCCTATTGCCATCTCAGGGAGTTTTTCATTGCCACAGTCACGGTCATCCTCGGCTTGCTCATTGGGGACAATCAATTTGATTCATACACATTCACAATATGTATAAAGTTAAATAATTCTTTTGACGTTGTCGCAAAGCAGCTTTACACAATCAATTGTTAAAAGCGATACACAAATAAAATTGAACTGAATTTAATTTAATAAGTACTCAACACCTCTCGGAACACCTTCAAGATTGTAGAAAAAATATTTCAGGTAACTGCGCTTATGAGGCTGATTGAGCAAACAACAAAAGTGTACAAAGCTGTTATCGAAGCAAAACGTGGCTACTTTGAAGAATCGAAAATATAAAATTTATTCTGCATTATTTAACTTTTTTTGACTACATAACTCCATATTTGTTTTGGTCATAATTTTAAGGTCTTCAGTATTAATATAAGATGTTGAAAACAATCAAAATAAAGAAAAAACACTGAAGGAGAAGTTGAGTGAGTGTATATACACAGGACGAAAAGCATTAATTATCAGAATTAACAAAGACAAGTAAAGATGGATGTAAAAGTGGATGGGACTATGCATGCACATGTCTGACCTGTGTACTACGAGCAGGAGTGCCCTCTCTATCCAGTTGTTCCTGCTGCTGTAGGCGAAGCAGAGTCTGTGTCTGCACATGCTGCTCCTGCACCTGCTGGGCAATCACCTTCAGTTTCTCAGGGTATAGGTGAGCATCCAGAGATCGAATCTGTTAGACAAAAATACACGCTTTAAATATAGGGCCAGCAGAAAAAGTTCATTAAGAATAAAACATTCTATAGCATGATTCTAACACAGATTAAGCAGTGCAACTAAATGTGTTATCCACCAAGCAGTACAGTGTAGTTATATTACAGTAACATATCAATTTAAACTATTTCCATAAGCAAGAAATCCATAACCCATGAACCACTCTTGCCAGGCCATAAGTGAACCAAACAAGGATAAATTAATTGAGTTATTGCAGAATGCTGACTAATCAAACAATGGTAAAAGTCGGGTTTTTGGTCTAATACAAAAATGATTTCTAGGTAACCAGTGAACCAGTTCAAAATGATAGACATGATAGAGTTTCAGCAGTCTACACCAAAGTTTCACTTACTACAAGTGTCGCTTTTTTGAAGATTATAAGAATACATGTCGCATACCCAACCCTACATACAATACCTGAGAACATCTCTTATTTTTACTGGTATGATTAACTGCCTTTAATACACAGTCAGCTTGTTATACACTGATTAATAACTTCACCAGACTGTATTGTTTTGCCTGGTGCAAAAGCTCTACAGGTTTTTTTTAGGCTTGGTGTACTGCCAGTTACAAAACATCTCTTACATTTTTAGTATTATAAATTTTATGATAAAACTGATATTTTATGATAATTTTATCAGGCTCCTTTGTGCAGAAATTTGGAGTTCATTTTTTTAAATTACATTTACTGAAGCAGCCTGAAAGTGTCACAGCATAAGTCAAAGTGACCCTCACCTGTTCCTCTAACATCATGCGCACTGAACGTTCCTTTTCCAGCTGTTGCCGGAGTTCAATCATTTCACGCCTCAGGTCCTCCACCTTTTCTTCCTCCATTATATCCGGAGAGCCTATACCTTCATCCTTCTCCTCTGCACGTCTTCTCTTTGGGGATGAGCCACTGAACTCCTGTACATGTGGAATGGGGTGGGTGGTGGTGAAAAGCGAGTGTCAACACTGTAAATAACTTGATTATTAGTTTAGCTACACTTAGTAGTAGAGATTGGGGGGAGGGAGATCATCAAATTATACATCACAATTCTTTTATGTGCTGACTCATGTATTGCCACATTGACTTAAAAAATTTATTTATTAAATTATTTATTTCATTTATAATAGAGATGTACTCGATCAGCCAGTGACCGGAATTGACCATTCTAGATCATGTTGGACATAAACAATTCTGTGCAGAGTGCACAAGCATCCAAGTGGTGCAACAGAAACACATTTTAATTATGTTATCAATAGATGGCCAATACCCAATGGCCATTTTCTCCAAGCTCTGTGAGCGAATTGGTCTCCCACGCACTCATACACTAGTCTCAAAACACCGCAAGCGCTATTTAGACTCGAAGCGCACAAGTTAGAAGTCACTCATGCCCATGTTAGAAGCTGCATGCACTCACAAAAGAGTTGTCTGCGCTCTGCTTGCAGTTGCTTAACATGCGCCTAAGACTTTAGAATCATTTGAAGCAGTAAATTGTCAGCGTTTCTTTATAATCCAAATGGTGGTACTCTAAACAATTCCCACATTGCCATGTGGAAGGAGTGAATTATATGCAGGACTGCAACTAACGATTAATTTGATAATCGATTAGTTGGGCGATTATTATTATTATTTTCCCGATTAATCAGATAAAAACCTAAGCGCTTTAATTTGATGTTTTGCTTCACCTATAACTATATAAAACCATAAATCAGGGTATTATTTATGTATAAAAGTAAACTTTAAAAAATGCAAAAGCCACATATACTGTTTAATGATCGTTAATTTTGACATTTAAACCTTATTTTATGTAAATCAACATTTTTGTTTTTAACAATAATTGCAGACGGCAAGTTGACAGTGTAATATATATATATATATATATATATATATATATATATATATATATATATATATATATATATATATAGTAAAAAAATACACTGACATATTCAGTTACTAAGAATAACCTAAATTGTAAATTCTCTTAAATTTATTCAACTTAAGAAGAATAAAAGACTTCTAGACTTCGCTTTATACATTATTTAGATTCTCTCGTGTATTTCATCCTTTTTTTGTTGTCTCTCTCTCTCTCTCTCTATATATATATATATATATATATATATATATATATATATATATATATATATATATATATATATATATATATATATATATATATATATATATATATAGGCCATTTTGCTATACTATACATTAACGTTATTATTTTAAAAATTCTCGTAATACGGCGACGTAAGGAGAGAAACAAATCGCCGCTACTGGGTTCACTCTGTTTATTTTGCCTTTTTTCCTCATTTCCCTGTGTATAACATGTAGGATCATGGGATATATCCGGTTCTCCGAAGCGTAAAATGAACGCAAAGAAAACGAACTAGAAGTGTTTTCCTTGCGTTCGTTGGGATTTGAACGTCAAGAAAAAGCTGCATGCAACGTTTTTTTTTTGACACCGTATAAACGCGTATATATCGATTGTAGATGCGGTCATGTTATTTCACTAGTTTTGACGCGTAGCTTTGGTTCAAAGTTTCACTCACACAACAGAAGTCCGATCTCTTTGTCTCTTGTAGTTTATTTGTCAGCATCAAAGAATCAACACTTCATACAGTCGTCTTGAGTAAATCCACTGTGATTACAGACACCAGTTGCTGTATCTTATAAATTTCTTACGCATATAACAACACTTTTGTTGTATATCTGCTTACGGGTATCTTACGATTACAACAACCTAGTTGCTGTATCTTATAAATTACCAAATGCTGTCGTCGTCGCTAATTTTTTGAGATGGGGATTTTGGGTTTTCATGAGCTGTATGCCACAATCATCAATATTAAAACAATAAAAGGCTTGAACTACTTCAGTTGTGTGTAATGAATCTAAAATATATGAAAGTCTAATGTTTATCAGTACATTACAGAAAATAATGAACTTTATCACAATATGCTAATTTTTGGAGAAGGACCTGTATATAGGTACCCAAAACTGCAGTGTAAAATACGTACACAATGTTCCATGTGACAGAAGTTGAGAACAACTTGGCAATGCTCACCTGGATGAAGCGCTTAAGCTGTGTGTTTTGCTGTAGCAGGCGTGTCTTTTCCTGCTCCAAAGAAAAGATATATTCTGCAGTCTGCTGTAAGATGGCAGCCTGGGAGACAGGGAAAAAGAAGGATCAAATAACACTGGCATAATTGACAGCATAGCTGAAAAATGACAAGATGAACACTTATTTGGATAGTGACAAATAAAATGTAAAAAATTAACAATAATCCTCCTTAAACAAGCTCCAACTAGGGCTTCAATATTAATCTGGGTGGAAAAATAAATAAATCTCAAATCTTGTTTCACACATGCAATCTCTTTTCTAAATGATGCCAGTTCACTTGCATACATTTCACATCACATTGCATTCGCATGTTAACTTGTTTACTTGACAACAATACAACTTTCTAAATTAGTCACACTCGCACAGCGTAAAACAAAAAAATATTAATTCACAAATCAGAAAAGGCATCGTCATATGATTGTCATACAACTCGATCACCTCTCTCATCTTGCTTACTCACTTATGGCGCGACATGTAATAAGGTGGCAGCCCTAAACGGACTAGTCAGTTTATTTGGTGGAGTTGGGAGTAGTAGGCCTAAGCTTAAATGTATGGCCAAAGTGTGGAGAAAGAAAGGATCTACTCATGATCCATAACACAATTTCATTTGTCAAACATAGTGGAGGCAAGGTCATGTCGTGGGGCTCTATTGATGTAATTCGTGATTGTAGTAGCAAAGCTCTGGTGTCAGATACAATTGTGACAGATACACTGTCTTCCAATTTACAGAGAAAAACACCAAAGTTTCGATATTCAAAGTTGTTTAACACATCTCATTGTAAATATCAGTGCAATGAAAGCTAAAATTCTGAAATACCATCTAGAATTCCTCTTTTGATCTCAAATCCAAATGTCAACACTGTATAGCAAAAACATCCTTGCTATTGTTATGCTCTTGGTGTGACTGTGTGTTTATATACATCCATCAGCTATAACATAAAATTAACATCGATTGTTAGTGGTATACCAGTAAACTGGTGATTATGGGCACCCAAGGCTCATCCATAGCCAATCCCACAGAAGTCAATGCAGAACAACTTACTAAAAAAGGTCAGTGCCGGTCATGATAGAAAGGCACCAATGCACTCAGTGAACACATGGGGCCCAGTAGGCAAAGAGCTCAAGACTATTGACCGGGCCTCCAACCTCTCAAAATCCAAATCCGATTGAGCACCCACGGGATGCGCCGGACAAACAAGTCTGATCCATGGAGGCCCGACCCTGCAACCCACCTACTGTTTACAGTGACATTACAGCACACCCCCAGAGACCTTGTGGAGTCTTGCCTTGAGGAGCAGAACTGACCCGGTGGCATTGTGGGGGATCTACACAATAGTAAGAATAATGTTCTGCTCTGTTATTTCTGATTAGTATTTATCTTTATGAATTACACTTTCCTTTTTTGTTTGGTTCTTCTTACATAATGCAATTAAAAATATTATTTAATTATATTTTTTATTTACTAGAATAGACTTGACGGTAGAAGTAATATATTTTAAATTTGTGTAAATATTGGTTCTTTTAAATAATCAGTATTTCAAGGATATTTAAAAGACAAATTGCAATATTTGCTACAGATAGCACTAGGGCTGCAACAACTAATCGATAAAATAGATAATTATCGATAATGAAATTCGTTGTCAACGAATGCCGTTATCGATTAGTTTGGCTGCTCACGTTATTGAGGAGCGCGACCACAAGATGCACAAATACACACACAGATACACAGTCGCTCGCGCAATGGAGGTTACACAAGCATTTGCAGGAAAAAGCGTGCGCCCCAAGTCCTCCAAGGTATGCGAGCAATTTACATTAAACGCCTCTTAGCGGTCGTTAAAATCGAGCGTTTTCTGCCGTTCGTAGTGTCCGGTGAGCGCGGATGAAGTGCCGAGGGTTTTCTACACGTAGGAGTCAGTGAGAGAGTTCACACGGGCTTTGGTGACGTGCGTTTGTCCGCCTGCATGGTTATACGGTGTCTAAAAAACAAAAAAAACGTTGCATGCAGCTTTTTCTTGGCGCTCAAATCCCAACGAACGCAAGGAAAACACTTCTAGTGCGTTTTCTTCACGTTCATTTTACACTTCGGAGAATCGGATATATCCCATGATCCTACAGGCTATACACAGGGAAATGCGGGAAAAGGGCAAAATAAACTGAGTGAACCCAGTAGCGGTGAGTTTTTTCTCTCCCTACTTCGCCGTATTACGAGAATGTCTAGTATAGCAAAATGGTCTATATATTTATTTATTTTTTATTGAGACAAAAAAAAAAAAAAAAAGATAAAATACACACGAGAGGATCGAAGTAAACCGTGAAAAGGATGTGGTAGTCACTTCAATTAAAAATATCAATCTTTTATAAGTCTATTATTAAGTTGAATTAATTTAAGAGAATTTAAAATTGAGGTCATTCTTAATAACTGAATGTCAGTGTATTTTTTTTAACTAATATATATTGTGGCGTGGGCGGGCCGGCGGCTGACGACCGTCATGCTTTGCGGGGGTTTTCTCTGTCTCTACCATGAGGGAGAAGGGTGTTTGGGTTGGTGGCTTCGGCCAAGTTGGGTACGTGTATGTGTGTGTGCTTGACCTGTGTATGTGTGCTTGTGCTGAGAGTTAATAAACTACTCCCCAGCCATTTGCATTGGGGAGCAAGTAAGCTCACTCGTACTCCAAGATCCCTGCTAGCGTCGAAAAACGCTACATTGGTGTCAGAAGTGGGATGGAGATTTTTGAGTTTGAGCGAACGGCGGAGGACCTGCGAAAGATTCAGGAGGGCCGCCGAGTTGCAGCACGACTCCGGAAGAAGCATCTCCCGGATGGAACCAGTGCCAGCGAAGCGGCACGACGAAAGCAGAGCGGCGAGATGAGGATCCCGGCACTGGATCTCGGAGCGGAGCCCAACGTTGACGCTGAACAAGCTACAGCTCCGTGCCGGCGATGTGCGCTGCAGCTGCGCCTTCCTTCCTACAACGGCGCCGTCGAGCCCTACGCGTTCTTCGCCCAAGTGGAGCTAGCCGCCGACTTCGCAGGCTGGTCTCCGGCGGAAACGGCCGTAAGGGTTGCTCTCTCGCTGAAGGGCGCCGCGCTCCGGGCACTGGAAGACCTCCGGGCCGATGAGCGGAAGGACTGGGCAAAGCTCCGAGAGTCGCTTCACCTCCGGTTCGGCGCCGGTGACCGTCAAGAAGCAGCGTGCGAGGAGCTGGCAGTCCGCGAGCATCTGAGCCACTGGGCGCGTTCGCCATGGACCTAAGAGGCCTGGCGCGCCGGGGCTATCCAGAGTGTGAGCCGGCTAAACAGGAAGAGCTAGCGTATCGCGCTTTTCTTTGTGGGCTTCGACCGCCGCTCGGGGAGCACATCAGGTTAGCAGCACCAGCTTCCCTCACCGAGGCGCTACGCGCAGCACAGCGCACTGAACCCATAACTGCGGTGCATCACGGCGAAAGAGCCGAGCGATCGCCCGCAGCTCGGGGGCACTCGGTAGGTGAATCTAGCCGGGGACAGGGCTACCCGTCACGGCTACCCAACGTTCCTGGGTTTGAGGGACAGCGTACCCCAGCAGCCGTCGGACGAGCGCCAGGTGAACATCCGGGCAGCAAAGCACGTCATCGGTACTGCGAGCGAGGTAAAGAGCGCGTGTGCCGAGTTACTCCCTCGCCGAGAGCATCGCCCGCAGTCGTTTCACCTGCGCCGCCGCTGGTCAGTGAACGTTTTGTCCGCTACACGGCAAAGAAGGGCCCTACCCAGCGCTCGCGGGCACCGCTGCAGGACTTTCGGGTGGGGGCACCTGTGGAGCGTGTGGGCGTGGACACTCACAGCCAGGGGCGAGGCTTTGCTGCTGGTGAGCAGGTGTGGGTGTGTTCCGGAAGGAAAAGAGGGCGTTCACCCAAGCTCACGTCTCACTGGGTGGGCCCCTGTACAGTACTAGCTCAGCTCGCCGAGTTCATCTACCGGGTGCGGTTGGCGGGGCGGGTGCGAGTGTTGCTCCACCGAGACCGTCTTGCGCCTTTCCAGCCGCACGCCGGCGAGACAGCGAATTCTGCGGAGGCCGGACCGCCTCCGGGAAAATGTGCTTCTCCACAAAAGGACCCCGTGAACGCCGACCGCCTTCACGCCTCCAAGACTGAGAGTCATGGTGACCGGGGACGGTCACAGCTCGGGTGGGGGCAGTGTGGCGTGGGCGGGCCGGCGGCTGACGACCGTCATGCTTTACGGGGGTTTTCTCTGTCTCTACCATGAGGGAGAAGGGTGTTTGGGTTGGTGGCTTCGGCCAAGTTGGGTACGTGTATGTGTGTGTGCTTGACCTGTGTATGTGTGCTTGTGCTGAGAGTTAATAAACTACTCCCCAGCCATTTGCATTGGGGAGCAAGTAAGCTCACTCGTACTCCAAGATCCCTGCTAGCGTCGAAAAACGCTACAATATATATATATACATACACACACACACACACACACACACACACACACAGTCAACTCGCCGTCTGCAATTACTGTTAAAAACAAAAATGTTGATTTACAAAAAATAAGGTTGAAATGTCAAAATTAAAGATAATTAAACTATGTGGCTATTGCATTTTTTAAAGTTTACTTTTATACATAAATAATACCCTGATTTACGGTTTTATATAGTTAAGCAAAACATCAAATTAAAGCGTCTAGCTTTTATCCTATTAATCGAGATGTGTGTGTATTAGGGCTGCAACAACTAATCGCTAAAATCGATAATTATCGATAATGAAATTCGTTGTCAACGAATGCCGTTATCGATTAGTTGGGCTGCGCACGTTACTGAGGAGCGCGACCACAAGATGCACAAATACACACAGACACACACAGATACACAGTCGCTCGCGCAATGGAGGTTACAGAAGCGTTTGCAGGAAAAAGCGCGCGCCCCAAGTCCTCCAAGGTATGGGAGCAATTTACATTAAACACCTCTTTTCGGGCGTTAAAAGCGAGCGGTTTTCTGCCGGTCGTAGTGTCCGGTGAGCGCAGATGAAGCACCGAGGGTTTTCTACACATGGGAGCCCCTAGCGACGGGGAGGAATTGGCCACGACTAAAAAAAAAAAAAAAAAAAGGAGTCAGTGAGAGAGTTCACACGGGCTTTGGTGACGTGCGTTTGTCCGGCTGCGCGGTTATACGGAGTAAAAAAAAAATAAACGTTGCATGCAGCTTTTTCTTGGTGTTCAAATCCCAACGAACGCAAGGAAAACACTTCTAGTTCGTTTACTTCACGTTCAGTTTACACTTCGGAGGACCGGATATATCCCATGATCCTACACGCTGTACACAGGGAAATGCGGGAAAAGGGCAAAATAAACAGAGTGAACCCAGTAGCGGCCATTTTTTTCTCTCCCTACGTCGCCTAATGTCTATTATAGCAAAATGGTCTATATATATAAATATTTTTTATTATTTATTGAGACAACAACAAAAAAGGATAAAATACCCGAGAGGATCGAAATAATGTATAAACCGTGACAAGGATGTAGCAAGAGACACTTTCATTAAAAATAATATCATAATAATCTAGAAGTCTATTATTCTTCTTATTAAGTTGAATTAATTTAAGAGAATTTAAAATTGAGGTCATTCTTAACAACTGAATATGTCAAGTGTATTTTTTAAACTAGTGTGTGTGTGTGTGTGTGTGTGTGTATATATATATATATATATATATATATATATATATATATATATATATAATGTGTGTGTGTATAATGTGTGTGTATACACACACACATACACCGTATCAACACTGTTAACTTGCCATCTGCAATTATTGTTAAAAAAGAATGTTGATTTACATAAACTACATAAGTTTTAAATGTCAAAATTAAAGATTATACTCTATGTGGCTATTGCATTTTTTAAAGTTTACTTTTATATGTAAATAATACCCTGATTTATGGATTTATATTGTTAAGCAAAACAGAAAATTAAAGCGGGCACTTTTTATCCGATTAATCGAAAAAGAAATCGTCCAACTAATCGATTATCCAAATAATCGTTAGTTGCAGCCCTAGTGTGTATATATATATATATATATTATATGCAGATGGCAAGTTGACAGTGTTTTTATATTATATATATATATATATATATATATATATATATATATATATATATATATATATATAATTATAAGCAAAACGTTGCATGCAGCTTTTTCTTTGCGTTCAAATACCAACGAACGCGAGGAAAACACTTCTAGTGCGTTTTCTTCACGTTCATTTTACACTTCTGAGGACCGGATATATCCCATGATCCTACATGCTGTACAGAGGGGAAAAGGGCAAAATAAACAGAGTGAACCCAGTAGCGGCGAGTTTTTTTTCTCCCCACGTCGCCGTATTACGAGAATGTCTAGTATTTATTTATTTTTTATTTTTTTAAACAAACCAAAAAAAAAAAGGATAAAATACACGAGAGGATCGAAATAATGTATAAACCGTGAAAAGGATGTAGTAGACACTTCAATTAAAAATATCTGTAAACTTGCCATCTGCAATTATTGTTAAAAACAAAAATGTTGATTTACATAAAATAAGGTTTAAATGTCAAAATTAAAGATAGTTTAATTATGTGGCTATTGCATTTTTTAAAGTTTACTTTTATACATAAATAATACCCTGATTTATGGTTTTATATAGTTAAGCAAAACATCAAATTAAAGAAGCGCTTAGCTTTATCCGATTAATCGAAACAATAATCGGCCAACTAATCGATTATCAAAATAATCGTTAGTTGCAGCCCTAGATAGCACCGTTTTGAACAAATTAGTGAACCTTTGTTTCCTGAAATAAGCAAACTAAAAATACAAGTATTCCAATAAAAAGGTTTCAGAAAACACTGTGCACTGCCATTTTTTCTGTATGGGGCTACATAGCCACAGACCAGTCAGGGTGCCCATGTACCCTCAATGAACATGTGAGAATCAGAAACCTGGGTTGATGAATCATGTGGATGTCTGGAGGCATGAAAGAAGGCAAGCAGTTAGAGGCAGTGTGTTGCTTGGGTCCAGCCATTACTGTGGCTGGTACATTGACACACACAGACATAAATGAACTTTGTGTGCCCATGATCAAGTTATCAGGCTGATCGGTATACACATCACACACATTCTAATACATTATTAAATCTGTTGTAACAGGTCATACATAGGGACTTGGCAAACACTCCACGTAATTAAGACTAAAATGTATGGGGTTTTTAAAGTAGGTTAAAGTAGAACATTCACTGATGTGGTCACTTATTGTTATAAAACATTTAAGCCCAGTTTCCACTTTCAGGATCTTTCCTACGGATTGCTAGAAAACATCAATGTATTTAAAATCGTGACTTTCTCCTAAATGCTCTGACTTCTTAAGACCAAATAAGAATGAATGAATAAATAAATGCTCTGACTTAAACTCAGCAAGTACATTAACATGCACTTGAATCTGATTTTAACATGCACAACCCATCACAGTGTTATCAAAAAAATTACAGAAAAAAATCCACTTACCGGTAATAACATCACATGTCACAGCACCACTATGGTTGCCTACAATCGACTATGGAAGGCCACAAAAAACCATGGATAGGCCTATGAAAACATACGGCGGGTCACAAAAAGCCGTAGCTCCACCGCATTTTTTTAAATGTTAAAAAAAAAGAAGAATTTAATCCCATGCAGGCAAGCTTAGGCTCACTACAGGTCATCCTGTTTCGATTAATCGGATAAAGCTAAGCGCTTCTTTAATTTGATCTTTTGATTGTGTAAAGCTGTTTTGAGACAATGTCAATTGTTAAAAGCGCTATACAAATAAAACTGAATTGAATTGAATCCTGACAACCCACTATGCCATGATCTTACTATACACCTACCCACAGATTGAAGCTTGAATTTGAGAGTTCCTAGCAATCTGTAGTAAAAATTTCAATGTGAGAACTGGGCTTTAGAACTTTTATGGAAGGAATCTCGCTTGGAAGCGCTTTGAAGTTCAATAGCACAGAAAAGTCTTTGGGACAGAAAGTTGAGAGAGAGAGAGAGAGAGAGAGAGACTGACTGCTGAGGGAATAACTGAATTACAGCTATATACCATAAATGAGAACAGGAACTAACTTGTGATGGAACCAACCATGTATTTTTTCAGTTCATTAATCAAATAAACATTTAATTATCATGAAATTTGGCCCATATATTGTTACTTGTTTATATTAATTCATTAGATGTTGAGTCCAGACCAGCATGTTGTCCTGTCCCATAATCTTAGTTATCCAACTTTACCCTATTATGAAGCATATTAATGCACCGAACTAAGTTATTGCCAATGTAAATTTATACATTTATACATGCATAATAATTAAAGAAAGAGATTTACTTTGCTCAACTTCTCTCCATCACTATGGGGTATGAGTGTTTTGAGAGACTGGAAGCCAGCGTTAATGCTCTGCATGCGCCTGCGCTCATTGCTGTTGGCAATCTCCCTGCGAATGCGTCGTTCTTGGTCCCGTGCCGTCTCGGGTGTGAGGGGAATGTTTGCTAAACTGGAAGAAAGGAAAAAATTGTTTATCCAGTAACAATTACAAAATCATCAGGGAAATGACAAATACTTGGTTGGGTAAGGGACAGAATTTATACAGTTACACAATACCACCACAATAAATGTGTGTATAATAATCTAAATGTGCACAAAACAGTTTTTCCTAAATAAATATATATAATGTTCACATAAACAAAAATGTTCCTAAGGTCTTGTCACCTGTGGTCTGTTTATTAATTGCACATTTTAAAGCCATGCAGGTGGACATGCATATTAATCACCAGGAGCATTTGGTACTGGTAATATTTCTGCTAAAAATGGCTACTCATTTTGGGGAAATGTGCAACTGATTACTACTATTATTATAATCTTACTAACACTAATTAAAACTTAATGACATTAGACATGACCAAAGAAAGAATTGGTATAATTAAGAATGTTTCTATGTGCAAGCATTCTTTGTCCTCTTTAGGAGGAAAGTCAAATCCTTAATTAAACCTCGTACCAACACCGATACAGGAACATCCTGTATTTTGTGCAGCACAAAATCAACCAAATGATACTGGTTTGTCCAAGGACTTTATGTAAAACCCTGACACAACATTACCACTATTAGCCACAATATGTATGTCTCAATGTACATTTTTGCTTGCTATACCAGATGCTATTTATTTTAGTGGACAGCTCTACTGCATTTGCACAGTGTATAATGCTTGTGTTTGCGCCTTGTCTTGTTTGCGCAAGAGTCATTGACTAGCTATAATCAAATCCACGTACACATCATACAGGTAATGATGGTAAGCTGAGGCCACATAAGGGCATTTGGCGAAAAAACATTTCTACCATTGTCTTGCCAGTTGTGTATGCGTTTTTTTTTTGCTAATGTTTTTAGCAAACTTGATAAAAGTTTCAAGAACAATTAAATCAAACTGTAGGGTTGTACATTAATGGCCAATTCATTATTTTTATTTATAATGATAATTTTCTCAGTACAATATTGAAAGTGACCGTGAGTAATTAGCTCTTGATAAAGCATACCTAAAGTTATGTTTTGGGAGGTGAAAGGAATCCAGAACACCCACAAAAAAAAAAAAAAAAAAAAAAAAAAAAAAACAGTAGAACTTGGACAGAAACACTTCTCAGGTAGTAACCTGACCTCAGGGCTGAGCAAGGAGCTGTGGTGTGACCACACTTCTCACTGTGCCAACCAGACATTTAGGCATTTGACAGAAGCTCTTATCCAGACCAATTATTGATCACAATGATTCTGCCAAGTTCGAAACAAAATAGTATCAATGCACATTAGTCTCAAAAAGAACAAAAATAATTGTACATTACATACATGTTTCAATTTTTAATGTATAATCATTTGCCTCACAAAAAAAGGTACTTTGCTACCTATCTACCCAAAAGACATTGCCTTTATCCATCATTTCACTCTGTCTGGGTACCACTACCAGAAATTGTCCTGTGTGAGCATCCTTGTTCTCACTAATGTTCCCCCTAAATCCAGAGCACAGGTTACTGTCTGTGTGGAGTGATGGTGGGGTATGGTGCCCCATGATAGACCAGTATTGCATACAACCTGCAAACAGCATTTATTTGACAGACTTTGTATTCAACACAACCCTGAGCAAAATAATTGATAAAGTAACAATTTATTAAAAAAAGAAATACAATTATTACATGTACCAAAATGAACTTATACAGATCTACAGTGATAGTCAATTGCCTACTTTTGCCTAGTATGCTTACTTTTCACAGATTTTATGGTCAAACTGCCAAGCTTGCTAAAAGTAAGTAGGCCTAACTAAGACTCGTAAAACTGGCATGACTAATTGTGCAGCCCTAATTAAAAATATATATTATACAGTACAGTAACTGAAACACTTGAAATTTTGTCCAAGTGCTTTCAATTAGAATTATTAAACAATTGTTTCCTTAAACCACACCTTGACCATAAGACGATATTTCAGGTTGGTTTGCAAGTACTTGTCACGTTTCAAGTAAACAAATAAAAATTATTAAATAAAATTTTGATTTTTGGATGTTGCTTTGGGATAAAATTACCAATTGACACTGGGTGTACATTTCTCTCTCTCTTTTTTTTGGGTAAATTTTACTTTTAATTCCAACTAGGAAAAAACAACATTGATATCAAACCGAATGCCTTGAAACTACATTTCCCAGAAAGCCTGTCGCCACGTCCTGAGCTGGCCCCGCCTTCCCCCGTGCGATCAGGTTGCAGACGCATTGACGGGCCTTGCTCAACATACACACCCCCTTATAAAAGAAACCATTATAAATTTATGAACGTGTTACTCACTAGCTTGATTGCTTTCACGATCTAGAATAATGAAGTATAGAATCGGCTGTGGTTAAGTTTTAACCATCATAAAACCTTGTTGAAGATGACAGATCCAAGCCCTCCGCCATTACAACAATGCTTCTCTACACAGCTTCCTCTCCGCTTGTCCATGCGGCAGCATGGCAGGGCTTCGGGAATAAAGGCGCAGTCGAAACACCGAAAACACACTCTCCCGCCAAACTGCTGAGGCTTTTAGAAGCACAAAACCTAATCCAGGTTATGAAATTACAGTTACAGAGTATGTGCGAGTTATTTATTCTACACGTTGGACGGGCTAAGAGTTAGACGACGACATATCCTCGCTGTAGCACAAGCCACAAGCATGGCCGCACTGCCCACAATAACTTTAGCCCGCTCTCGCAACCCAACATACACACCGCGTGCAGGAGCGCGATGCTCGGCCTCAACTTTCATAAAAAATATCAAATACACACCAGATCATGATCTTTAAACCTGTTAATGCAGAAAATAACACAAAACGCGGAGCGGCATTCAAAAGAAGTCCACTGATTTGAAATCGCCTTGCAGCAGAGCAGCGGCGTGGTGTGCATGGAACCACGTGGTTTATGTTTGTTAGACGCAAAATGTGTGGATTTAGACAAATTATTCGCGAAGTAACGTTTGTGCGATAGCGCACAAGTTTGAAACTAATGCTGTAATACCCAAATCAACACTAAAACCTGGGTCTTATTTACGCTATTTCCCATATTACTCCAAGAGATCCGTCCGTACACACAATAACACACCGCTGAAATCGAGCATGTTGCCTCGTTACTTTGATGCTTGGTGGGCGATAAAAGCACAAATCAAGTCTTCACGTATTCACAGACTTTCGAGGTTGAAAAGGTGTGCATACATACCTACACAAGCCCCCTATGACTTCTTTTTCCGTTTTCCTAAAATGTTGCAATGAGGGCACCTTCTGAGCTGGTACCATGAAATACTCCATGCTTCCCTCTCCAGCTTTGAGTCCGCAGATCTTCCTAACTCCTCGCTTGTTGTGAATTTGCCGGGTATTCGTAGGCAATGGCGCATTTAATGTAAAGAACAGTTCAGTCTGAGAAATTGAATGTGCAGTTGCATACGAACGCAGAAGCGTGAGGAGTTGCAATGATACTCTACTTCCAGCTGATGGGGTTCCCTCGTAGTGTGTGGCGCTCTTTCTCTCTCAGCCTCCCTCCCCCTGTTTCCCTCCCTCTGCATGTACGTCTGTGTGTGTATTTGCAGCTGATCGGGTGTCTTTCGAGGCGGGAAACAGCTGGTAGGAATCACACAGCACTACAGAAGCGCAGTGTTCCGCGGCACACACTGTAAACAAATCAGTATTTAAGGTATACTGCAGTTTCGCATTTTAGCTACTCACTAATGGCGAAATTATATTTTTTCATACAGTTCAGAAAATTACTCGTTATGTCGCAGTTAGTTAGTTGTGTGATAACTGCGAAATATTCGTTGAGTTTCTATATTAAATTATTTTTAAAAAAATGCATAAATGTATTTGATCGCCACGAGCGCTCTTACAGCTGTACAGTAGTGAAGCGAACGCACGAGCTCAGCTGACGACTTGGCACGACTGAACAAAAACAGTAAGGAGCGCGAGGGGTGGCGCTTTGAGACCCGCGCGCGCACTCGTGTTGATTTCGTACACCATTTTGCTTGTATGAAAGAAGCGGAGGCACAGAGCAGCTCGCGCGCCCCCGCCACTCCCGCCGCGGGAAGGCAACTTCAGTAAACGGCACGCGCGCTGAAGGGACAAAATGGGAGCGGGCAAGGAGAACCCGGAAGTGTGTTCATGTGTCCGTAGTTTTTGGATTAAAACGCAAATAAACACTGGCGCTGTTGGCGGAGTGTTTGTGCTGGACGTATTTGTATTTGATCATTTTGTTACTCGTTTTGTAACTCGTTTGTTAAACAGGCCGGTATTTGCAATATTTAAAAAGTGATTTTAAAATGAAGGGCAAATGCCACCTTCTAGCTTATTCGAGCCGTTGTCATTATTATAATATTTTTTAATATTAAATGCATTATGTTAGCAGGCCAACATCATTCTGCATGATATAAACGCCATGAATGGCTCACGTTGCTGATAATGAGCCAGAATGCTACGATGAAATGTCCATCCATCCATCCATTTTCTTCCGCTTATCCGAGGTCGGGTCGCGTGTACGTGGAGTAAAACAGGCCGGAGCGCAGAAGTGAATTTCAATCCTACATACTGTATTTGAAAAGGTATTTTTGAGGGATATACTAAACAATCCTACATATAAATAAACAAAACAGTAGAACAAAAACTTCTTAGGACATATAATTGATTAAATGAATGGAACTGTAGGCACTTTAAAACTTTTTTTTATTTTATGTTTTATTTTTGTCCTTTACCCCACCAAACACTGTAATAAAAAGTAAAATTAAAGATCACAGAAAAAGCAATGTCTGTTCCCCGCCCCCACATGAGTTTATAATTATTATTCTTGTTGTTGTTGTTATTATTGAGGGCATTGGTGACAAAGTGGTAGGTTACTCACCTGCCATGTGAAATAACTGGGTTCAATTCCCACCCAATGCTCAAACCCCAGCCTCTGGTTGCAGTGCTGGTCCCAAGCCTGGATAAACTAGGAGGGATGCGTCAGGAAAGGCACCTAGTATATATATATATATATATATATATAATAAAAATCTGAATAATCTAGCAAGTACACATCTAAAATATGAAACAAATCGCAAGGATAAAACTGAAGTCATGAATGTTTGAGTGACAGAAGCGAGAAACAGATTTACCTTATTAAGCCATAGATCTCAAAGATGCCACAGCCATCCGGCCAGGAGATGAAGGAAGTAAAAGTGGCTAGGGTGCGGGTTCTGACACTGTTGTTTTAATGTCCACATTAATTGATCTAATCACAAGTGGACACATAGCTGTTTATACTCATTTTGAACATGCCTCCAGTGTCCAACTGTACTTGAATTTTATACATCATAAATGGAGCTGGAGCAAAAATGGCTCTGTAAAATGTTTTTTAAAAATGCAAATCTCCAGTTTGAATCTCTAGTGACCACTTGTGATTGGATTTCATACATAATCTTGTTAAGAGTAAAGAGGTTGCACACATTTATTACAGCAGTAGAGAATGGCAAAAATCCTGTACAACCTGTTTTAAATAAAATTAATGTTTTTATTATATTTTTGATCTACTACTACTATATCTACTATGAAACTGATGCATAAATGGGAGATCAGGTGACAAAAGGTACAAAAAGCAGCTGTCTCTGTTTTATCTCTGTTGTAGTAGTATCTTCTTCTGTGCTGTGTGCTGGTAGCTATCAATAAGACAGAAGTACTGTAGATATTCATAGTAGTTGTCAGTGGCATCTTCTCCCGGAAGGGATGCCAGGCTTCATATGTCACTGGCCCTTTAAATGATTTTTGATTAATGTATTGTGAAACACTATACTGCCCTCCTACAATACTGTAGGTTAATGCCATGTCAGAGGGGAAGCCAGGCCAAAATTGGCTTCCCTTAGTAAAAAATGTTACATATGACAATAAAGTGCAGTAAGCTTTGAGAAAACAGTGATTTACCATTTAAATATACCAAATGCTAACAATACCATTTTAATAATAAAAAAAAAGTAATAATAATAAATATATATATATATTTATTTATTTATTTATTTATTTATATTTTAGCAATGGGCATTGTTGCAAAGCAGCTTTACAGAAATATGATGGATGAAATTAGAAATAAGGAAAAAAGTATAAATTATACCTTCATCAGTTTGTTCCTAGTGATCAAACCAGAGGTGACAGTTGCAAAGAAAAAACTTCATGAGATAACAAGAAAAAGAAATCTTGAGAGAAACCAGATGCAAAAGAAAACTCATTTGAGTGATACTAGATAAGAAATTAACTGACTAAGATTATAAATTTCCACCATAGTCTTTTTTGTAATGGACAATTCTTAGAAAATCTAGAAAAATATTAGGAAAAATAATTATTTTCTTCTGTCCAAATACTCTTTTCTAGTACTATTTAGTCTACCACCATATGCCCTGTCACTTACATTTAGGCATTTGGCAGACGCTCTTATCCAGAGCGACTTACATTTAAAAAAAGAAAATCTCATTACACACCTGAGGGCCTTGCTCAAGGGCCCAACAGTGGCAACTTGGTGGTTGTGGGGTTTGAATCTGGGATCTTCCGAACCGTAATCCAATGCCTTAACCACTGAGCTATCCCTGGCCACTTCTATGCGTCATATAACCATCAACAGCAATCTTATAAGCATCAACGGTATTGAGTGTTATCCAGTTAACCAGATTAGTTTTTGTCAATATTAATGTAGGGCGGCATGGTGGTGTAGTGGTTAGCACTGTCGCCTTGCACCTCCAGGGTCCGGGTTCGATTCCCGGCCAGGCTCGATTCCCGTCTCTGTGTGCATGGAGTTTGCATGTTCTCCCTGTGCTTGGTGGGTTTCCTACGGGTACTCCGGTTTCCTCCCAAAGACATGCAGATTAGGCTAATTGGCGTTCCCAAATTGACCATAGTGTGTGCTCTGCAATGGATTGGCACGCTGTCCAGGGTGTGCCCTGAGTCTCCTGGTATAGGCTCCAGGTCCCTGTGACCCTAATACAGGATAAAGTGGTATAGAAAATGAATGAATATTAATGTATGGAAAAGATTTTAGTTATCTCAGTTACCTTATGCCTGAGACTGCAGATATTCAAATGGGCTAGTATTAGCCCCTTACTTGGCAAATCTTTAAATCTTAGGCAGTAGCTCCGTTCTTTTCAGTTGCACAGCCTCTGAAAAACCTTTATTTACAGTATGTAGATATTTGGGTTTAATTTCTTGGCAAAAGAGAGAGTGTCTTTTAAACATACCTGGGCAACTCTCACTCCTTAAACTCAGTTCTGTGTGCATGGTGAATATCCATGTTTAGGCAATCCCAGATTATTCTACAAACCGGATTCCAAAAAAGTTGGGGCACTAAACAAATTGTGAATAAAAACTGAATGCAATTATGTGGAGATGGCAAATGTCAATATTTTATTCAGAATAGAACATAAATCACGGAACAAAAGTTTAAACTGAGAAAATGTATCATTTTAAGGGAAAAAAATGGTGAATCAAAATGTCATGGTGTCAACAAATCCCAATAAAGTTGGGACAAGGCCATTTTCACCACTGTGTGGCATCTCCCCTTCTTCTTACAACACTCAACAGACGTCTGGGGACCGAGGAGACCAGTTTCTCAAGTTTAGAAATAGGAATGCTCTCCTATTCTTGTCTAATACAGGCCTCTAACTGTTCAATCGTCTTGGGCCTTCTTTGTCGCACCTTCCTCTTTATGATGCGCCAAATGTTCTCTATAGGGGAAAGATCTGGACTGCAGACTGGCCATTTCAGTACCCGGATCCTTCTCCTACGCAGCCATGATGTTGTGATTGATGCAGAATGTGGTCTGGCATTATCTTGTTGAAAAATGCAGGGTCTTCCCTGAAAGAGATGACGTCTGGATGGGAGCATATGTTGTTCTAGAACCTGAATATATTTTTCTGCATTGATGGTGCCTTTCCAGACATGCAAGCTGCCCATGCCACACGCACTCATGCAACCCCATACCATCAGAGATGCAGGCTTCTGAACTGAGTGTTGATAACATCTTGGGTTGTCCTTGTCCTCTTTGGTCCAGATGACATGGCGTCCCACATTTCCAACAAGAACTTCGAATCGTGACTCGTCTGACCACAGAACAGTCTTCCATTTTGCCACACTCCATTTTAAATGATCCCTGGCCCAATGAAAACGCCTGTGCTTGTGGATCTTGCTTAGAAATGGCTTCTTCTTTGCACTGTAGAGTTTCAGCTGGCAACGGCGGATGGCACGGTGGATTGTGTTCACTGGTTTCTGGAAGTATTCCTGAGCCCATTCTGTGATTTCCTTTACAGTAGCATTCCTGTTTGTGGTGCAGTGTCGTTTAAGGGCCCGGAGATCACGGGCATCCAGTATGGTTTTACGCCCTTGACCCTTGCGCACAGAGATTGTTCCAGATTCTCTGAATCTTCGGATGATATTATACACAGTTGATGATGATAACTGCAAAGTCTTTGCAATTTTTCGCTGGGTAACACCTTTCTGATATTGCTCCACTATCTTTCTTCGCAACATTGTGGGAATTGGTGATCCTCTACCCATCTTGGCTTCTGAGAGACACTGCCACTCTGAGAAGCTCTTTTTATACCCAATCATGTTGCCAATTAACCTAATTACTGTTAATTGGTCTTCCAGCTCTTCGTTATGCTCAAATTTACTTTTTCCAGCCTCTTATTGCTACTTGTCCCAACTTTTTTGGGATTTGTTGACACCGTGAAATTTTGAATCAACCTATTTTTCCTTCAAAATAAAAATTTTTCTCGGATTAAAATATTGACATTTGCCATCTCCACATCATTGCATTCAGTTTTTATTCACAATTTGTTTAGCGTCCCAACTTTTTTGGAATCCGGTTTGTAAAAAAAAAAAATTCTTTCACTCCAGCTATATAATATTTAGCACTATTTTTTTCTGGACTGTTTTTTCAGTGTAGTCTAATTAATTAAATATTATGTTAATGTCTTGTTGGAGATTCTTACTTTATCTTCTTGAGCCTTTAGTTTAGATTCCATTTCTTTACAACCAACTGATATTTTGTCAAACTTGTCTTGGGGAAATTCCAAGCTAATCTTCAGATCCTGAACAACTGTAATCCAGGTTTTTATAGATTTCCCCTACTGAATAAAGCATTTGAAGTTGTCTTGCTGATTTGTCACCACTGAACCATCATCACACAGCAGTGGATTAATGTGTTTAGGAGTTATGATCTAAATAATCTAGAGTCCAAAAAATCTTGCCAAGTTATACCAAATTAGTAGATGTTGAAGTTCAAATGATTCTATGGCTAAAGCCTTAGAATCAGATTACAAGTCTTCAGTAGCTAATGAAATAATATACAGACTTAGCAAAACAGGCAGCACGGCGTCTTAGTAGTTAGAGCTGTCGCCTTCCACCTCCAGAGTCCGGGTTCAATTCCCGTCTGTGTGAATGGAGCATATTCGCCCCATGCTTGGTGGGTTTTCCCAAATTGCCTGTAGTGTATGTTTGTGCCCTGCAATGCATTGGCACCCTGTCCAAGGTATACCCCGCCTCGTGCCCTGAGTTTCCTGGGATAGGCTACAGACCCCTGCAACCCTGTATACAGGATTAAGTGGTATAGAGTGAGTGATTGACTGACTGAGGGAGACTTAGCAAAAAGAAGCTCAATATCAGCTGAAATATATGAATAACTTAATATATAGATTTAAAAATAAATAATAAGCTATTAAATATATATTAATTAAAATATTCTTTGGAATTAGCTGGTAAGTCTTAGACATGCAGTGCAGGATGATATCAAGCTCCCTGCGGACCGATACAGGATAAGTGGTATAGACATTGGATGCAATGGCTGGATCTCATATGCTCTTGGGTGCTGTCTGATCTAGTGACTGGCAGGGACTGTATGGGCGTTATAGTTTGATTGGGTATAGGTGAGAGGATCTCCTTCCTCTCTTTTTCCTCACATTGCAGTCTAGTATTCTCATCATCCTCATGGTCCCTATGGGGATCCCATTTTACATGTCTAATACCTTTGTAGTAAGGCAGCTGCTAAGAAACAAAAAAAGAGCTCTGGTTTTAAGAATATAACTTAAAGCATGTGATATTAACTATGCCCTCAGGGGCACCAGCAACTTTAGTCAAGTCTATTTCAAAGATAGTCATTCACGTAGGAGGCAAACAACCATCTGCTAGACATCACTCATATTCCACCATACTGAACCATATTAAAACTTTGTCTATTCCAAAAGACAAGGATTAAACCAAATTATTATGTAGTATTAAGTAAAAAAATCTATAATAAAAATATCCTCCTAGATATGCAGTTACATACATCAGAACTGGCAGAGGAGGAAGTGCTGCAGTTATTTACAATAATTATCTATTAATCATACAAAACCTTGAAAGAAAATAAATGTTATTGGAATAATTTATACTAACCTACACGATGTAACCACAGAAGGTCTACTCAATCGGTTCTGCTAATTATATCTAAAAGACACACAATGCCATATTTCTAACTATGCACAACTCAGTTATACATTCAGTATGTGTTAACTTAGTGAACTTGGAGAATGTGATGCTCAGTCATGCATGTTGTAAAGGCAGTGCTTAACATTGTTAATATTAACAATTTTAATAAATCACAGTCAGTCTTAAATTCATTATATAAATTGACATCACAAAGGATAAAAAGAAAAGCTAAACTAAAAAGTCCAATAACCGTATAGAAATACATGTCATTGTAACTAATAAAAAAAAAAAAAAAGCTAGATGTTTTTGGGAGGTCCAGATCTGTTTTTGGAAAAGAAAACTTTTTATTTCTTTTGATCCAATACAGAGTGCCTCATTCGGCTGGTCACGGGTCAGTGTTGACTTTTTTAAATGTAAAATGTTTACCAGGATGACCTTCGTTGACAACATTACAGTATGAACATAAACTACAACCTTTTGAACAATTTATTGATTTCTTGTAGACAAGAAGTATTACTTGGAGATATTCCTATAGAACATTCTTAATAAAATCGATGGATCTGCTCCAAATTCAGATTACATGAGTTAATGTCCTTAAAAATAAAAATATGATTCAAACAGAAAACTATAAGAAAGAGAGAAAGACAAATTTTCTTATGAAAGTTTATATGTGTATATTGAATGTAAGCAGAGGTATGTGATTTTACGTGAATACTAGGGTTGTTCAAGTCAAACCATAACTTTTGATTTTGCAGAATAACAGAACACAGTTATCAGAGAAAAAAAAATCTATTTCTCTATACAATCAACTGATACACTAATGCACTTATCCCTGTGTTTCTCTATATACCGAAGCCATGATTTTTTTTACTGCCTGCTTCATGTCTGAAATGCTGGCCTTCCAGGAATTCCTTTAATTGCCCAAACATATGGAAAACACATGGAGCAAGGTCTGGGATGTACAGGGGATATGACAAAAACTCTTAGTTGTGTTCCTGTAATGTGCAAGTAGTATTTGTGAATGAATTCATTATGATATATTGGGCACATATCTTTCAGTATTCAAATATGCTCAACATATGATATCAATTAAATCATTTTCGCTATCACTACTTACTTGAAGTTATTATATTATTATTGTATTTGAGTTTTTATTTTATTGGAGTTGTATATGGTGTGTCCAATTTGTGTTGTGTTGTACCCCAGCAGAAACTGCTGCTTGACCAAGGAGGATTGAGGGGGTTGTTTCTGTTTCAAAGTCTTTGGTGTCACTGCTGTGGTTTAATTACATTTAATTAATCATTCACCAAAGTGTGCAAAGCTAGCATTCCTATCATTATGTACGAATAATAACACTTTTCTTCATCCAGGACATGCAAGAAAATCCATGCTTTCATGCCGACCGTACTCTCTGAATGTAGAAGCAGAAATTGAGTCTTTGTCATGTTGCTCTCTCTCTCTCTCTGAAGTAATCACACATACACGTTACGCAAGTGCAGGAAAGGACAGTCTTTATTGATCTCAACTCAGCTTTCTCAGAATCAAAAACAAAGAAAAGGACGTAAACTACGTCGTTTACCAGGTGCGGTCTGCAGGTGGGATTACACGTAATTATTAACTCATCGGTAGAACATCAAGAAACAAACAAAAACCTCTCTGGGTCCTCAGAGGAATTTACTCGGAAGTCGAAGCTGTCATGCTTCGCATGCCTTCGCCTGCAGATACCGCTTTAGACCTGGGGGGAGAAGAAAGACACACACGGGTTAGGTGAGATAGCATAACGGTGACCAGACAGTGTAGTGTGGGTTCGGGTGGGTAAAATAGTGAGATACGTGAGGTGTGCACAGGTGATCTCTATTTGTTGTTAATGGGTGATACTGACATACGTAGACACACTAGGGGGAGACAAAGCTACGGCTCAGTAATCCGGTGAGCCGGATCTTTCTCTCTGGGGCTGAGGCGGCTCAGATGTGACACCCCCCCCCCTCCAGGACCGGCTACCTGAAGGGGAGGTGGACGCTTCCCTTGCGTTACCAAAGGGGGTAGAGACCCACCGGCCTGATGGTATTGCCGGCGGGCGGGTCGGCCCGGAGGGCGTGGCGCGGGACGATCCGGCCGAGCCCGATGAAACTTGGAAATGAGTTCTGGGCTTAGGATGTCCTTTGCCGGAACCCAGCTGCGTTCCTCCGGCCCGTACCCCTCCCATTCCACTAGGTATTGGAGGGAGCCCCCCCGCCTCCGGGAGTCCAATAGTTGCTGGACTCTGAATGCTGGAGCGCCCTCGATCTCCACAGCCCCGGGGAGCGAAGGGTCTACGACACCTCCGTCCAGCGGCCCCCGTATTACTGGCCTGAGAAAAGAAACATGAAACACGGGATTAATACGCATGTGTGTGGGTAGTTGTAACTTAAAGGAAACAGGGTTAACTTTGGATATTATAGGGAAGGGACCAATAAACCTGGGGGAGAGTTTACGACAGGGGAGGTTGAGAGAGAGGTCCTTTGTCGAGAGCCAAACCCGATCTCCTACCTGGAGCGGAGGACTTTCCCTTCGCCGCCTATCGGCAAATTTTTTGAACCGGCGAACTGCTTGGGAGATGTGGGTGTGTGCCCCCTCCCATACTTTTTCCGTTTTCTTGAACCACTCATCCACCATGGGGATATCGGTGAGAGTGGCATCCCATGGACAGAGCGGTGGCTGATATCCGAGCACGCATTGGAACGGCGTTAGGCCGGTAGAAGAGTGTCGTAAAGAATTTCGCGCATATTCCGCCCAGAATAAACAGTCTGCCCATTCATGTTGTCGACTACTACAATATGCGCGAAGGAACCTCCCGAGGTCCTGGACAGTCCGCTCTGCCTGCCCATTAGACTCGGGGTGATAGCCTGATGTTAGACTAACAGTGGTTCCCAATTTCTGGAAAAAAGCTTTCCAGACTTTCGCGATGAATTGGGGACCACGATCCGAAACAATGTCCTCTGGAATACCGTAGTAACGAAACACTGTATTGAATAAGGCTTCGGTCACCTGGGAGGCGGTAGGAAGAGAGCAGAACGTAATAAAGCGACAGCCCTTAGAGAAGCGATCCACTACCACCAGGACTATCGTGTACCCTTTTGACACTGGCAAATCCGTCACAAAGTCCACTGCCAGGTGGGACCACGGTCTGTTAGGTGTTGGCAAGGGCATTAATTTACCAACTGGCAACCCTCAGGGACTTTTAGTGGCTGCACAGGTAGCGCAAGACGAAACGAAACGACTGTTTTCACTGTTCCGCGCATATTTGGCCACCAGAACTTATCCGGCACATAGGTTTGGCCCGGAGGACAGCCCGACGGCACGGGTTCGGACCATGTCGCCTGGGCTATCTCCGCGTCGAAGTCCCACGCGATCGGAGCCACCACGAGTTACGTGGGCAAAATGGGTTCCGGAACCGGTGTTCGGTCCGGCGATGCGAAACAGCGGGAGAGCCTTTACTCCGCCTTTACATTTTTCGAACCGGGGCGATATGTAATAATGAAATCGAAACGAGTGAAAAACAGCGCCCAGCGGGCTTGACGAGGGTTTAGTCTTTTAGCTTGTTGGAGGTACTCGAGGTTCCGGTGACCCGTCAGTACCGTGAAGGGGTGTTCTGCTCCCTCCAACCAATGCCGCCACTCCTCTAACGCCACTTTTATTGCTAGCAGTTCGCGATTACCGATATCATAATTGCACTCGGCAGGTGTCAATTTCCGCGAAAAGAAAGCACAGGGGAAGAGCTTCTCTGGGTGACCATGGCACTGTGACAGTACTGCTCCTAGTCCTACCTCCAACGCGTCGACCTCAACTACGAAGGGCTTATTAGGATCGGGAAGTTTTAATATAGGCGCTGATGTAAAGGCATGTTTTAGACGCTGGAATGCGCGGCGCGCTTCCAGCGTGAACCCGTTTAATCGCCTAGGTTTACCCTTTAATAAGTTGGTGAGCGGTGCTGCCAACGTGCTATAGCCCCTAATAAAGCGCCGGTAAAAATTGGCAAACCCAAGGAAACTTTGTAGCGCCTTCACTGAGGTGGGCTCCGGCCATTGTAGGACCGATCTGACTTTGGCTGTGTCCATCTGAACCCCCAGTGGCCCTATGCGATAGCCCAGAAATGCAACCTCCTTTTTGTGAAACTCGCATTTCTCCGCCTTCGCATAGAGCCCATGTTCCCTCAGGCGACGGAGGACGGCAGTCACATGATAAACGTGCTCCTGGTATGACCGCGAGTATACCAAGATATCATCTAGATACACTATGACAAAACGGTTTAACATACGTCGGAACACGTCATTCATGAACCCCTGAAACACCGCAGGTGCGTTCACCAGTCCATAAGCCATTACATTATACTGGTAATGACCTGATGTCGTGCTAAACGCAGTCTTCCATTCGTCACCCTTGCGAACACGAACGAGGTTATAAGCGCTGCCGAGGTCCAATTTAGTAAAGATGGACGCGCCGCGGAGCAGGTCGATCGCGGCCGGGACCAGGGGTAGTGGGTGCTTGTACTTTATTGTGATGGCATTGAGTCCCCTATAATCAATGCAGGGTCTAAGGCCCCCGCCTTTCTTTTCGATGAAGAAGAACCCTGCCGATGCGGGCGACGTGGAGCGACTAATGAGTCCCTGCTGGAGAGCCTCACTCACATATTCCTCCATTGCCCTAGTCTCTGTCAGGGACAATGGATAAATACGCGAGCATGGCGGTGCTTTCCCCGGCAGGAGGTCAATAGCGCAATCCCACGGGCGGTGAGGGGGAAGTCGTGCAGCTGCCCTAACACTAAACACGTCTTGAAAGTTAGCGTACTCTGATGGCACTAGGGTAGATACTAGGGCTTTCAACTGTGGTGGTTTGGACTATCAATGGCGATGGCATACATAATTTTGCGCATCGAGGAGACCATGATAAGATGCGAGACCCGGCCCAATCGAAATTAGGGTTATGGGAGCAGAGCCATGGGAGGCCTAGCACGACGGGCTGACTCACCTGGGAGATGACATAGAATTTTAACTCCTCAGTGTGGCCGGGGAAAGTTAATCGTAGGGGCACGGATATCATATTAACTGGCGATTGACCTAATGGATTGCCATCCAGAGCTTTAATCTCGATCGGGGTTGGAAGCTTCGACACTGGAGCATGCAGCGAGGAAAGAAGAGAAAACGAAATAAAATTCCCAGCCGACCCGGAATCTATTAGGGGGGAAACAGACACAACACGATTATTATAAGACAAGGTGGCATTAATACAAACGGACTGATTGGTGCGTGGTGGTGTGCTTGGAGTGACTTTTACCCCTCCGCAGTACAGGCATAAGCCTGCAGTGAATCGGCGGCGTCTCTCCTGCGCGGACAGCCGGGATGTGCCCACGTCCATGGGCTCAGCTGGTGGGTTGTCTTGCAGTTCCGCTGGGCTCCTACTGAGGTTGGTGCGACGGTGCGACTCGAACCTGCCCCCTGCCGTCCTCGTGGAGCGCTGCCGTTTTTGACCGCGGAGGTGTTGATCGAGTTTGATGGCCAGCTGGATATTCTCATCCAGATCCATCTCTGCGTCTCTGCATGCCAGTTCAAGTTGTATTTCCGGCTGTAGCCCATCTCTGAAACGGGCGAGCAGGCTCTTCTCGCACCATTCACTCTCTGCGGCCAAGATCTTAAATTTTACCGCATACTCCGCGACGGTGGCTTGTCCCTGTTTTATCCTCAGTAGTTTCTGTTCTCCAGTCCTTCCCTGATCAGGGTGGTCAAAGACCGCACGGAAGGCGCGAAGGAACCGCACGAAGTCGCTCATGTCCCGGCCGCCCGTGCTCCACATGGCGGTGGCCCAGTCCATCGCTGGACCTGTGAGCTGTTGCGTGACGAACCTGATCTTTCCTTTGTCGTCCAGGTCGGGATAGTCCATAAGGTACAGCTCACAGGCCAGGAGAAATTTCTTACAGCCCTCGGGGTCCCCCGCTTATCTCTCAGGTGGCGCTGCTCGTGGGGGAGATCGTGAGAGGCGCCTGGGTGCCGTGGGGGGGGGGGGGGGGGGGCGACTGACCAGTCGCGATGTCCCGGACACTATGGGCGAGGTCGTTAATCGCCCTGGCTAGGCTGTCCATCCGCCCCTGCTGCCTGCGGATGTAGTCCATCATGGGAACCGTGTCTTCAGGCAAGGGCGTTCCTACTGCGTTTCGGAAGTTGGTCTGGTCATCTGTCATGTTGCTCTCTCTCTCTCTCTGAAGTAATCACACATACACGTTATGCAAGTGCAGGAAAGGACAGTCTTTATTGATCTCAACTCAGCTTTCTCAGAATCAAAAACAAAGAAAAGGACGTAAACTACGTCGTTTACCAGGTGCGGTCTGCAGGCGGGATTACACGTAATTATTAACTCATCGGTAGAACATCAAGAAACAAACAAAAACCTCTCTGGGTCCTCAGAGGAATTTACTCGGAAGTCGAAGCTGTCATGCTTCGCATGCCTTCGCCTGCAGATACCGCTTTAGACCTGGGGGGAGAAGAAAGACACACACGGGTTAGGTGAGATAGCATAACGGTGACCAGACAGTGTAGTGTGGGTTCGGATGGGTAAAATAGTGAGATACGTGAGGTGTGCACAGGTGATCTCTATTTGTTGTTAATGGGTGATACTGACATACGTAGACACACTAGGGGGAGACAAAGCTACGGCTCAGTAATCTGGTGAGCCGGATCTTTCTCTCCGGGGCTGAGGCGGCTCGGATGTGACAGTCTTATCAGACCAGGCAATGTTTTTCCAATCTTCTACTGTCCAATTTTATTGAGTCCATGCAAATTTATATTATTGGAGTTACTGTTGCCTTTCTATTAGCTCAAAAGCTATCTATTAACCATTCTCCTCTGACCTTTGGCTCGATCAAGGCATTCTTGCTGAGAGGACTGCTGCTCCCTGGATATTTTTTATTTTTTATACCATTCTCTATAAACTCTAGAAACGATTGTGTGTGAAAATCATCAGGTTTGGAAATACTCAGACCTGCCAGTGTTTAAAATAACTTAAGTCTACTTTTTTTCCAATTTGATGCCCAGGTTGAACTTCAGCAGCTCGTCTTAACAAGCAGTTGAACTGGTGTACCCAATGAAATGGTCAGTGAATGTGTGTGTCTCTGTTTTTATTATAATAGTGGTAATATGACAATATTTAATCATTATATCTTGTAAATGTCTTCAATTATTGTGATTATATATTTTTGTAATGTAGCCCATATCTACTAAAACTGATTTATTCAGTGTACGGTATAATAGCGTGCCATGCCAACAAGTCCCCTCACCCCGCTCCGCCATGCCTACGTGACAGGCCATTTTGAAATTGTAATACCATCCAATATATTGTGATCCTCATAGGATTTTTAATATGTCTATAAGGTAATACCAAGTAACTTCTAAGGAATGAGTAGTGCATGGGATATTCTACAGTTCATCTATCGCTGAATGTACTGTTCTGGAGAACTTTATATAGTCAATGTTTAATACTGTCGCATTTCACTGTTGCATTGCACTGTTGTTATTTATACAGTACAGAAGAAAAGTTTGTACATATAATCTAAAATTAATTAGGCATTCTAAACATGAACATGCTTTAATTTCAGTTTGTGCTTTTGTCCTCTAATTCACAAGCTTTAACTTACTAATAAATTGTGGAGTAAAATGATTGGTTTTGTGAAAAAAAAATTAGAATGACCTTTCAAGAATGGATAATGCTGACCTAACTATTTCTTATGCAAATTATAATTCTAGACAAAATGCTCAACTTGTTTAGCAAGTATACATATACAACGTCCACCTGATAATGAAGGGGAAATTGTTTGCTTTTTTTGTAGTTAATTTTGGAACGAATGGCCCTTGTGCAACATTGTTATATTGTTTTTGTAACTTTCTTATATTTTTCTGTGGAAGCTTGTATGGAACATGTAATTTAGCAATTATTCAGAACATCTACAAACTGTGAATCATCTGCATGAAAATGAATATGAACAGTCGAAGTTCCAAAAATAATATAATAAAGCATGCATCAACTTTACACATCTTTTCCCACAATAACATTAAGGCCTCGAACTTTAGTATGTGCATGGTCATACTGGTTACAGTAAAAAATAAATATTCTCATACTGCGTCATTTAAATATGCCTTTTAACTTTTAAATCATATAGACTATTACAAGTCAAACGGGGACTTTATTTACTTACTGGGATAAAATTTTTCATGACTAAAGGTGTAAAACTGATATACCTTTATATACAGAAGATTTCAAGCATTATGATGATGTAGTCTCAGACCCAGTAAAGCATCTCAATGGTTGAAATGTTTTAAAGAAGGCTGTATATCCATGAATGATGATAATTGATAATGATAATTTTCATAAACATTCAGTGCCTGATCCTTAAAAATTGACGGATTGCAAAAGAGAACAAGTGGAAACACTTGTGAATTTGCAGAACTTGTTGCCAACTTGCAGAAGAGATCTGTCTGTCTGTGGTAATTATACACACAATTATTCATGAACAGCACTTGCACCTTACGGTTGTTTGGACCATTAAAGGAATTCCGGGAGGCCAGCATTTCAGACATGAAGGAGGCAATCCAATCATGGCTCTGGTGTATTCAGATCATTTTTTTTACCTTAACAGTATCCAAGCACTAGTGAAATGTTGGGATAAGTGCATTAGTGTAGCAGGGGATTATATAGAGAAATAAAGGGAGTTTTAGGACTGAAATTGTTATGAACAGTTTTGTACCCAAGTCTCATCAGTGGACATTATGCAACCTAAAAAAAAATTCATGTTAACTTAAATTAATATCCTGTTTTACAAATACACTTTCGCAGCTCCCTTTCAGTGCAATTTTTTCATATTGGGTGAGATACAGCTACCCAAAAAACTTAGGAGAAATAACAACTTATCACTAAGTTGAAGACTTAGTTGTGATCTAAAACATTTGCACCAAGGCTAGACTGGTGAAACTAGTCCATGCAGAATAAAAGGTTCAAAACCACTATTAACTGATGAAAGTGAAAATTAACTGTCTCAGTGGTGTGGTGCAACATGTATTAACGCTACATATGTAGGGGTGATGCGGTAATGAAGTGACCAGATTTGTGACAAAAACTTTCATGGGATTTCTGGTATGGAGGTGATAAGACATTAAGCAAAGAGTTATTTTGTTCATTTTTTGTTTCATATTTTGTCAGGAATACAATTTTTAAATACTTCTAGCAAGATTCTTTTAACTGATCAAAGGTAATAGCTTTACTTCTTTTGCAAATTCAACATACATTTGCTGGCAGTTTTGGCATGCTTCCAAAATATCTGCTGATAAGCTTCAAGGACAGGTTCATCCACCTGTAACACACCTAATTTGACTGTATTATAATCCAGACTCAGTTTCAACCTCAAAGCTGAACATACTTATTGAACTATACCCACAACCTGCACTGTAATAAGGACCAAATATTTCTAGCAGGCACAGATTAGGCTGTACGAACAGGCACAGGAGACACAAGAAGCAGGCCTAGTTCTTAGTCTTAAGTCCTTCTTTGTCACTAGTTCCAGGGTTTGTTACTGCAGCTGTAGATCTTCATACTGTTGTCAACTTCAATTCACTCACTCACTAACTTACTCACTCACTCATGTTCTATACCACTTTATCCTGTGTACAGGGTTTTGGGGTGCATGGAGCCTATCCCATAAGACCTAGGACATGAGACAGGGCCCTCTATGTGGTACCAATCCATCACAGGGCACACACCACACACACACACACACACACACACACACACACACACACACACACACACACACACACACACACACACAAACACACACACACACTCAACAGCTAAACTCTATTGCTATGGTTAGGTTGTGGATGAAAGTTTCATGTCGCAGGTCATACACAATGGCAAGACTGAGCAGAACAACAAGGTACAAGGTACTGTAGTTACACTGCTTCAGCATGGTCTCTTTCAGGCGGTGATTTCAAAGCAGACTCGTGTTTCAAGGTGTGCTGTTTAAGCTATTTTGAAGAAGCACAATGAAATGGGCAATGTTGAGGACTGTAGATGAAGTGATCAACCACAGAAATTTAACGAGGCATATGAAAGACACGTCATGCTTACTTCCCTATCGCTTTATGCTCTCTCCTGTTATTCTGATATTTATGCTCCCTAGCAAACTCGAAACATTTATTTGTGATTAGTTTCACTAACAAGCGTTTTCCTTATGGCCACACTGCAGTTTTGTGCCAGCCCTGTGAGTTATTTTTGCATCATGGGCAGGAACGGAGTGGGAACAAAAAGTGGCCCTGGCCCACAGCAGCCCACATCATAATACATTGGCTCATTAATGTAGAGATAATTGATACATCCGCGGTAACATAAACACGTGCTCTTTGTGGGCGGCCCACTTGCGCATCCATATGCGTAGAAAAGAGATGCAATATTATGATTTCCGTAATTATTCATTCATTCATTCATTTTCTATACCGCTTAATCCTGTATTAGGGTCGCGGGGACCTGGAGCCTATCCCAGGAGACTTCGGGCACTAGGCGGGGTACACCCTGGACAGGGTGCCATCGCAGGGCACACACACTCACACACCCAATCACTCACTACAGGCAATTTGGGAACGCCAATTAGCCTAACCTGCATATCTTTGGACTGTGGGAGGAAACCCACTAAGCACAGGGAGAACATGCAAACTCCATGCACACAGAGACGGGAATCGAGCCTGGCCGGGGAATCGAACCCAGACCCTGGAGGTGCAAGGCAACAGTGCTAACCACTACACCACCGTGCCGCCGATTTCGTAATTATTATTTTTTTAAATATACATATATTTGCGTACTGACTGGGCTGGCCCACATTGGCCAGCGGCCCACCGGGAAAACTCCCGGTGCTCCAGATGGACAGTCCGCCACTGATCGTGGGTGTGGAAATGTTCTTACTTTCATTATTACACCTAGCTGTGATTTGTGTTAGAGCACATTGTTGATTTTTTTTTACGATGCAACTTATTTATTTGATTTAGTAAGTTACGAAACTATTTTTTGTGAACATAAATTGTATGAAAGGGGTTTAAAAAGATTACAATCCTGACAAGACAAAAATGTTGACTATTTGATTGGTGGCGTCCAATATTTATGGGCTATACTAAGCTGCGCTTTATTAGCTGTGGGAGACCTAGGTGGCGTGCTGGTTTACACTGTGGCTGTAGTGCGCGGGTTGGGACGTGGCCGCATCGTGGCAAGGCGGAGGGAAGGAGCCGAGCACAACCCCTGTCGATGGGGCGGAGCAGTGCGCATGCGCGGAGCGGAAAGAGCCTGGGAGCAAGTTTGGGTGAAGGAGTCAGGGACAGTGTCCGCTCCGCACCGGGAGGGAGACACCGCACGCGGGCTCGAGTCCGTGGGGGTGTTGGCTGTTATCGCCAGCTTAGCGCGTAATTGTCTCAGCAAGACAAGAAAAACAACGAGGAAACACTAGCGAGGAAAAAAACGTTTTACGGAGATATTATCTGGACAAGACGTCTCTCCTTTCTCTTGCCCTGCGCGGCCCCCTCCTTCCCTCCCTCCCCGGAGACCCCCAGGAGAACGACCACCCAAAGAAAATCCCATTAGACTTTGCTAATACGCGATGCACCTTGATCCTCAGAAAAAAAAATCGACACCGGTTATTTTTCTTATGACCGCCGTTACTGGACTTCAGCCCGTGAGACTGTGTGAAGTGTTGCCACACTGAGGTTCGGCTCTCGACTCCAAGTCATAATCTCATTCCTTAAAAGTAACGTTAACTGGGCTGCTTGCCGCCTTTTTGTTTTCTTCGAGCCTTTGATTCGGTTTCGGCGCAGTTTTCTCCTTGTTTTTCTTTCCGTTTTACAACGACAATGGTCTGACAGTAGACCGCTACAGAGCCAGATTGGTAAACGGTGACGCGACGTGTATTCATGCGTGCAGAATAACCCTATTCACGAGCGGACGATTTTTCGAATAGATTTTTAACTAAACAAGGGAATTTGTGTAAATTACCACTCCAACAGGAAAGTTTCACGACGCTTCGAGACGAAGCCAGCACGACCATATTATTTTCTCAGTTTCTCCAAAAGGTAAGCCCGCCTTCAAAAACTCACTAACCCCGAATGTGGACTGTAACACACTGATGTCGCACCGCTCCCTGCCGAGGCTCGTTAGCTTTTGACAGATATCTGAGACAACGCACAGTGGATGGAGTTTTACTGAAATGGTTGAAGCTCCTCTAAGTTCCAGCTGTAACGATGACCCCCCCCCCCCCCCCACCATTATCGTTTTACTGTCGCTCTGCGGACAGGCTGGGTGTTAGAGAGACAGTTTTTTTTCCATCATAAAGGCGGATTTAATGGTATAAACCATTATATGATGATGTATATGATCACTAGCCTGTTCAGACACAAATGCATTAATAAAGGCTCTCCCTGGAATGATGACTGAGCAGCTTAGCTTAATTGATGAAGAAGTGTGTTTTGCACCAGTTAGCCAACTCCAGGAACCCTGTGCCTAATTGAAGAGTGCACTGAGTTCGGGCCCTTGGATCAGAGCCTGTTGTCACTGGCAGCAACACATGGCTGGAATGATGCAGAGCCTGCATGCCAGCAAATCCTTAATCAATTGACAGAGAACCTGAAATTCAAGGACAAGTTCATGCTCAGGAGCACAGTACCTTTTGGTCAGCTACATTGTCCAACTGCAAGAACTAGTTTTTCAAAAGTCTTAGTATTGCATTGCTTGTTCAGGTAAAAGTGTCTATTTGGACTCCTTGAGCCCCTTTAAGTGTTTTGACCATATTCATCACTATTTGATTGCTTCCCCTAGAAACTGGAGATAAGAGGATGATGGATCATGCACAAAAAATTATTTCTCACACAACACTTGGTTTGTAATTTCCATGACTGTATTACAGAGTACTGCTGATTTGGAGAGGCCAAGCCCCGTGTTATTTCAGCAGCACTTCATCTATTGCATGACTATAGTCGAAAATACATCACTTGGTGTATTCTGTTGATTTTCACAACTAAATGGGTCCTTTCACACATGAAGTGGGGGGGGGGGGGGACAGTCAAAACACTGGCTATGGTACACTCTCAAATAAACAACAGATATAGAAATCCTAGAACTTAGATAGTAAGGGGAAAGTACATAGATTCATAGATTGGGTGTTGCAAATTTGGTGAATTCAATGTATTTTAAAATAATGTAATATTTAAGGGTGCAGACGTAACCATTATTCTTTACCTGGGTTCAAACGGTGTGCTAGTTAAGAAAACAACATCAAAACAAGCCCACCCAAAAGAACTGTAGGGAAGATTTGACCATAAGAAAGGTTGGCCTTTAAAACAAGTGATTTCCAGCCGTTGTCCCAGAATACCCTCTGCAATACACATTTAAGTGTTTTTGCCTGCCCTGTCACGTAGGGCTGCACGATATTAGGAAAATATGCGATATTGTTGTTGAATACTGCGATAATGATATTTCTTGCGATATAACATTTCCCTAGAGAAATGCATTTTTTTATTATTATTATTGCCTATTTTTTTATTATTTATTTATATGTAATGATCATACTAAAATAAACAGGTAATAGATATTCGTCTGATGTAATTAAATCTAATTCAGGCTAAAAAGAAACTATATGTCAAGGAAGTTGCAAATATTTAGACTTCAAAACACTATGAATGACTTAAACCCCTCAGCAGATATTCTGACTTCTGGTTACTATAAGTCTGCCAATACAATATGAATTACTTTCAAACATTACTTTTTATTTACATGTAACCATACACTCATCAATAGTGTCTTAAAACAAGAGCATCTTTTAAACAAAATATTCTCTTTGGCTTGCCTGTTTTTTTTTTATTTTTATAAAAAAAAATATTATTAAACAAAAATTAAATAAAAAAAATACTATTTGTCACGCATGCACATGCGCACACACACACACACACACACACACGCGCACGCACGCACACGCACACACTCGCTCCGCGACCGGCACTAGGACCCGGAAGTAATGCGGGTGCGAACCCGGAAGAGGAGTAAACAAACCACCACATAGAGCTTAGTCACTGAGTTCACCATGTCGGTTCAGATTGTTTCCTTTCTGATTCGAGTGTGTGTTTATAGGACGCGGGTTAAATGTGTGTTTTTCCCTTGCTCCCCTTCTGTGAGAGTCCTTAAACTAATTCGCGTGGTCATCCTGCCTACTCGCTTGCTTCCGCGTTTGGGTTTACCGTCTATAAAGGGCTAACGGCTAATCGCGGCTAACGGCTAATCGCTAAGTCTTCTGATCATCCGGGCTTAGTTCGCGACAGAATGAAGTATAAAGAAAAAAATAAAAAATAAAATATATATATAAAGATATAAGCGGGTATAAACATAGTAAGGGCCCATCTGATTGGTCAAATTTGGACACACAAATGCTTGGCAAATAAAGTATTTATCGCAACTCCTTGCGATATGGTTATTATGCCATCATCATTATGCCATTATTTAGCATGCCATTATCGCGATAACGATATTTTTTCGATATATCGTGCAGCCCTACTGTCACGCCAACTTCAATTGAGAAAATGGTGTTAAATAGCTGATTAAATCTGGTGTGCTTGAAGCTGAGAAAACGCTAAATGCCAATGGTGAAATAGTTTAGAGTATACCACCTGTAGGAAAATCTAATCTATCTATTATTAAATTCACTAACGTGTTGTTAGTGGGAGTACGTGCTGATCAGTTGTGGGCACGCAGACACAATGTTCAAGTGGTGTTAACCAGCCACTGAGCACTGGAGCAACTTCGATTGCCATAACACTCGATTTAGACTTGTCATTACCTTACATATCCCTTATAGTACAGTGTCTTCTGTTTAAAAACATATATAATGCTATTCATCCCAAATTTTTGTACATGGCATGTCATAAGTCCACTTCATAGTGTTGAGAAAAACATCATAGTAACCTCATAATGGAGAAGCTCAAACTCAGTGTTATGGGGCAAAGAGTATGGTGCATGTGCACATGCTCTGAAATTGAACACCAGCATTATGGTTGTCATGGTTATGGAGACTCTGTGGAATAGTTTTTGGAGAGGAAAAGAAAGGTCTTGTGGAAAAGTGGAAGATCACCCGTGAATCTTCCACTTTCCACCTGTCTCTTATTTTACAAGTTCAAAGGTGGTAACCTTAAACATATTTCATGGCTGAAGATATAATTGTTAAAATATGGGAAACAAGATGCAATGTGTAAATGTGTAAATTTGAGCTTTACTTTAAGAGGTTTAATAAACATCTTACCTTAACTACGCAGGAATTGCAAACATTTTTTTACATTACCCCTCAAAAGTAAGAAGACAAGCTAACAATTATAAATATAGCAATAATTTTTAATACTGTACTTCTATGCACATTCTTTGTTGTCTATGTCTGCCTGAGGTCTGGAACACATGGACATCACTAATAGTCTCCCTTAAGGTGCTTTGCCAGGCCTTTAATGTTGCTTGCTTCAGCTGCTTCTTAACTATTGCTTGCATTCAGTTTTGTTTTCGACAAGAAAAGCATGCTCATTTGGGTTATGGTGAAGTGACAGACTCTTGGGTTCATTGCAGTATGATCACGTGTGTTATAATAAGCAGTACACACATGCTGTACACAACACATACAAACACAAAATAAAATATGTTTTACATATGGTCACAAGACGAGCAAAGAGTTTTTATACATTTTGACTAGGAAAACGAACAAGTCTTGTACTGGATGCAGTATACTAAACCCTTCACAATTCAGTCACATCATCAATAAACATCAGTGACCCAATCCTATTAGCAGCTATACATGCCCATGCCTTAACAATGTCACCACAATTTTGGGCAGATAGTGTGTTATCATTAGGCACACAAGCCCTACCTTTCCTAACAAAGTCTAAGTCATTTTTGTTCTTGAATGGTAGTGGTTTGCATTCTCTGTGCATGTCCTTGAGAGGGTTTTGATGTAGCTAAGGAAAGAATTCTGCAATAATACACTTCAATTCAATTCAGTTTTATTTGTATAGCGCTTTTAACAATTGACATTGTCTCAAAGCAGCTTTACACAATCAAAATAATTATTTAAGTTTGTATGGAATGTGAATGTGTATGAATCAAAATGGTCAGATAGTCCCTGGTGAGCAAGCCGCGGGCGACAGTGGCAAGGAAAAACTCCCTGAGATGGTAATAGGAAGAAACCTTGAGAGGAACCAGACTCAACAGGGAACCCATCCTCATCTGGGTGAAACAGACAGCAGGAAACGATCCGCACCTACAGCGTGCTAGGTGGCAGGCAGTTCAGGTACAACAGTTAATGTCAATTGATGCCAAAATGGAGTCCAGGTAGTTATTGGAGACTCGGGTAGACTTGTAGGAAGTTTCAGTCCTGAACTGTCAAGTCCTGAATTGTCAAGTCCTCAGAGAAACAGCTGCCAACAGCAGTCGAGGCCAGAACTGTCTTCTAGGTAGAGAGAATCATCCCCAGACGCCAGACGCATCCCAAAGAGACACACGGGGCATCCATGTGACGAGATCTCCAACCAGAAGCGGGGCACCAGGATGGGTCAGACAGGTCCATACCAGTTTACCATAATACTCTACGTCCATGAGTCCCCCAGATCTGCTCCTTTACCTTATGGCAAATCTAATTATAAAAATGCTTAACTAAATAAATAGGTTTTTAGCCTGGACTTAAACACTGAGACTGTCTGAGTCCCGAATACTGTTTGGAAGACTATTCCATAATTTTGGGGCTTTGTAAGAAAAAGCTCTGCTACTACCCCAGCTGTAGTTTTCATAATATGCGGTACTGACAAGCAGCCTGCATCCTTTGATCGAAGTAGGCATGGCGGATCATAAGACACTAGCAGGTCGCTCAGATACTGCGGCGCGAGACCATTTAATGCTTTATATGTCAAGAGTAGTATTTTGAAATCAATGCGAAATTTCACAGGGAGCCAATGTAGTGAAGATAGGATAGGGGTGATGTGCTCATATCTTCTGGTTCTAGTGAGGACTCTGGCTGCTGCATTCTGGACTAGCTGAAGCTTGTTCATGCACCTAACAGAACAACCAGACAGTAAGGCATTACAATAGTCCAACCTAGAAGTGATAAAAGCATGAACTAGTTTTTCTGCATTGTTCAGCGACAATAAATTTCTTATCTTGGCAACATTTCTGGTTTTGCGGAGACATATAACTGTGTGTCGTCAGCATAGCAATGAAAACTAATACCATGCTTACGGATTATGTTGCCCAGAGGAAGCATGTAAAGGGAGAAAAGCAGTGGGCCTAAAACTGAACCCTGCGGAACACCAAACTCCACTAGAGAACATGCAGAATAATCACCATTTAAGTCTACATACTGATAACGATCGGTCAAATAGGATCTGAGCCAGGAGAGGGCTGTACCCTTAATTAATACTACATTTTCTAATCTGTGCAGAAGAATAGCATGATCAATGGTGTCAAAAGCTGCACTGAGGTCGAGTAATACAAGAATAGTTACACAACCCTGATCAGAGGCCAATAGGAGGTCATTTACTGCTTTAATGAGTGCTGTTTCTGTGTTGTGATGAGGCCTAAATCCCGACTGATACAGTTCATGTATACCATTTCTATGTAGATATGAGCATAGCTGCTCCGCTACTATCTTTTCCAGAATCTTAGAGATAAAGGGGAGGTTTGATATTGGCCTGTAATTGGACAGCTGACAGGGGTCGAGGTCAGGTTTCTTAATTATTGGTTTGATAACTGCTAGTTTAAAGGATTTTGGAACATAACCAATGCTGAGTGAGGATTATTAATTATTCTCAACAGCGGTTCTGTTATTACTGGTACTATCTGTTTAAGAAAATGTGTCGGTATAGGATCTAATATACAGGTTGATGAATTTGCAGAAGAGATGAGTGAAATTAGTTCATTCTCTTCAAGGGGAGTAAAGTATTCTAGGTTCCGATCTGACATGGCTAGGTTAACATCTGTATCAATTACATTGTTCGCAAGTTTACAGTATATATAACAAAAATACATTCAGTTGTTATGAATGACTTAAATTTTAAATTCTCTTAAATTAATTCAACTTAAGAAGAAGAATAGACTTCTAGATTATGATATTTTTAATTGAAGTGTCTACTACATCCTTTTCACGGTTTATACATTATTTCTTTCCTCTCGTGTATTTTATCCTTTTTTTTGTCTCAATAAAAAAAAAAAAAATAAATAAATACTAGACATTCTTGTAATACGGCGACGTAGGGAGAGAAAAAAAAAACGCAGCTACTGGGTTCACTCTGTTTATTTTGCCCTTTTCCCGCATTTCCCTCTGTATAGCGTGTAGGATCATGGGATATATCCGGTCCTCCGAAGTGTAAAATGAACGTGAAGAAAACGCACTAGAAGTCTTTTCCTCGCGTTCGTTGGTATTTGAACGCAAAGAAAAAGCTGCATGCAACGTTTTTTTTTTTTAAAACCCTGTATAACCACGCAGGTGGACAAACGCACGTCACCAAACCCCGTGTGAACACTCTCACTGACTCCTATGTGTAGAAAACCCTTGGCGCTTCATCCGCGCTCACCGGACACTATGACCGGCAGAAAAACGGTCGATTTTAATGCCCGATAAGAGGCTTTTAATGTAAATTGCTCCCATACCTTGGAGGACTTTTTCCTGCAAACGATTCTGTAACCTCCATTGCGCGAGCGACTGTGTATCTGTGTGTGTATTTGTGCATCTTGTGGTCGCGCTCCTCAGTAACGTGAGCAGCCTAGGGTTAGGGTTAGCCTAACTAATTAGTTAAACTAACTAGTTAGCCTAACTAACTAGTCAGCCTAACTAATCGATAACGGCATTCGTTGACAACGAATTTCATTATCGATGATTATCGATTTTAACGATTAGTTGTTGCAGCCCTACTCGATTCTTTTCAAAGGTAAAGTGCAGGTTCATTTGTTTGTTTGTTTTACTTAACAGCAGTGATTCTATTAGTATGCGCTCACGCGAGTGTCATTAGCGATGTTTCTTGCTAATTTTTTTTATGTTTGTGTGAAATTCAAATAGAGGAGAAAGGTTTACTTAGTAAAATGAGAAGGTAGAGACGGGAGGGTCTGATTCCTCCTGTCCTCTTACTTTTGATTCTCACACACACACACACACACACACACACACAATGCCTGCACACATAAAACGGAAACACTTATCTGTCAGGATTTATTTGTACTTTCTTTAAAGGTAAAGTGCAGGTAAATTTTTTTATTTTTACGTTATATTTTGTATACATTTTTTTAACGTTTTTTTTTTTTTTTGGGCTTTGGGACGAATAATTTCGGGACATTTTGCTTTGATTTACAAGTGTTTTGGGATACGAACCCGCTTCCGGAACAAATTTATGCTCGTTAATGCAATAGTTTGTTAACCCCCTTGAGTGAAAGTCTACACTTTAATAACATCTCAATTGCTTTTATTTCATGTCTATTGTGGTGATTCTATTGTGGAACAAAATTACATTGCTGTCCAAATTTGTATGGCCAATATCTATCAACATAGATACATATTCACTTGTTAAATCTTTCAAATTGACTATGCAGTTTTATGTTTTGACAAAGAAAAACAATTCTTCAAAGTTAGCTGGCTAGCTTGTTACTAACAAAAGACAAAAATTGAGACCTCAATGTTTTTTTCACCACTTTATATCTTGAACGCATGATGATCAAAAATGACAACAGTGTGAAATCTGACTTTCTGCTTTCTGTAAGTCAAATGACTCATAGGACCAACATGAAAGACATGGACTGAAATTTGCAAGTGATCATAATAGGGCTGCAACAACTAATCGATAATTATCGATAATGAAATTCGTTGTCAACGAATGCCGTTACTGATTAGTTGGGCTGCTCACGTTACTGAGGAGCACGACCACAAGATGCACAAATACACAAAGATACACACAGATACACAGCTGCTCGCGCAATGGCGATTACAGAAGCGTCTGCAGGAAAAAGCGCGCGTCATAAGTCCTCAAAGGTATGGGAGCAATTTACATTAAACGCCTCTAAAAAGACGGTAACCTGCACGCTATGCAACACCGAGCTTTCATGGCATGGCAGTACCACAGTCATGAACGAGCACTTAAAAAGAAAACATGTTGGTGTTACGGATGGCGAAACATCAGCAGAGTAAGTAATAACTGCATCTCTTAATCATGTTAAAGTTGTGTAGTTTAAGTGCTTTTGTTTAAACTGTTTGCTAATTTCGGGACAGTCACGCTACATTAGATCTGTTCACTTGCTATTCGCTAGCATCACATTGCGCAATCACCTCATGAGCAATAGTGATTAGTGAAATGACGCTACTTTAGATTAGATTAAATTACACTGTGCGAATAACAGTAGAATATTTCATTTAGTTATAACGGTAATATACATTTACTGTTAATATAAATAACAGTACATTTGTGATTATTAGTGTGACTATGTCAGTGCATTTTTTATACATAAATAAATATATATATACATGTATCTATATAAATATCTATATATATATATATATCTATGTATATATATAAACACTATCAACTTGCCATCTGCAATTATTGTTAAAAACAAAATAAATGTTGGTATGGTTTTATATATAATTATAAACAAAACATCAAATTAAAGAAGCGTTTAGCTTTCATCCGATTAATCGATTAATCGGAAAAATTTTATCGCCCAACTAATCGATTATCAAAATAACCATTAGTTGCAGCCCTAGATCATAGTTCTTTTGGACAAGAGTTCTCTGATAAGGTATAAATGTAAACCCTTGACCTGAACACCATAGAACAATTATGTACTAAACTGAAAAAGGATGCACAAACCTGACTGCATACCTGGTGAGCAAAAATTCTGGGAAAACATTTTGAGCAACTTGTGAAAGGCTACCCTAGGCATTTGATTCAACCAGTTAAAAAAGCTAAATGAGCAAGTGACAATGATCAATTGACGTCTTATGGAAATGAAAGAGATAAACTGATTGGTAACGGAAAATATGTGGAGTTGTGGAAAAAACGTTTGATTGTCTTTGTCTTTATCTTAAGTGTATGCATAAACCTTTTGACCGTAACCATGGCCAGAGTTTGTTTCCTCCATTGTGACAACTTATAACAACTTATAACAACAAATTAAATTCAAATAAAAATTTGCCAAGGAAATGCTTAAATGAGTGTTCATGACCTAAAAAGGAAAGGATAAGATAGAATAAGAAAAGATTTTACTTCAAAAAGAGAAAAATTGCACTAAGGAAAAAAAGTTACATTATAAATTTAAAAAACTGAAATTTACAAGTTACGATAAAAAAAAAAAAAAAGAAGATATTTCTAAGTTATATGGAATGTGCACTAAAAGATATGGTCTGTAGGTATGACAGCAGCAGTATGAGTTTTAAGTAGTTAAATCCACTTTATTCAGCTTTTTTAGTGCATAGGACTAGAGGTGCAGTGTGCTCACTCTGTGCTGCTAAAGAGAGTGTATCTGGACAGCCATAACTTTGGATGGCAGAATCAGAGCTGATATGAGCACAGAGAAGCCTGAGTCACACACTGATCAGGGCCAGACCTGACCCTCCCAAGTTGGGCCCAGACCATGCATTCTTCTCCAGTTAAACTCTAACCACTAATCACAGCGTGGCTTTACAGTTTTCTCCTGGAATGGCTGCTTCTCATTCTTCATGTTGCATCGCCATATAGCAACCTCACACCAATCAAGAACTACCCCTTTCCTGCTCCAAAGCACCTTGGTGGAACTCGACAGTCTGTGGCTCACACTAACCACCCGAGCCCACTATTTGGGCTGGGGCTGCAGCAGCTTGGTCCAAAATAAATACAGACAGAGTTCTGTGCCTTAGTCCAGTCCACTAATATCCAACCTCTATTATACTTTTCCTCTTTCTTTTTCTCCCTTTTTATTTGAGGCCCTTTCTTTTTTCTGTGTTTTGCAGAAGCAGAGACATCTAGAACAAATGGTCACAGCCAGGCAGGAGATCTATAGAAATTAAAACAAGAACAGGAAACAAGACATAATTAGGTGCTCATATTGAGGTATGTTTATGTCTACGGAGAATGTATAGCTCCAGATGGCCACATGACCATAATTGTTTTCAATTTTAGGGCAGTGTAGTGTAGCAAAAGCTTCTGCACTTAAAACAGAGGCACAGCTGTTTCATATTATTATTTACTTGCATGGCCAACACCCTGGATTCTCCAGAATTACCCACAATAGTTCAGCCCAACTACAATGAGCAAGCAGAGGCTGTTTTGTGTGTGTGTGTGTGTGTGTGTGTGTGTGTGTGTGTGTCTGTGTAAGAAGAGGAGAGGGGGAGGGAATGTGGGAGACTTTCTGCAACAGAAATAAAGCCTTCTCAAGTCTGGGCCTGGGCTCAGCACTATGTCTGGGCAAATCCATTCCCCTCAGCAAAGCTGTAAGTGTACGTGCCTTGAGCTACCTTTCTCTTTTCATAACCTTCTATTCCCAGCGGTTGCAGTGGATCAGAATGTGACCAGGCCTTTTTGCTGGTTAAAAACTGGGTTAGATGTAGAGGCAGGTTATTGTATACTCCGGAGTATCATATAGTACAACATAGTCAGTATTCAAAAAAGTGACTTTCAAAAAAAAAAAAGAAGTTAAAAAAAGATTAATATTTTAGGTATATTTTCATTTAGGTAATTCATCATAAAACTGGTACATCTAAAATTGTTAATGTAAATGTCCATTTTTTCAGCTGTTTTGGTTTTAGGGTGTAACTAAATAACATCCAGAGCCGCTGGGGCTTCAGAGCTCTGCCTGAAGGCACATGTTCAGTAACCAGGCAGGGGCAGAGTACAGAAAGCTGGTAATCAAAAGGAACTGACTGAAACATTTTGGGACTATCGAACAATTAAATGTCTTGGGCAAAAATGACATAAAAAGCTTAAATCATAATTAGAACATTTTAAGATAATAATAATAGTAATCAAAAGAACATAACATAGGCAAATTACTTCAGAAGCTTCCCCTTGATGCTTAGCGAGTAAAAGGAGGGTATGTAAATTTGGCACAGATGTTTGGCTGTGTTTTGTAGAAGGATGTTTGTAACTAGTGCAACAAATGTCATATCCTTGTACAGTAAGTGCCCTACATAGGAACATTTCAAATAGGGCTGCAACTAATGATTATTTTAATAATCGAATAATCTGTCGATTATTTTTCGATTAATCAATGGATCGTTTTTTTTTTTTTTTTTACAAACACAAGAAAAGCATTCATTTATTCAAAAACAGAACTAAAATCTTTAGAAAGTGCACAAACATGTTGCTCCTTGAGCTGTTGTTATAATAATAAAATAAAATAAAAATGGACTAACATAAAAAACATAGATATGCAGAATATACACAGTGGAACCTTGGATTACGAGCATAATTCATTCCGGAAGCGGGCTCGTATTCCAAAACACTTGTAAACCAAATAAAATTTGTAAAAACACTAACGGAATCACTGCTGTAAAGTAAAAATAAAACAAATGAACCTGCACTTTACCTTTGAAAAGAATCGTGACAGAGCAGTGTTTCTGTGAAGGTGAAAGTAGGAGGGGTCTGTGTGTGTGTGTGTGTGTGTGGGGCACGGTGTCCAATGGCGTGCACACACAGACACAAGGAGCATGCTAAGCCTTGAGCAGAGAGAGAAAATGGATTTTTAAGTAAAATATGTTTTGCGGACACACACGTGGTCACAGTGTTATAGAAAGTACACGCATGCATGGATGTTGATTATACCAGTAAGATACGCACTAAGACCCAGCAGGGGAGACGATTACCCGATTACGGATTTCTCTGCCTCCGCCATGTATCTTTCTACCTCCGCCGGTTTTTTTTTTTTTTTTTTTTTTTGCTCCTGTCTGAGGCGGCGAACTCTGCTAGCATCAGTGCGCCAGACTGAGTGTGTTCACTCCCCTCCGCGATCAACTAAAGTTAAAATTATTATTTTTTAAATAATCAAATAAGCGTCGCGCGACACAACGAATCGATTATGAAATTCTTTGCCAACTCTTTTAGTAATCGATTTTTATTGATTTAAACGATTCGTTGTTACAATCAAATGATGAACTTTTGAAGATACTAACATGCGTTCACGCAAGTTCAATCACAGAAGTTAGATCACATGTCCAGAGTACATTATCACATGCGTGCAACTTACTGTACATACCAGGATGTCGGAAGCAAGTGTAAAAGCAGTGGCGATGACTCTTGTTTTGCTAAAAGGCGAGAAGCAATAATGAGTCAAAAGTGAAAATAATTGAGAGAATGGAGAGGGGTGAAAAGGAGGAGATTGCTCGTTCTTTTAACATGAATCGTTGAACCATTGTCAAAATTCTAAAAAACAAGGACAAGATCATGGAACATGCTCGTTTATAGCCGTTTATAGCCAAATGCTCTGTGTATAGCCAATTGTGTTAGTATCTTAGTACCTTGACCTGGTTGGAATTATGAACAAATTGTACTTGCGAATGAGCGAACGTCCGTATGAACGGAACTTATAAGTATGTCAGCTACAAAAAGATTATTACTAGTGTGTGTTTTTTTTTATTTATTATTTATTTATTTATTTATTTTGTACTTACATCTGTATTTTTAAACATTTATAATCTTTGTACTTAACAAAATGTTGGTCTTTCGGCTGCTCCCAACAAGGGGTCACCACAGCGGAATATTCAGTCCGCACTACAACTTGGCACAGGTTTTACGCCAGATGCCCTTCCTGACACAACCCTCCCATTTTACCCGGGCTTGGGACCGGCACTGCATCAAGTGGCTGTGGTTTGGGCACTGGCTGGGAATCGAACCTGGGCCTTCTGCATGGCAGGCGAAACACCTACCAGTGAGAGCCACCACCATGATTTTTGGCTTTTATGAAGCTTAAAAAACTTTCTCTTCATTCTCTCACACTTTCTCTACTTTCTATACTGTTTGTCCTGAGCAGGGTGACGTGTCACATAATGTGGTGAGAACTCCCATGACTGGGACTAAAACATCCGTGCAGCCACAAGAAAAGCACTTGTTAGTGAGGGCAATGGAGGAACAAAAAAAAGCTATCTGGCTGTATGCTAAAGCTACACTCATTTCTACTTACAAGAAATGTTTACTGTTTCTTCTCCCACTCACTCAACTCTCATTTTTCATTTCTGCCTCAAACTCTCAATTATCTCATCACCACAAAGTATTGAATTGTCATGTTGTCGTGTTGTTCTTGTTTTCTCATTTGCACATACACTTTGTTGGCTCTTTTGCATAGGACTTGGATAGTTTTCTGTTAATTTTAAATGTCAATGTGTCTTGTCTCAGCTAGTCAGCTAATTAGGTTTCTTAGTTAGCTAGTTAGTTTTGTTAATTTATGTTGTATGTAGCACCTTGTTCCAGAAGGAACATTTTTTTTGTTTCACTGTGTACTGAACTGTATATGTTTGAAATGACTACTTGAAAGCCTATTTGACTTGACCTGACCTGACTTGAACAGTAAATAAAGTCCCTGTCAGCATACCCAATGAATCAATGTTAAATTTAGTAAATAACCCTGGACGAACTGGCAGAATTGGTTAGTTTAGTAAAACTTGTACTGTATCTTAAATCCTAGTCATAGCGCCATCCATATTAATATTGGATGAGGGGGAATCCGCTGGTGGAAGTTTAAAACGTTATGCAAACTTGAATGATGAGAGGAAGATGGTTATGGTTTGTCCAAGAGTAACTTTCTGCTCTTCCAGACACATTTTGGTGTCTTACTAATTATGCTGTGTTGTCGGTGTGAACAGTGATGTCCTTTGTGTATATGTTGCATCACATGTGGTCGTCAACTGCCGTCAATCGTCAACTGTGTGGGAAAAAATGGAACTGCATTTGCAGTGCACTTGCAACTGCACTTGATTGCACCTGACACACATGTGCCTCTCAAAATACATTACACATGTGAGCCCCATCTCTGGCCGCTGTAATCAGAATGCTGCGTGCTTACTGGCTCAATGACTCTGAGACATACTCGTACCAAATGACGAGGTGTTTTTTTTATACTTCATGCCGGAGTAATTCGGTTGGTGCGTTAAAAGTATCGATGAAGTGCAATGTTGAGCCCTATCTGGAAGACAGCTGAAATAAATATCCTGTGTCTTTGTTATCTAAAATACTTCCTCACTTTATTGGTGGAAAAATGTCAGTATTGAATTCAAGGTATCAGATCAGCATCTACGCTGACAATGAAACCCAGGGTAAACCCAGGAATAACTTTTGAACTCTCACTTTTTCTCTTTTTTTCTTGGATATGGATGAAGAAAGAAGGTGTAACCTTTTAGTGTTTAGGAGGAACCTGTTGCTTAGCTGAGCTAAATCACAGGAATACAGAGTGGCAGGAAGGGAGGGAACATGGTAAGGAAAGAAAGAAAAGCAAAGCCTGTCATGTTGTCCTTGTCTGGTTGCCAGGCACAGGAGGGAGAAGTAGCATTGAGCATCAGCCTTGCTTTGAGGAAACAGGCCCCCAGGGTGAGGGGAGTTGGAGACCACAGGAAACGTTACAGCTGACACCTCCATGGAAGGAAAAGAGAACACAGGCATGGTTAGAGAGTTTGCCTGAACATGAGGGTGAGGCTACAGTATCTGCTCAGAGAGAGAGTAAGTAGTAATCCCCAGCTGGCCAAGAGCTGAACCCTTGGAAGTCCCTGTCTTCTCCAGAATGATGGCTTGTTTGCAGGTGTGTTTCTAAGAGGAATACAGTACCATATTATTTCAAGCTGTACACATTAAAGAGACAATTCTTCTTGTCTTTTCTATAATGTACCTGACACCACAGGTTGAAAGGTATGGTTCTATCAGGCAGCTTTACAATAAGTCCCCGACTTATGAACGGGTTCCGTTCTGGGGGCTCATGGGCAAGTTGGATTTGTTCGTAAGTCCGACAAAGGATGTCTTATATGCCCTTGATACAATGTAAAGAATAAAAAATAAAAAAAACACAGGTTTCACTGGTTCCATATTGTACTCTTGGGAGACCGCGCCTTTAAATCGCGACAGGATTCCCGGTGATCAGCGGGGTTAGCTGACCTCGTTTAAAGGCAGCCGGTAAGTCGTCGGGGAAGGACAATGCTACATGGTGTTTATTGTGCACTTGAAAGGACACCATTTAGTCTCAGATCTGTTTTAGACTGATTTTGTCTGCAATTACGATTATTCACCATCGGGACAGCTTTACAGGGCAGCCATCATTGTGGCACTTCTATCATTGTGCTCCCGGACGAATTAATTGAAACCGGTGAGACCGACTCATTTCTCCTGCACCCCACACGCACACAAACAATATACCGGATTTCGTACATTTTATACATTCACTTACACGCTGAAAATATTGTATATAATTATCTGGTGCAGATAAAAATAGTGTCTATTTTCGTATAATACATGTGAGCTACTTCCGTGATTTGTTTGCATCTATGAATGTTCGTAGATCCACGGTCCGTTTGAAATGTTCGAAAGTTGGGAACTTGCTGTATTATGCAAGACAGCTGTTTTCCATGGGTCTTGGTTTTCTAATGGAACGCATGATGGATATATAATGTCCAGATCTATTATAAATAATATAAGAACAACTCTATAATAGCTCCTCACAAATTTAATATACAAAGCTGAAGAAAGGTTAGTTAGGCAGTTTGTAGTCCTGAGCAAACCAGCGGGCAGTTTGAACGCACAACTGTGCTCAAAACAACTGCTATAGTCCAATCACTGTTTATAATGTAAGCTTAGTATTTGTCCTGTAACAAAATTGGATTATAAAATAGACTTAAAACCGAGAGCACACGAAATCCTTTTTAACTGTTTATTCTCCACCATTCACCAAAACTGAACTTAACACTCGTGTAGTGAGCATGCCCCTTGCCCTTCTACGGCAAGCCCTGAGGGGAAAAATCCATCACATGCACATCACGAGCGCCCGTGCATTTAACATTAGCACAATATAACAAATTAGGTCTGTTACATTAACATATAACACTTACCACTGAGAAACGTCCTGCTCCAGTCGTGCTAACTTGGGGAGGAGTAGTAATGGTGGACCAGCACTGGCATTATTTGTTTGGATGAGAGAAGGAGAGATTGCTGTGGATAATTTTCTTTCTAAGATTTTTCATCCGGATTATTTTTGACTGGACAAATTCCCCGGACTTTTCACCCTCCGTCATCGGCCTCCCGGACTTCATTAACCCCGGTGAGATCGAACCATACTTCTCTAACACACATACAATAAACACGGACTTCGGACATTTTCCACTCACTCACGTTCACGCACACATACACATACCGTTTAGTATATATAGTTTGTAAATATTGTTTATATCTTTCTTTGGTTGTGTTGCACCTTTTTCGTTTACTTTATTTAGTTTTGTATAATACACGTTTGATTTATCTACTCGTTTGTGTTTGTCCTTTTTGCTCACAGGCCTTTTAACGCAACACTGACAGAAAAAAGACCTCTCGTTTTTTGTAGCCACAGTTAATATAAAATTAGCTGCTCGTTACACGGTAAAACCGATGGCATCTTTTCTATGTATTGACGGGTCTCCAGCCGTCATTCAGTTATGGACGTTAATTGGCGTTTTGTTTTCCGACACACGCTGTAAGGAAAGGAGGGGTTTAGACAGACTGATTCTTCGAACTGCTTCACACAAGTCGTTTACGAATCATTTAGAAATGGGGTAAAATTAAATCTATTTTTGGAGAAAACTAAAGTGTTTTTTGACCTTGCCTACATGTAAACCTGTTTTAAGAGACTCATTAAGCAATATTAGCAACCTTTAAAATGGCATAATAGGGGCACTTTAAACTGAAGTCATTCTGATGTGCTTAACACGTTAGTAGAACGTCTGTCTGTAGAACATGAGCTGGATTTGAGATTTTACCTGTCTTTTGATAATGACAGCACTAAAGTCCCATAGAGTTGGGGATGCTTGCTCAAACCAATTATTATTATTATTGCTGTTTTTCTCATAGTTTAGATTTTTTTGTTCTTTTCTGCTAGACCAAGCTACATGCCAATAATGCTGACTATAACTGCTTGGTAGATTGTATAAATTCAAGACTACTGCTTTTTAAAACCATATCATGGAGTATAGACTTTTGAACTTTGTATTCTGAATATGCTGAACACGCTGTTACTTGTATTCCAGTGGAATCCAACAATGGGCTCAGGTGATCATTTGATACAGAGAAACAGAAAATGGGAGAAATGACCTCCATTAGAATTAAACCAGAGCGCTTACACAACTGTCCAATCATATTTACTTGTTTAAAATTCCACTGACTTGAATTGATTCAATAGTGAGGCTAAGAAAATTTGTCATCTGCTGATTACCAGCCTAGAGCCTCTGTATCTGGAGTGTGTAATAATCATGCATAAATCTTTTCAATCAAGGTTTCAAATGGCTATGTTTTTTGTAACCTTTAAAATCTGCCCACACCAATTTAAAATAATTAATACACAACGTTTAGAATAAAAGAAATAGACATTATTATGATGCTTTCGTCTGGTTTCAGCTTTTTTTCCATCGAGTATAAAGATCCTCCTGACTGTTAGTCATTTTAAAAGCTTGCTCCATCTTATTCTTTAAGATTAAGTTTTTGTTCTGTAATAGTGCCTATGGGAAACCAATTCAGTCTGCCGTTCTCAGCCTATTTAGACTCCAAACCCTGTTGTTGCAGGCTAGAGTGTGTGGATTGCATCACTGGCTCTAGAGGGAGGCTGCAAGAACTAGTTCAGAGCATGGGAGAGCAAAAGATAGGGAGAGACAGCCAGAAACAGGCAGAGAGAGAGAGAGAGAGAACCCTTAGCAATGGAGGAACTGACTTGTGAAATTCCAGCATTTTGAGTCTGGGGCTGTGGAGGAGGTTGTAGTTTGCCTGATGATTATGTTAAATGTTTGAAAGCTTAGTCAGAAGCTTTGGCTAAATGTTTCAAGCCAAAAAAAAAGTTGTTTACTTAATTGCTTTTCTAAAGATGTGAATTGTTGTTTACAGTAAAGATAATGTTGAAGATTTTCTAGTAGTGTTTTATAGGGTGAGGGCTAGTACAGTATGTGCTTCCTTTAAAACACAAAGTTAGCTACTGCAAGTTTTAAACCTGCTGCTTATGTTACTTCAAAAAGCAGTTTGACCACACTTTGAGAAAAGGGCTGACTGCAATCCTGTGCATAAATGAGCTCTCACATTCTCAATATTGGCTAGAAATTTTCGAATTGCTTGAGGAGAAAGTACCTCTATCCTTCCCACGCACTACTTTTGCTTTCTTGGACCCAGGGGTGGCTGTTGGAATCACCCAGTCTTTTCGGGGGGTTAGACCATATATCATGTAAGGAACTGTTGCTTCTTCTTGCATTTGCGGTCTTCAAACAAACCTTTTGACATGTTCTTTGGCATCACAGATGTTACGTGGTAAAAAGCTGTTGTGGTTCCAATGTTCTTCCATAACTTGCATGTGAACCCCAGAATTTAGGGTTACCTGATAATGTTCCAGTCACCACATTTTAGTTTCTACTGCAACATCCCTGACACACACATACAAATGCAGGCACATATACTGTACTCAGAAGCCACTCTGTGATTTTTATAATGCCATTTTTTGTTAAACACAAGGTGAGATATTCAGCTCATAGGATGGACAGCTCATATGTAAACCGTACACAGAGAAGGGTCATGTACAATGAGTTCAATTAGGATTGTGTTGTGAGGAGTGTAAATGCATTCACCAGCATTCACCAGTGTTCAGCACTCCTGCACAGCTGCACTTTAGACAGGCATGTGACATGACTCTGGCCATGAAAATAAGCTGATTTTAAGCCACTGAAAGTTTGTTGTTCTTCAATTTAGTTCAGTTAAATTTGATTCAGCAAGCAAATAAACAAACAAATAAAAACCTTAAATCAAGAAATCTTTGGCCTTGTTCACACGGGCGTTAAAATTGAACGTTTTTCTGCCGTTCGTAGCGTCCGGTGAGCGCGGATGAAGCGCCGAGGGTTTTCTACACATAGGAGTCAGTGAGAGTGTTCACACGAGCTTTGGTGACGTGCGTTTGTCCGGCTAGGCGTTTATACGGCGTTTAAAAAAAAACGTTGCATGCAGCTTTTTCTTGGCATTCAAATCCGAACGAACGCAAGGAAAACACTTCTAGTTCGTTTTCTCCGCGTCCATTTTATGCTTCGGAGGACCGGATATATCCCATGATCCTACATGCTATACATAGGGAAATGCGGGGAAAAAAAAGCAAAAATAAAATGCTTAAAAAATAAAACTTGAGTGGAAATGTTCGCATTTCTTCATAAAAGACAAAAAACTTCCTTTAATCCGACATTGTGCAGTCAGAGGGTGAATCCAGTAGTAGCGGAGATTTTTTTTCTCTCCCTACGTCGCCATATTATTAAAAAAATATTTTTATATATTATATAAAATATAATAATTTAATTAGAATTTTTAAAACAAGAAGTTTAATGTCTAATAGCAAAATGGTCCATATTAAAAGGAAGCACCTCAAATAAAACGACAAGGGCTTTCATATCCAGTTCCCAACACTGCCTCCACAGGTTAAACACACAAACTACAATTTGGGCTGCAGGCTGGCGTCAGACAGAGACGAACGAACGCCAGTGTAGAAGTGTGGTTGTAGTGTGATGGTCTTGGGCTGCTTTGCAGTTTCAGGACCTGGATGAATTAATGAAATCATGAATTCTGCGCTGTAGCAGAAACTCGTGAAGGAGAATGTCTTCCCATCAATTCGTGACCTCCAGGTCAAGCGCACTTACGTTATGTGCCAGGGCAATGATCACAAACACACAAGCAGGTTCACCTCACGGCTCAAAAAATTCAGGTTTTGGAGTGGCCCAGTCAAAGTACAGACTTGAATCTGATTGAGATCTTAAAATAGGCTGTTTAAGCTAGAAAAACCTCCAATGGCTGAATTAAAACAATTGTAAAAAGAAGAGTGATCCAAAATTCCTCCACGATGATGTAAAAGACTTATAGTCAGTTATCACAAATGCCTGATTGCCATTGTTGCTGCCAAGGGTGGCACAACCAGTTATTACAGTAGGTTTAGGGCGCAATTACTTTTTTCACATAGGGACGGGCAGGTTTGGACACCTTTTTTTCCTTCATAAATTAAATTATCATTTACAAAACGCATTTTGTATTTATTCGGGTTGTCTTTATGTAATATTACAATTTGTTTGATGATCAGCATCATTGAAGTGTGATAAATATGCAAACATATAAATGTGCAATCAGAGTTAACAGTTACACAAAAGACAGGCCAACATGTGCTTGGGTCAAGTTAGTTACTTATATATACTGCCTTGATAACCGGTACATCTTGCAGTTCTTGTTCTGTTGTTTTCATAACATAAGGACCGCATTCAGCATATTAGAGTTTTTTTGTTTATAAATCTGTTTATACAATTATCTGTGAATATCATAGAAACTAGCGCAGTAAGGACGTTTCCCATCTTGTCCATTCTGTTTTCACTTCCTGTCTCCAAGGGGCATTTGATGCATCATGATAGTCATGTGATTGCACACGACCTATTAGACATAGCTTCTGTCCCTGGCTTTAACCCGGCATGGTCCAGCCTCTTTCCCAAGTCAAATGAGGTCAGGCTGTGTTTCATAAGCCTTCACTATGTTTGTTGGGAGGTCCTGAAATGGTCTGTATTTGCTGCCGCACACACCTTGAACCCACAAGTGACATGAAGTCTGGTGGAAAAAATCTGTTAATTTATCCTCATGGCTCAGACTACAACGCTGCTGATGGAGTAAGGGAATAATAGTTGTGGGTAATTAAACCTTTTGTTCTTAGTTGTTGTCTTCATTTACAGTGTTTATAGGAGACATCCTTTGTTTTGTCAGAATCTGCATTATTTTGTTCTCATTTCAATAGTTAATGCCTTTTAATGTGTATAATATCATTACGTCTGATGACTTCACAGGTAGTTCTGATCAGGTAGTGCAGCGCTCTTTTGGGTTTTTATTTATAAACTCTGTGAGAAATTCCTTAGTGTCTGAGACGTCTGGCTTAGGGCCATCTTTAGCCTTGTAAGAGGTTTCCTGTTTCAATCCCCTTCCCATCCCTTTTCATTTTCTCCCTCTCTTGTTGTTTCCAACACTTTTCTATCCATTTCACTTCCCCTTTTGCTATATGAGATCACACAACTCACTTAGCAGGTGGCTGCTCTTGGCCATATTTGTATTGGAACCATCAGCAGTTTACTTGGGTTACCTGGGCTCTTTGTACTTTGCTGTCTCCCTTTTTCTGTGAGGTTGTTTTTGGGCAGAGGTTAAAGTTAAGAATTTAGGACAATATAGGAGTATATAGGATAATACTAGAATAAAGTTACTTTAATCTTTCAGGCAAAATAAAATGGTGGATATGGCTTATCCCGGTGTTCAGTGTGTTTTCTACAAACTATACAATAAAAAAAACACACTCTCGGAGAGGGAGGGATGAAGAGAAAGCAGTAGGGATGAGACAAGAAAGTCATAGAGAGATGTAAGAGTGAAGTGAGCAGACAGGGGGGATGATGGAGGAAAAGAGAGAGAAGTAGAGAGGCCCTGTAGAGGCAGAGTGGAAACTAACATTTCCTGTCTGAAAATGCAGTTGGCAAAGGCAAAAAACCCTCAGCTTTTGGTGTGTGTGTGTGTGTGTGGTATGTGTGTGTGGAGTCAGTCTGCCTTGAGAGATGTCAGAGAAGGAAAAAAAGAGAGAAAAGGAGAAAAATGAGGGAAGGAAAGAAAGTGACGACAGAAGAGCAAGAAAATGTGGTAGACTGACATTTAAGTGAGCACAAATAGCCTTATTTTTTCCCTCTGTGAAATTCCATAAAAAAAAAAATATTGACGGTGTATCACTAATTGTATACAATAAAGGTGAACATTTATAAATGATCCTAAAATAGTACCTATAAGCACTTATAATAGAGTCTAAGGCCATGTCCACACTGTGGGTATGCGTTACTGGGTAAAAATTTATTTTTATCTGTGGCTTTGGCCTGTCATCCACATGCAAACCCAGTTTTGGTCATTGAAAACTGAGCTTTTGGAAATCTCAGTTTTCAGTGGTGGTGTGTGGTGATTTTGGCTTGTTGTAACGTCACCTTGCGTGCTGATGATGTCATTGTCTGTGTGCTATTCTCCTTGATTTGACGTCAGCTTTGTTTATGAGGATATTTTGTGCAATAGTGGATTTTACATACAGTAAGCCAGTCTCCATGTTAACGTTGCTTACTGGACTTTTTACATGCGTCTACATTAGGGTTGTGTACCGACCACCGGTGCCAAGACGGCACCGGTACCTATAGAACCGGTATGTACCGGACCGAAACAGAACGCGAATTTCGGTGCCTCATTTCGGTGCCACTTAAATGCCTGAACTGTCGATTGAAATATTTGTTCTCTAGATTCATATATTTTTGTAGATTAATAGTTTATTAGATTAAATTAAAGAAATTAAAAGCACAAATCATCCGGAAATGAGAGACCATCCGAGATGCGCGTGAATGCAGCAACTAACGTTACACTCGCTCTGACGGCAGCAGGCGGTCTACCGCTATCTTACCATGCTAAATTAAACAACTTTCGTTAAAATGCCTAAAACTAAACAGTCGAAAGTGTGGCTGTATTTCACAAGAAAGGATTCCGACACCGCGACGTGCAGCGAATGTTTCACAGCAGTTGCGTGTAAAGGCGGAAACACGTCAAATCTAATGAAACATTTGAGGGCAGATGGAATAAAGTTAAAAGCAGAATAAATACACGGAATAAAGTTAAAAGCATACGGAGGCGCTGTGTTTAACAGCTTGTGGACAACAGCTGGCGCTATCAGTGTAGACGACCCTCAGTCCCAGTCATACCAACTGTAGCAAAAAGTAGTCACTGATTATGATGCTGACAGCAGCCTTTCCGCAGGTCAGTAGTAGGATAATGTAACGTTAATAGCAAAATGCAAATCTTGCATTCATGCTAACAAATAGTCAAACGATTTGTAAAAAACTAATGTAACATGGATTCTATTTATAATTATGGCTTTCCAGCTAGTACTAGTAGTACTACAACAGTGACCCCATTTACCATTGCAAAGAAGGCTATGCATGTCCTGTGCAGGGCAATAAGTCAGGAAAGAAGTCGTATTTTGACAGAAAAGGCAAATATGGTGACATTTCTGCAAAAGAATTGCTAAAATTTGAAGCTTACATATTCATATATACTTTAAACTTTTAATATATTGTTAAATTTTAAGCATACAATTTTTTGTTCAATAAAAATTTATTCTTGAGTCATCCACTATAATTTTGTGGCTTAAAAGTATCGGTTCAGGCACCGTTTTGGCACCGGTACCGTTTTCAAAGTATCGATTTGGCACCGGTATCGAAAAAAAAAAAAACAATACCCAACCCTAGTCTACATACCAGCGCAGTTACTCAGACATTACGTTAACGAACAGAGGTGCCTGAATGTACTATGAAGCTCCCTGCTGCTTTATACGAAACTTTGACGATGCAGTATGGGACGAGACCAAGTCAGACTTCTACATGACAGAACCGGTAATGACATTTTGTCTAGGCTTCTAATTGGCCCCCTTTTGATTAGGGATGCTCCTAACAGCACTTAACATGGTGTTTTTTGCTTTTTCATGTGGACAAAGATATTTTTAAAACGGAGGTTGTATGGACAGAATTATTAAAAAAACAAAGTCTGTTTTTAAAAATACCCAGCTATGTGTGGACATGGCCTAAGGGTTACTGTCCTATCTGTTCCTACATAATCCAAAAGTCAAAAGGGAGCAAAACACATGGTATTGCCTAGAAATAAGATGGGTAAAATCCCCAGTCTTACTTATCCTCCAACATTAGATGCTAAGGAGAGCATCTAGATTTGATTCTGCACAGTCAGAGACATACCCATTTAATTTCAGTGCATTCAATACATTGATATTCTTTTTAGAAGAAGTGTCTCATTCTAGGTGAGAGCCACTTGTTTTGGACCTAGGTGCAATGGCATGTCAACCATTTCAAACGTGAGGGGGACAGAATGCCTAAATGGTGGCCACCTTGTCATGATCCCAAATTAGTTTCAGCCATTTAAAAATAACATTTATATGTCCTTCTGCTTTTGTTGTCATGAAAGTTTTTCATGCAGCTGCTCATTTTCAGTTCATGTTGCGATTAGGGCTGTAGCTATCGAATATTTTACAAACCGGATTCCAAAAAAGATGGGACGCAACAAATTGTGAATAAAAACTGAATGCAATGATGTGGAGATGGCAAATGTCAATATTTTATTCAGAATAGAACATAGATGACAGATCAAAAGTTTAATCCTAGAAAATGTATCATTTTAAAGGAAAAATATGTTGATTCCAAATTTCACGGTGTCAACAAATCCCAAAAAAGTTGGGACAAGTAGCAATAAGAGGCTGGAAAAAGTAAATTTGAGCTGGAAGACCAATTAACAGTAATTAGGTTAATTGGCAACATGATTGGGTATAAAAAGAGCTTCTCAGAGTGGCAGTGTCTCTCAGAAGCCAAGATGGGTAGAGGATCACCAATTCTTACAATGTTGCGAAGAAAGATAGTGGAGCAATATCAGAAAGGTGTTACCCAGCGAAAAAGTGCAAAGACTTTGCAATTATCATCATCAACTGTGCATAATATCATCCGAAGATTCAGAGAATCTGGAACAATCTCTGTGCGTAAGGGTCAAGGGCGTAAAACCATACTGGATGCCCGTGATCTCCGGGCCCTTAAACGACACTGCACCACAAACAGGAATGCTACTGTAAAGGAAATCACAGAATGGGCTCAGGAATACTTCCAGAAACCAGTGAACACAATCCACCGTGCCATCCGCCGTTGCCAGCTGAAACTCTACAGTGCAAAGAAGAAGCCATTTCTAAGCAAGATCCACAAGCACAGGCGTTTTCATTGGGCCAGGGATCATTTAAAATGGAGTGTGGCAAAATGGAAGACTGTTCTGTGGTCAGACGAGTCACGATTCGAAGTTCTTGTTGGAAATGTGGGACGCCATGTCATCCGGACCAAAGAGGACAAGGACAACCCAAGTTGTTATCAACGCTCAGTTCAGAAGCCTGCATCTCTGATGGTATGGGGTTGCATGAGTGCGTGTGGCATGGGCAGCTTGCATGTCTGGAAAGGCACCATCAATGCAGAAAAATATATTCAGGTTCTAGAACAACATATGCTCCCATCCAGACGTCATCTCTTTCAGGGAAGACCCTGCATTTTTCAACAAGATAATGCCAGACCACATTCTGCATCAATCACAACTGCTTGATGCGTAGGAGAAGGATCCGGGTACTGAAATGGCCAGTCTGCAGTCCAGATCTTTCCCCTATAGAGAACATTTGGCGCATCATAAAGAGGAAGGTGCGACAAAGAAGGCCCAAGACGATTGAACAGTTAGAGGCCTGTATTAGACAAGAATGGGAGAGCATTCCTATTTCTAAACTTGAGAAACTGGTCTCCTCGGTCCCCAGATGTCTGTTGAGTGTTGTAAGAAGAAGGGGAGATGCCACACAATGGTGAAAATGGCCTTGTCCCAACTTTTTTTGGGATTTGTTGACACCATGACATTTTGATTCACCATATTTTTCCCTTAAAATGATACATTTTCTCAGTTTAAACTTTTGTTCCGTGATTTATGTTCTATTCTTAATAAAATATTGACATTTGCCATCTCCACATCATTGCATTCAGTTTTTATTCACATTAATTTGTTTAGTGTCCCAACTTTTTTGGAATCCGGTTTGTAATTGCGCAAACTTTTAAAATTAATTAAAAGAAGCTTTGAGGCAGAAGATTTTTCCTCAATAATTTTTGTAATCGAATTACTCGAGTTACTCAAGGAATAGTTTCAACCCTAGTTGCGATATACACAGTCACAGTTGCATTTTTTTCACTGGGACTCAGCTGATTTAAGCTGCTTGCTTTTATTCATCACAGCATGTGAATTGTTCATGATTTGCCTTTAGACCACACTAGGTACACTCATCATTGGCACATTAAAACACATAGCATACGAAGTGTCAGAGCTCCTGGAATGCAGACTACATGAAGTGTGAATTTCATGGGGCCTGTCAGTGAGTAACGTCATTGGTTGCCCTTGTCACATTAATTCATATTCCAAATGTCACATTAACAGAGACAGGCTTTTTAGATTTAAATTTGGTATCCTGATAGTTCATTTTGTTAAAGCAGGACAAAAAGGAAACATGCAGTACATGGACTTACAACAACCAAGAAAAATAGGTTTAGGTTTACTTTTACTGTGGAACTAAATGAAGTAATCCCTGTTTGTATATACTGTACCAGACCATGTAGGATATATGTTGTAATGAATGAATGTTAAAAAGAAACATTAGTAAGAACAATTTTAGCTTTAGACTACTCTCCCAATGTATGTACTGTAGATAAGGAGTTTATCCACAACTGACTCTAAAAGTTGACTCAAAATCTAGGACTCTAAACGTAATCTGATTTTAGATCTGCATCTTTAAATCTTGCTTGTTTTTTGTCGTGGTGTTTGCTGTATTTCCACCTACAATCACAACCAACAAATTGCAACTATAAAACAACTGAAAAATTTTAAGCCAAAAAAAAAAAATTTTTTTTTGCCTATAGAAAAAATAGTTTAGTCCTACTACGTAGGATGAAAATTATTATAAATGTCAATTATTTACTTGTATGATTATAAAGAAAAGGTGATTTTTACCACCTCCGGTGTCTCAAAAGTCTTAAAACTAAAAAGTGAACACACTGGTTGAGCAGCTGCAAGTACGCGGGTGCATGCATCTTCTCGTACGAGAATGCAGGGCTTCTTATGCACACCATAAAAATAAGTTTTTCTCATGCCACATGGCAAAAAAACACAAATTCATAACTTAATGGATTTTATCACCCATTTCTACTGTACTGTCCATTATTATTTTATTGTCTGTAATTACATAGTCCAGAATTTATTATATGTTCATTCATTCATTCATTCATCTTCTATACCGCTTAATCCTGTGTTCAGGGTCGCGGGGGACCTGGAGCCTATCCCAGGAGACTTCGGGCACTAGGCGGGGTACATCCTGGACAGGGTGCCAATCCATCGCAGGTCACACACATGTACACACTCTCACACATCCAATCACACACTACGGGCAATTTAGGAACTCCAATTAGCCTAACCTGCATATCTTTGGACTGTGGGAGGAAACCGGAGTCCCCGGAGGAAACCCACCAAGCACGGGGAGAACATGCAAACTCCATGCACACAGAGACGGGAATCGAGCCTGGCCAGGGAATCGAACCCAGACCCTGGAGGTGCAAGGCGACAGTGCTAATTATATGTTTTTAAATATTTTTTATTTAGTTAGTTATTTTTTTATTTTAACGTTATTTACCAAGAAGTTATTATTGAAATGAAAAAACATGCAAAAATGTATCCAAGACAAAATTGCAAAATTACAGCTACCCTACAATATTACATCTGTTCCAGCATGAAAATACCCCTATGTGAGATCCATGAACACATTATTCCTCTATTTCATTGCCTGTACTTTTTCTTGGTTGCTTTATTAATGCAAATGCAAATCAGTAGTGATTATCACCTCACTGATAATGACTGGATGCTGTTGGAGATGGGAACTAAATTCAAACAATCAAGCCCTGCTGCCTCGGCTTGCCAGGCCCTATGGCAACTACTCAGGCAAGAAGGTTGGATGGTTTTAATGCTTGTCCATGCTCAGATAAAGGCTGGTGATTTCATCTCATCTTTTATAAAACGTTGACCTGGTGGATGTGGACTTAATTGCTCAAATGTAACTTGCACTTTATAAGCTGTATGGGGCCAGGGATTGAAAGAAAGGTTTTCAGTTTTGCATCGTTACAAAGTTATTCCTGTATGTTGATTTTGAAACCAAAGGAACAAACACACTGCCCTTGGTTTACACATACAGAAAGGATTAGTATAATAAAGCCCCTGCCTTAGACTCTCAGGCCATGTTGCAAGAGAGTTAAACTGGACAATAAACATCGTAGAGGTTGATTGGAGTGCACTACTTTTTCCACTTTTGAAAAAAGTGGAAAAACTTTCCACTTTTTTGGTTGTTTTGACTTGACACTTGAATATCTTCAGAGAAGCAGCTATCAAAGGTCATCTCACCACTGTAAATGAATATGCCTTGACATTGACTAGCAAAATTAACCAATACATGTATGATGTACCGATCGCTGCAACCATAATCAAACATTCCAACAAGGTGCCATAGTTTGCACCTGAGGTCCAAAATCTCCTGAAAACCTGGGACACCACATTAAGAGCAGGAGACTAGTCAGCAGGAACCATGGTGAGAACAAACTTGTAGTATATGGCTTGTAAAGCACAATCATACAGATCATGCAGTAGAAAGTCTCCAGCCCCTTCAAAACCTCCAAAGATGCATGGTACATATGACAAGATATCAAGATATTATGTGGATTAAATCACATGTCACAGACACTGCTGCCTTCTTCATAGATGCACTCATATCCTTCTTCTGAATACTATCAACAAGGAAATCCCCCTTTCCTTTGGATGGCCATGTACTTGTCTTGTCTTAATTTTGAGTATTCAATTTAATAAAATTTTATTTGTATAGCGCTTTTAGAAATTGTGATTGTCTCAAAGCAGCTATAAAATTATGATTTGTATATGTTGTACAAGCCATCCCTTTAAATACTATGGAACCCAGAAACATACATAGACAGTTGCCCAATAAGGAGCTGACTGACGACCTGATAAATATCTTCAACATCTCTCTAAGCCAAGCAGGTGTTCTACATTGCCTTAAGGCTGCCACTATGATCTCAAGCTAAATAAGTCAGCATTGCCAGGTCTTAGTAACTATTGCCCCGTAGCACTTGCACCATGTGAATCATGATGAGTATTGCGCGTTTGGCCATGAATCACATGAGAATTAGGGTGATTTCACACCTCCAGTTCGATTGCTTTAGTCCGCACCAGTCAGAAAAATGTTACAATGTAGTAAACAAACGTGGGTACGGTTTGCTTTCACATATGCAGAGTTCTAAACGAACCAAAATAGACCGCGGAGCCTATCGGCACCGGAAACAGACTATTTTCAGAAATTCGCGCCACTTTCAATAATCAAGGAGGAACAACTTTGCTTTGCGCTCATGGTGCTGATCCTCGCGCACAACATTGTACGCGCGCAAATCATTATTTTCAGATAATTAATTTCGAACACAATTCGCGGCTGCGATTCCAAACCAGCTTCCTGGTTTATTCATCTCGCCGACGGCGCATCGCGCGCCACTTCAGGGAGAGACGTGCCCTCCTCCTGAATGATCATTTTGTTATTAGCCGGCGATCTTCCTGCAGATCCATCAGGTAATCAAAACAGCCCAGCCACACATTTTTCATCTTTAATGTGAATACAGAGAGGCACTTAATTTATTCGGCACTCCACGTTTCTCCGTCGTTTGATTTCATCGCGAGTCGATAGCTTGAAAAATTTCAAGAAGTGAAAAGAATTTTACTTATAACCCCGTATGTCTTATACCCAAAGGCAGGTCTCGGATCGATTGATTTGGTGCGCACCAAAGTACCGAGATTGCATTCACATCAACGCAAACGATCCGAACCAAGGGACCAAACACGTTTGGTGCGCACCAAATGCTGTAGGTGTAAAAGCACCCTTAGACTCCTCACCACACTGTGCCCTCTGAAGTCTGTGTCGCACCAACTTACATTGAAAAAAGAATGCATCTGTGTCAGTATGCTGTTCATTGATTTTATTTCAGCATTTAACAAAGGGGTGATCCCTGAGCAGCAGACTGATAAACTGGACCTGCTATGTTTTTGCCCATCACTTTGTAACTAGATCCTAGACATAATTAGTCGATGGTACTGCTGCCTCAGTCTGTTTGAGGCAGCAGTACCATCATCACCTGACAGACTCAGTTCAAACAACAATGCTAAGTTTGATTTCTACAACATGGTAGTAATTGGCCTCATCAGTGACAGAGACAAAACATCAGACAAAGATGAGGTGGAAAGGCTCACACCCCAGTGCACAAACAACAGCCTGTTATGAATAAAAAAAAAAGATGATTGACCTAAGGAAGTCTACACTGATCTCACCCCTTTGCATAAACAACACCACAGTGGAAAGAGTGATGAGGATAACTTCATTGGCTTTCACGTCACAGAAGATCTAACCTACAACTAAACAGATTTCTGACCAAGAGAGCACAGCAACATCTGTATTTCTCCTAGGACCTCAATAAAGCAAACACTATTTACACAGCATCTGGAAAGCCTCATACATTGTGAAGGATTCCTCCCACCCCAACCTACAATATATTTGCCCTTCTACCATCTTGCAGAATGCTCTGCAGCCTCCTCTCAAGGACTGGACACTGGCTAACAGCATCAACCCTCAGGCTGTCAGACCCCTGATATAAAAGGTCCCCTGCAATCCATCACCTCACTCTATAGACACTATAAATCAGCAATGATTTACTCACTGCAGTGATATACAGTATTTATATACAGTATTTATGTTTACACACATCCTCATTGTCTTCAGGTTCAGTAGTGTCACTATTACTGCAGTGACGCTCTATAGATAATTTATCATAGCTATGGATCTTATGTATACTTGAGTGTCTTATGTTAAATATTCTTTGTAAGTATTTATCTTCTACTGCCCCTCTGCTTCCTCACTACCTCAGTTGCTGAAGGGAATGAATAAAGAGGGCCAATTTTATAAGCCCTCTTTTAACAAAACAACCAAAATAATTTTTTAAATAACATTAAATATAAACCTATGTAAAACAGGATGGTATTTTCCTGTTTCAACTCTTTAGTTTTAAGTTTCAGCAACCCAAGCTTTTTCCCCACTCAAAGCAGTTTTACAGCATTAAAAGATTAACCCATTTAACGCTATTCAAGGTAGTTTTAACACTGTTGTGCAAGTTCACAAGAGTTAGCTCAAATTTCACACATTAAAATGAACGAGATCACATTCATAATTGTAATAATTATGAATTCATTGAACCAAATTTACAGTCTCAAAAATGAAGTAGTTCACATTAGGGCTGAAGCGATTCCTTGAGTAACTCGAGTAATTCGATTACAAAAAATGATCGAGGCAAAATTTTTTGCCTCAAAGCTTCTTTTAGTTAATTTTAAAAGCTTGCGTTATGTTTTTGCGCAATTATTTGTTTGGCGTGACACAGCGCGCTTCCGGATGCAAGCCGCCAGTAAACACAAACGAAGAAGAAACGCTTAGGTCACCCACAAAAGACAAACAGTTAGCTGTGTATTGATTTGAGGTAGCGTTCTATTGCGGCCTGCAAAATGGAAGGGAGCGATTAAAAATATTAGCGAGCCAAGAGAAGAAGAAACCAGCAAGAGAAAACGGCAGAAATTGTCAGTAAAGACTTACAGTATGTTATGCCTGAGCTGTAGATTTCGAAACTTTTAGTTCTGAAAGTTGCACAACTTAGTGTTTTTGTATAATTATTTCTTTTAATGTGTCATTTGAAATACCTTTTTACTCAGTGGTATCAAAGCAAGTCAGCCCCTTCTGTCCTTGTAGATTTTTAGGATTTGTACAGACAACAAAGAACTGATTAATTTTCTTCTTAGAACCGTATAAATGTAAGGTGTATCTTCTTCTTATTATAATCATATAATAGTAATAGTGGAATATTTTTAATATAATTGTTGATAATGATTAATGATTAATTTTAAGGGCCAAATGCAGTTTAATTGGGTTTAATCACAGGTACAAAGTAAAGATGTATGAGTAGAGGTTCCCAGGGACAACAGGATTAGTCTGAGAAATTCAGTAGCACTACTTGCTTGAATTTGTCCAATTAAAATATAATTGCAGTAGCTGTGGCTTTCACACATTTACCTAGAAAATGTCACTTGAAATGTTCTGTGCTATAAAGTCTAATACAGTAGAACCTTGGATTACGAGCCTAATTCGTTCCGCAAGCGGGCTCGTATTCCAAAACACTCGTAAACCAAATAGAATTTTCCCGTAAGAAATACTGGAAACTCAAATTATTCATTCCACAGCCCAAAAAACTAAATACATAAAATAATTAACACAAAATTCTGAGTTAAAATAAAACAAATTAATCCTTTAAAAAAAGTAAAAATAACTCCAGACAGATAAGTGTTTTCGTTTGTGTGCACAGGCGCTGTGTGTGTGTGTGTGTGTGTGTGTGTGTGTGTGTGTGTGTGTGTGTGTGTGTGTGTGAGAAACATATTCTTCCTTCTTCCAGTGTGCATGGGTGTTTTCTCTCAATGCCCAAGAACATGCAGGTAGGTAGATGCTAAAGTGTGTGAATGCGTGCAAGGCACAAATTCAGCCTGGATGGGAAGACGCAGTGTACCTGGGGTAGGATTTGGATCCACCACAAGGTCAAGATGATGTAGTTACTGAAAAAGGACCGACGATCGAGAGAGAGAGAGAGCAGGAGGTTTGATGGGGTGGGTGGGTCTTTGCAATAGGTAGATAGACTACTTTATTAATCCCAAAGGGAAAAATTGTATCAATTGAATGAGTTTGATGATCATGATAATCTTCTTTGTCTTTCGGCTGTTCCCTTTCAGGGGTCGCCACAGCGAATCATCTGCCTCCATCTAACCCTATCCTCTGCATCCTCTTCTCTCACACCAACTAACTTCATGTCCTCTCTCACTGCATCCATAAATCTCCTCTTTGGTCTTCCTCTAGACCTCCTGCCTGGCAGTTCCAACCTCAGCATTCTTCTACCGATATATTCACCATCTCTCCTCTGAACATGTCCAAACCACCTCAATCTGGCCTCTCTGACTTTATCTCTAAAACATCTAACATGAGTTGTCCCTCTGATGAACTCATTCTTGATCCTATCCATCCTTGTCACCCCCAAATGGTGAAAATGGTGAAAGAAATCACTCATAATGGTTGAAGTAATTCTAATGTTTTATCTGCTTTTACATATGCAGCTTTTTTAAATCAAAGTCTGGGGCAGGGAGCAAGAACACAGAAATCACAGTCAAATGTGGGCCAAAACAAATGGTCTGAGATGACCTGTGAGTGAGGTTGTCCCAGTCCAGTTCCCAACAAACTCTAGAGCAGCATTAATGAATTAATTCATTCATTTTTATTCATGTTTTAGGTTATTTATGAACAGTGCAAAACAAGACCAAGTAGCATACAGTATAAATTGGTACAGGCAAGTGTGTTAATACGAATAAATTTCACCCCTTTCAAGCCTTAATTTACTTAAGAAAAATAATGTCAAAGCCTGTTTGTTAGCTTGCCAATAGATTTGTTCCCTGTACAACTCTACATCCTTAAGCTCCTTCAGTCAGCCTCTGTGATGTATATATTTCTTGCTGAGGAGAGGAGCGAAAGAAGGTATGGAATGGGGAGATGATGTAACCTTTCAAAGACTTACCAACAGCAGTGTAGATCAGGAAGGCCACATGGGGCAGATAGACACCCTTTCCTTCTCACTTCTTATAAACCTACCACCCTACCCTGCCCCTCAAGTGCTCCCAGTTTCCCAAACAATCAGAATACAAGCCTGTGTGTTCCAAAGGAGGCTCTTCCAACGCTTCATACGCCCTCACAGTATGGCATGGTACCTGTGTGCTGCATTCCATTGAGTAATGTATCTGTGAATGTAGATAGAGTTCTCTTCAAGGACTGTGACTGTGTAACTAGTGAAGCGCACGGTACTTTCATAAGGGTTATAGCTAAAGTTCATCACAATCGGGTTAACATTTGACAGGCTAGAGAACAAAATGTACAGGTTTATTGGCAAAATACACAAAAACATAAATTTTTATATACATTTTTATATATTTTATATACAGGGGGCTTCACTTGAAAGAGGCCTGGAATATTCAGGAATAACTTTCGCCAAGATGAAGCAATCTGAAGGAAACAATGTACAATGTGCTCCTCAGTATATGGAGCTTTGAACACGAACTGACAAGGTAGGGGCACCAGACAGCCATCTTGCTGTTTAACGCTGTAACCCCTTCACTCAGTCACTCGACTTCTTATCACAATGGTGGTGTACGGTAATGAGCAGAGTGTCTTCACAGTGCGATCCAATTGGGTCAATTCATTTAAGTGATGTCAGAGTGAATTTAGGAAGAAATATGGTGTTCCTGACTGTGAAGATTTGAAGGAAATCATCCATGTGAAATTACTGCTATTCCCCCCCAATATCCTTGCCAATACATTTAGGAATGTGTCTGGCAGAAAACGGAGAGCACCACCAGCATTGCATGCCATGCAGTCGGTTACACATACAGTGGTGTGAAAAACTATTTGCCCCCTTCCTGATTTCTTATTCTTTTGCATGTTTGTCACACTTAAATGTTTCTGCTCATCAAAAACCGTTAACTATTAGTCAAAGATAACATAATTGAACACAAAATGCAGTTTTTAAATGAAGGTTTGTTATTAAGGGAGAATAAAAACTCCAAATCTACATGGCCCTGTGTGAAAAAGTGATTGCCCCCCTTGTTATAAAATAACTTAACTGTGGTTTATCACACCTGAGTTCAATTTCTGTAGTCACCCCCAGGCCTGATTACTGCCACACCTGTTTCAATCAAGAAATCAATTAAATAGGAGCTACCTGGCACAGAGAAGTAGACCAAAAGTACCTCAAAAGCCAGACATCATGCCAAGATCCAAAGAAATTCAGGAACAAATGAGAACAAAAGTAATTGAGATCTATCAGTCTGGTAAAGGTTATAAAGCCATTTCTAAAGCTTTGGGACTCCAGAGAACCACAGTGAGAGCCATTATGCAAAAACATGGAACAGTGGTGAACCTTCCCAGGAGCGGCCGGCCGACCAAAATTACCCCAAGAGCGCAGAGACAACTCATCCGAGAGGCCACAAAAGACCCCAGGACAACATCTAAAGAACTGCAGGCCTCACTTGCCTCAATTAAGGTCAGTGTTCACGACTCCACCATAAGAAAGAGACTGGGCAAAAACGGCCTGCATGGCAGATTTACAAGGTGCAAACCACTTTTAAGCAAAAAGAACATTAAGGCTTGTCTCAATTTTGCTAAAAAACATCTCAATGATTGCCAAGACTTTTGGGAAAATACCTTGTGGACCGACGAGACAAAAGTTGAACTTTTTGGAAGGTGCGTGTCCCGTTACATCTGGCGTAAAAGTAACAGCATTTCAGAAAAAGAACATCATACCAACAGTAAAATATGGTGGTGGTAGTGTGATGGTCTGGGGTTGTTTTGCTGCTTCAGGACCTGGAAGGCTTGCTGTGATAGATGGAACCATGAATTCTACTGTCTACCAAAAAATCCTGAAGGAGAATGTCCGGCCATCTGTTCGTCAACTCAAGCTGAAGCGATCTTGGGTGCTGCAGCAGGACAATGACCCAAAACACACCAGCAAATCCACCTCTGAATGGCTGAAGAAAAACAAAATGAAGACTTTGAAGTGGCCTAGTCAAAGTCCTGACCTGAATCCTATTGAGATGTTGTGGCATGACCTTAAAAAGGCGGTTCATGCTAGAAAACCCTCAAATAAAGCTGAATTACCACAATTCTGCAAACATGAATGGGCCAAAATTCCTCCAGAGCGCTGTAAAAGACTCGTTGCAAGTTATCTCAAACGCTTGATTGCAGTTATTGCTGCTAAGGGTGGCCCAACCAGTTATTAGGTCCAGGGGGCAATTACTTTTTCACACAGGGCCATGTAGGTTTGGATTTTTTTTCTCCCTAAATAATAAAACCCCTCATTTAAAAACTGCATTTTGTGTTTACTTGTGTTATCTTTGACTAATAGTTAAATGTGTTTGATGATCAGAAACATTTTGTCTGACAAACATGCAAAAGAATAAGAAATCGGGAGGGGGGCAAATAGTTTTTCACACCACTGTACCTGTAAGTAATGTTACGGTATGTAGCTTGTTTTTTTGGTTCAGATTGCTTCATTATAGCGAGAGTTATTACAGAATATTCAGGGCCTCTTTCAAGTGAATCACAGTATACTTTGGAAACAGTGGCGGACTGGCCATCTGGAGCACCGGGAGTTTTCCAGGAGAGATATTGATACTTTCTCGATACAGCGAATTTCTCTGAGCAAATTAATAATAATTTCCATGAATGAAAAGGAGGAAGAAGAAAAGGTGGAGCTGAAAGTTACGCGAAAATAAGAAAAAGCTTTAGAGGTAAAATGCTGTGAAATGCTTGAAATGATCAGATCCTGCCTATAACTGGTCAGAGACAGCGAGGCTGGATCCACTACATCCCACATCATAATACACTGGCTCATTAAAGTGGAGATTACATTTTAAAACTACTTACTAGTATAAAAACTCAACACGATAAAAGAAACAACATAAAAGACAAACAACATATAAAACTACGTATAAAGACAATATTTTCAGTGTCCAGTAGCACCAGTCTCGCAGAGACCCAGGAGTTTGACAGCAAAATGAGACATTTTGGCAGTATTGTGATTGTGATTTTTTAAATTTATTTATTTCAAAAGATGCAAGACCATACTTTACAGGCTGTTAGAAAATTTTCTGTGCATCGTCTCTTATTGAGTCACAAGGATGCTAAAAAGCATTCATAATTCAAAGTTATTCATACGGTGTAAAGTTAATGTGATTTTGAAAGTGCTATAACTCCACCTGGCACAGTTTCATCCCAGTGGAATAATCTGACTACATGTGCAGTGCCATGAAAAAGTATTTGCCCCTTCCTATTTTTTTTTCTTTGCATATTTGTCACACTTGTATGGGTGGAATTTCACCTAAACACTTTATGAGGAAAAGACAAATTGGCCTTTTTGTTTGTGAGATATCATGAACATTTCACAGGTGGTCATCTTGATGCAGTGTAAGATATACTGTACCACTCATCAGTGTAAGCTGAAAGTCCAGCAGGTCAGTGATGATGAACTAGTGCCTGCTGATGATGACCAACACGTCTCCCCTGATCTACCAGAGCCAAGAGAAAAGAATCACAATCAACCTGAACAGGTAAGCTGGAATAAAATCAGTAGCAGCATTAACTCGTGCTAGTAATTATTATGTTCCAAATAACGTTTCTCAGCCTTATTTCGAATTAATATTGATTACCATAATAATTAAAATAAGTAACTAGTTTACTAGCGTGAGCTAATGCTGCTACTTTATTTCGGCTTACCTGTTCAGTTTTATTGCCAATCTGTTTCAAAATATTGTGTTTATAGTTTTATACAGTATGTTGTTTGTCTTGATGTCCTTTCCTTTGTTTATTTGTTTTACTGATATGACCCAATATCTGTTCAGTAATACTTCAAATAATATGTTTAACTAGCATTGATTTCTGTATTGTGTTTTTATACGAATAACTGGTGTTAAAAAATTATCTCTACATTAATGAGCCAGTGTATTATGATGTGGGCTGCTGTGGGCCAGGAAGTCCAGGGCCACTTTTTGGTCCCAGTCCGCCCCTGTTTGGAAATAACTATGGTAGGTGGCATTATATATGCCATATACTAACTAACAGACTGAAATGAAATATTAATCAGTATAAACATGAGTTGCTCAGAGTCATGATGAAACGCACACTACATTTAAGCTACAATATGAGATTACAGTGGAACAACTTTTTTTTATTTCTACTAGAGCTTACTGTATAGTTTCGGCGTTATGTGAATAGTTCATTTTGTGGGTCATGTGCTGTTTAATACCACAGAAGCCCACTTACATGGCAGGGGAACTAATAGTTGATTTAGCCGTCACACTAAGAGCTAATTGCCTGATAGTAGTTAAAAGACAGGCTTCTATTAAGAGGATTTGCTTTTAGCTGATACTCAGTTACTGTGACCGTTACATTTATTTCCATAACGCTGAACAATGGTTAGGGGTAATTTAAACTTAAGTGGTTTAAATTACTATTTAGATTGGCTGCTTGATTATGGCAAAAATATATATAATCCTGATTATTTTGGTTAATATTAAAATCACAATTATTTATCATGATTACTCAGGGTGAGTGGAAAATTGGTTAACTTGAATAAAATTTATCTAAATATCAGCAACAAAAAATATTACTGCAGAGAAATAAAATAAATAAAATGATTTTTGACATTATCTAAAGCTCCTAAAAACGACATGATAGTTGCTGTAAAAGAAAGATTTGTAGGCAACTTTGCCTAACTGTTTAGTAGAAAAAGTATATTAGTGTGTTTTTTTTTTCCCCTTTAAATTGCAGTTGTTAGACTAGAGCAGTGGTTCTCAAACTGTGGGGCGCGCCCCACTAGTGGGGAATACAGACATGACAGGTGGGGCGCAATGAACGGGAGGAAATAACCGGAAAGTACCTATTCTAATTCATGCTTTTCTTTATTGATAATGAAGAGCGTACGCTCAAAACTAAACAATCACACACAAATAAATGGATCATTAATACAAGTAAATTTAAAATAACATCAGTTGTGGGCCGGGAGAAAAAGTGGAACCATAGTGCAACAATAACGGTTTAACTTCGGAAGAACTTAAGCAGCGCTGCTCGAATCACAAACCTGCGCGAGCCACTGGGCAGCGCTGTGCGACTCTGACAGAAATAAACCGCGCCGACCATCAAAATAAATTTTCTGGGATGCGCACATACAAACCAGGCATGGCAAGGCGGAAACAATATTAAACAGTCCTGACATTTTAAATAGTTTGTAAATAAAAACATAGTGGGTCGCATTCGAGCGGCGCTGCGCGATCCACCGGGCTGCGCAAATAAACCAGATCATCACTGCGCTATCCAGGTAGTCGTGCTGCGCTGTATTTGCGCAGATATTTGGTTCAATCGGGTGCCGCGGTTTCGTCCCACTTTTGATGTGTTTGGCTTCACATACACTTCGACAATGGAAGAAGACGAGCAGTGAGCTTGCTTATATGTGACAAAACCAACAACGAGGAGATTGTAAAGAAAAAAGGTGCCTCGTCTGTGGTGTGGAATTAGTTTGGGTATAAGAAAAGTGATACGAATGAGATGAACGTGATCCACTTTAAACATGTGAATTGCACAACCCTGGACATTACCATTCTTTTCCTACTCGTACAGCTGCTCTTATTGTTCACATATTCTTCATATATTTTCTATATTGTGTATTGTTGTACAGTTATTTTATTTTAACTTTAGTTTTTATATTTTATTTTATTCTTTCCTAGTTAAATTTACCCCCTATTTTATTTTTCATATTTATTTCCTATTCATAGTCTTTTATTTTAAGGTTTGAATTAAATAGAATTTTTTAATTTGATTTGCAAGGTACGCAAGTTCACTGTTTTAACAAGTGGTGGAAACACGTCAAACCTCTTCTATCATCTGAAATCCAAGCATCCAAACGAATATGGCCAAAGTTAAAAAAAATGCGGCAAACCTCAGCAATTCACAGTTTATATAAAATTACATTATGTAAAACAGTTTCTTTGTGTTTGAATTTTTATTTATGCATTTTCAGATACAAATTGCTATATTGTGATATATATATTGTTACCGAGGTAGAAAATAGCTTCTACTGTGATAGAAGATTTTGGTTATATCGCCCACCACTAATGAAGCCTAACTTGCTTCATGGTGGGGATGGTGGGGGCAGAGGAGAGACCTGTGTGTGTTTTGTGTCTTATACCGCTGGCAGCAGACCGCATGAGACCCAACAAATTAGGAAGACACTTAGAGACAACACACGTTAATAAGCCACTCGACTTCTTTCAAAGAAAGCTGGCAGAATACAGACAGCAGGAGAATCGCATGGTAAAATCTGAATCAGTGAACAGCAAAGCACAAATGGCTTTATTCAAAGTTGCATACAGAATTGGCCAGTGCAAAAAAACTACAAACGATTGCTGAGCAGCTAATAAACATGGGGTCAGTTATGCAAAGATAAGTGACAACGTAAGCCTTTTATAACAATTGCACGTGTATTTTATCTGTTTTTAACTTGGTGTTGTTTGATCTTATTGGTTTAGAAATTGATATTTCAATAAACAGTAAACTTGGCAGATTTCGTTATTATTTTGTTGACAAGTGGGGCTTGAAAATTTGCTCACCCCCTTAAGTGGGGAATGACAGAAAAAGTTTGAGAACCACTGGACTAGAGTGACACCTTGTGTTGATTCAGTGACAATTGCACAAACAGCAGTCCGTGGTGTTTTTACAGTATTACTAGTTTTACTTGTCTTGTGGATAATTGGAGTCAGAATTGTACCCTGAGGTAAATCAAACTTTTCAACCATAACATACCAAATAGCACTTTTCAACAAGTCTCAGAGGTCTCGAATTTGCTTATGTTGATGTTTCAGCAGAAATACAACTCAGTTCAAACATTGTCAAAATCCCTCTGTTTCATTTTAAACAAGCTGTTTCAGTATATGAAGCTTTAAATGCAAACAAGGTACAGTATTGTCCCTATACACCCTGCCGTAGAAGTGTATTTTCACTTTTGGAAGGCTTTTCAGATGCCTGAATGCGCTGGAAAAGAAATGGGGTTTCAGTAACAATTACTCTTTTCTTTGTGAATGTAAGAGACATCCTCAGTTCACCTCTTTAGTGATAGAAAAGTTCTTCTGCAGAAAAGTTTCTTAAATGCTAAAAAGGGCTACGTTAACTATTTTAGCAAGATTTTTTATTCATTTTGGTCTCTGCTAAAATCACTGTTATGTAACATGATTTGAGTAATTTGCATTTTACATCATGTTTGAACAAATATTTAATTAACTATTGTGTTTTTAATCATGGGTTTTCTTGAATTTTAAATATAAATCACCTGTACAACAAATAAAATGAAATATAAATAAATAAGTTTGGGCAGAAAGGGGTGAAAGCGAAGCACTGTAAAAGCAAACAGATGTGCTGGATTTATAACCCAAAATGAATATTAAAAACAGAATACAGTACAATGATCATTTCAAATAATCAAAAATTGTGCGGTGGTGTAGTGGTTAGCACTGTCGCCTTGCACCTCCAGGGTCTGGGTTCGATTCCCCGGCCAGGCTCGATTCCCGTCTCTGTGTGCATGGAGTTTGCATGTTCTCCCCGTGCTTGGTGGGTTTCCTCCGGGTACTCCGGTTTCCTCCCACAGTCCAAAGACATGCAGGTTAGGCTAATTGGCGTTCCTAAATTGCCCGTAGTGTGTGAGTGTGTGTATGTGTGTGTCTTGCGATGGATTGGCACCCTGTCCAGGGTGTACCCCGCCTAGTGCCCGAAGTCTCCTGGGATAGGCTCCAGGTCCCCCGCGACCCTGAACACAGGATTAAGCGGTATAGAAAATGAATGAAAAAATTGTGCTTGAAAATAAATGTCAAATAAATCCTCACTTGTATTTGGAGTAGAAGCACTATCTGGACTCATGAATTGGCTAAAGAAGCATTTCCACAAAAATGTAATAATGCTGAGCATAATAAAACTTTTCTTATTAGATTTCATCGACAATTACCATTCCTAAAAGCACTATATAAATAAATTTATATTGAATTGGTAGCCAGCGGAATAGGTCGACATTACCTGCCAGCACAACAGTGGTCTACTGTTTATGACAAACAATAAATATATATGACCTTTAACACAAAGTTTTGTATTAGAGAGTCTCTCTCTGTCAGAGAGCAGCGATTCCGTTGTGTGTGTGTGTGTGTGTGCACGTGCAAGAGTAATTAGAGAGGTTCCTTGTTAAAGAAGTTTCCCGACAGAGCACTGTGTGTGTGTGTGTGTTTTTGTGTACGTGCGTGTGTGTATCAGAGTAATTCCTGTAATGGTCTTAACAAGTGGAAACTGCTTAAATGTGTTCAGGACTATACTCCTGTAAAGTGCAAAAGAACGCCTTTGGTGATTAAACCAGACCATTTTGTCCTGAGACGTTCCACTATCCGTGTTGATCTCTCGGTATTTTCACGTGCAATAGTCAAGTTACACAGAATAGTGCTAAAGCATCGAGTGAGGGGTAGCTTTATGAGTAGAAGGACATAGTAAGTCAGAGGAGAATGGCCACACTGGACCATTCTCCTCTGATAAGAAGTCTACTCAAATAATCACAATTTGCAGCTGTGGTGAGCAGACTCTATGCAGACCTCATAGACCAAGAACAAGACACTAAAGTGGTACAGGTTCGTTAAACTGCCACAGTTTTTCTAATCTTCAGTTGTTTGGTTTCAGTGAGACCGTGGGAATCAGACTCCTGGTTGCTGTTACTTTTTCAAGAGGGGCAACAATTAAATCCAATGTTACTCAGAAGCAAGGTGATGTGTACCAGATCACATAGTGTGCCGTAATATCTATGTAGATACACAGCTAATACATTTTTAATAGAAATTCGTACATTGCACCACTGAAGCATTAGTGAGACTTGGCATTGAGTGAAAATTCCTGGCACAGAGTCGGCATTCCAGTTCAGTGTTCAGTGGGGATGAGGTCAGGGCTCTGTGCAGACCATGTGAGTTCTTCCGCACCGACCTCGGCTCATGCATGGATGTTTGTGTGTGTTTGTGCTGGAGTTCTACAGCATGACACAGCTGTAGGGGTCAATCTTCCAGGTGGAGCAGTTTGCAGAATACAAGTAGCTGGGTAGCTGATGCCTTAAAGAGCAGCTAATACTGTAGATGATTATGGACTTTATGTCTCTGTGTGTCGAGCGGAGTGGAGACCAACATGAGAGTGAGAGAGGGCATACTGTTGGCTGTGTTTTCTAAAGGTTTGTGCAGTGGTGTACACTGGGCAGCAATGGGGGGCTGGGTCAGTTTGGCCATCTGGATTGTATTGCAGACATTCTTTCAGAAAAGTGTTGCAAGCTAAGACCAGTGTGGTACAGAGAAGTTACAGATAAGTGTGATTTCGAATATTTCAGTAAGTTCAAGCTTGTTGGATTTGGTCTTTATCTTGCCAGTGTATACAGTATACTGTACCAATCATCTCTATTTTAAATAGTCAACATATTTACACACACAGGGGTAGCAGGATGTCTAGCTGCTGCCTACTGTCTTAATTTTACATCATGATTTTGTTTCTAGGCGGCGCGGTGGTGTAGTGGTTAGCACTGTCGCCTTGCACCTCCAGGGTCTGGGCTCGATTCCCGTCTCTGTGTGCATGGAGTTTGCATGTTCTCCCCGTGCTTGGTGGGTTTCATCCGGGTACTCCGGTTTCCTCCCACAGTCCAAAGATATGCAGGTTAGGCTAATTGGCGTTCCTAAATTGCCCGTAGTGTGTGATTGGGTGTGTGAATGTGTGTATGTGTGTGTGCCCTGCGATGGATTGGCACCCTGTCCAGGGTGTACCCCGCCTAGTGCCCGAAGTCTCCTGGGATAGGCTCCAGGTCCCCCGCGACCCTGAACACAGGATTAAGCGGTATAGAAAATGAATGAATGAATGATTTTGTTTCTAAAGAACAACCTTGCAGTAGGTGGAAAATGTAAAGTCTTTTACAATTCAGTTCGATTGGGCTCAGAAAGTCTGTCGTGTTGTTGAGTATTCCTTCAAAAAGCTTCCAATTACGGCAGTAACAGATGTACATAACAGAAGTAACAGATGGAGCAGGACCCCTTCTTATTGTCTCAAAGCTCGCGTCAGTGTTTATGATTTCAGTGAGGAAATGAATTGCAGAGTGAACTATTGTGTTGTGAATCAGGCCTGTCATCCCGTTCATATGCATGTATCCAAAATAAAACTCACACTTTGATTTTGCTTAGGGCCCCAGAACACTCAGTAATGGCTCTTGTAACAAAAGTACAGTTGGACCAAATTGAAACCTCAAATACCATGTTATCTTTTGATATCGTATCATATTGGTCATATTATATGAGTGATCTTGGAAATGTTTTCACATCTACTTATGGGCATTTTTTTTTTCTTGGGCTTTCTCTCTTCTATCCTATGGTTCACCACATCTGATCATTTCATATGCAAGGTCTGAAAGAGGTTTTATGCAACCATCCCATTTTTATAACCGGGCTCAGGAGGTTGTATTTGATGTAGGGTTAAGGGTCTTAAAAAAGGTAACAATTCCTGATAAATTACATTTTAAAGTCATAAAAAGCCCTAGAATAAGTTATCATTATGCTAATAAGTTAGCATTATAGGGACTGTGTGATTCCTTTAAGCTTTAATACATTGTTATCAAATAAGTATTTGGGGTAAATTGTGGCATTAACCATTCTCTTCTTTCTGTTTATGTGCATTTCTGTCCTGAAGGTGAAACGCTCTGGGCTGCACTCATGCTCTCCTTAGATGAGCCACTAGACCTAAAGCTGCCCAGGGGGCACCTTAATGGGCAGAGCAGAGGCTCCATGTCACCGCCTACTCTTATCTCCTCTCGAGTCCATGCCAAGAGGATTGGGCATCTGCCAACTGGTGATGATGGGACAGCAGATATTGTCCCAACCTCCCCTGCCTCTCCCCACATAGGTAATCCTAGCACAAACACATGCAGTGTTTTTAAGATATAGGTGTGACAATTTTGAATGAGTGATTGAGTGATTTGTACCTTAAAGGGGGTTTCTAGCTCCTTTTTTCAGCATATCTAAATAATTCACGGTTTCATTCTCAGCACACCCCTGATCAGCATCCGTGTTGTTACTTTAATCAATACCATGCCAAGCTGAAACAGTTTACATTTATTTGCATTAACCACCTTACTGTAAAAAATGGCATAGTTTCATAGTTTTTAAATGTTCTAGTGCAAGCATAAACAAACATTGACTTGTAGACGAATTATGAAGCCATGTAATATTAATTATCTAGCTGTTCAACAGATTACTTACTGCATACAGCTAGATATAAGTATCTCACTTGAGATATGATCTATTATTATCTCTTTGTGCTATGTGATTGACTTTCATTTTCTCTCAGTTATTCAATAACTCAGTTCTGGTACAAGTTAAGTTGCATTGTTTCTTATATTGATCTATATGTGTATTTTGAGAGGCTGGGCTAAGTGGCAGTAGCCTAATGCATATTCTCTAAGTTTTACAAGTGAATACGTGAGTAAATAAGAACAACTGATAATATCTCATACTGTATGTCTACATGTATAGGTGTACCCTTGGTGCCTCAGGAGAACTCTGAACACCTAACACCTCCTGCAGTGGACCTCAGTATTTCTCCATCCTCTCACCTCACACTTTGCTCCCCTGAGCTCACTAATGGAAATGCCTCTTCTCATTTGTTTTCAGGGGTGAGTATAAAAGTAAAAAAAAAAAAGTTGAACTCCTCATCCAAAAATGCTGGCACCGTCCATATAACATGACAATTTCTGAAAGTTGAATAATGTCAGCTGAACTTCTTTCCTGTTGACATGACTCAAGTCCTAGATAACCTTACCTGGATGTCTGCGAATCTTCACAGACATATAACATGGTTTTATTCACTGGTTAGTACATCAGCACATTTGGGTGAGACATGAGGTTAATCTATCTGGATAAGTCGTATCTGTGCTCAATCACTCCATCAGCATGCTGCAAAAATGACTCATCTATGAGTATATTTATATTTACAGTATATTTCCTTTTATAAGAAAAACAACAAATTTAAGATTATTAAATTTCTAGATACACTACAACTTCAGTTCCAGAGAAGTTGGGACAGTATGAAAATTGGTCATTTGTACATTATATTTGCATTATCTTTTATTATTTTTATTTATATATAAAGTACATTTTTACACTGTACTATATTGAAAACACTACAACAACCGATTTACCATGTGAATTTAATTGTTTGTTGAAAATAGAATTTTTAATCTGGTGGCTGCAAAATCCTCCAAAAAAAGTTGGAATGGGGCCAATTTAAGATTTATAACAATGTAACAAATAGAAATTACAAGGTGATAAGAAACGGGTGCTGTTAAAGATATATGCACCAATTATTTTAACCTATACAGGAGAAAAATCAATGCGTAAAGGGCACGAAAGTCACTTCTGAATGCAGCTGATCTCCAATCCCTCAGACATCACTGTCTTAAAAACTGTCATGCTTCTGTAATGAATATCATGATGTGGGCTCAGGAACACTGTGGTACCCTTGTTCATTTCCAGCATCAGTCACTACATTTACAAATGCAACTTAAGGCTTTCCCCGTGCTTGGTGGGTTTCCTCCGGGGACTCCGGTTTCCTCCCACAGTCCAAAGACATGCAGGTTAGGCTAATTGGCGTTCCCAAATTGCCCGTAGTGTGTGAATGGATGGGTGAATGTGTGTGTGTGCCCTGCGATGGATTGGCACCCTGTCCAGGGTGTACCCTGCCTTGTGCCCGAAAGCCTCCTGGGATAGGCTCCAGGTCCCCCGCGACCCTGAACACAGGATTAAGCGGTATAGAAAATGAATGAATGAATGAACTTAAGGCTTAAGAAAACCATGCATCAATACTGTCCAGAGGTTGCAAACACTTCTCTGGACTCTATCTTATCTGAGGTGAACCGTGGAACACTGAAAAACGTGTTGATTATACCAGTAACAGATGCACAGACAGCTAAGACCCAGCAGCCTCCGCCATATATCGTTCCTCTACCTCCGCTCGTTTTTTTTTTTTTTCCTGTCTGTGAGTTTTTTTTAAATAATTAAATGTCTCCGTGTCCCGCGACGCAACGAATCGATTACGAAATTCATTGCCAACGCTTTTAGTAATCGATTTTTATCGATTTTATTGATTCGTTGTTGCAGCCCTAGACTGCAGTCACAAGTCCTCAGAGAAGAGCTGTCAGCATCAGCCAAGGCCAGACCCATCTTTGTGGAAAAGTGGAACCACCCCCAGGCATCCATGTGATGAGATCTCCAACCAGAAGCGGAACACCAGGATGAGTCAGATAGGTCCAGGGGGCAGAGGGGTATGGATCACTGCTGGCTGCTCAGGAATTACATGTATAGCTCGAAAGAGAGATAGGGAGAGGGCAGTTAGGTATGGTCACAGTCACACAATGTATAAGGTGAATGTATATTTAGTGCAGAGTGCAAGCAGGGACTCCGGCAGGACTAACTATAACAGCATAACTAAAAGGGAGAGCCAGAAGGAAACAGACGTGAGGGCTCCCTGAGATGTAAAGCGACCAATCACCTCACCGTCAACAAACCTGAGAGAGCAATGAGAGTGGGGAAGACAGCATCTAAACATACCAGTTCATCAACTATTCTAGCTGAACTGCCTGCCCCCTAACATACTGTATAAATGCAGATAATTTCCTGCTATCTGTTTCACCCAGATGAGGATGGGTTCCCTGTTGAGTCTGGTTCCTCTCAAGGTTTCTTCCTATTACCATCTCAGGGAGTTTTTCCTTGCCACTGCCGCCCTCGGCTTGCTTACCAGGGACTATCTGACCATTATGATTCATACACATTCACATTCCATACAAACTTAAATAATTCTTCTGATTGTGTAAAGCTGCTTTGAGACAATGTCAGTTGTTAAAAGCGCTATACAAATAAAATAAAATTTAATTGAATTGAATTGAATTATCAGGATTAAGCCGAAGGAAGTTAATCAACATCCAGTCTCTTATGTCCTGCACTTTAGTAAGCTGTTTTTTCTCATCTGGTTTTGCTGAGACATATAACTGTGTGTCATCAGCATAACAGTGTAAACTAATATCATGCTTACGAATTATGTTGCGCAGAGGAAGCATGTAAAGAGAAAAAAGCAGTGGGCCTAAATCTGAACCCTCTGCTTTGAGACAATGACCATTGTTAAAAGCGCTATATAAATAAAATTGAACCCCCAAACTCCACTTGAGAACATGCAGAATAGTCACCATTTAAATCTACAAACTGATAATGATCAATCAAATAGGATCTGAGCCAGCAGAGGTCCGTTCCCTTAATTCCTACTACATTTTCTAATCTGTGAAGGAGATACTTCTAATACTGTGATCAGTGGTGTCAAAGAGGTCGAGTAACACAAGTATCGTGCTGCAACCCTGATCAGAGGTCATTTACTACTTTAACAAGTGCTGTCTCAGTGCTGTGATGAGGCCTAAACCCTGACTGATACAGTTTGTTTATGCTATTTCTTTGTAGAAATTAATATAACTGCTGTGGTACTACCTTTTCCAGAATCTTCTAGATAAAGGGAAGGATTTGACATCTTTACTTGTCACTACTACCCATAATATTCTACAGTAAAATAGTCAACTATTACTCTATGTTGGTTACTTAGATTACTCTTAAAAAATACCCTCTGCATGCACTAATACATAAATACATAAATTACCTAATTTCTTCTCAGGACCTGCTAAAAGGATATAGGGGAAAAATCATGTTTAGAGCAAGATTGGAGTATCCAGACCTCATGCTAGTTAATTCAATTTCATCCCAATTGAATTGAGGGCCTGTTGGCAGTGCTCCAGTTGCTGGAGGCTTATACACCTTCTCTTGCCCTCATCAACAGCAGCATCCTCAGAACTGTCTGGCTGAGAATTTTGAGATTTGTTATGCACATTTTGTACATAACTTGAGACCGGCACTATTTGATCAAAAGCTGTTTTTCAAAATCTCTTGCATTGTTTTGAGGAAAATACCGCACATTAATAAATATTTAATTATATGACATTTATTTACCAAGGATTTTAGCCATGGAATTCATGAAGAAAATTTACTTTTTCATGATGTTCAAAATGTTGAGATGCACTGTATGTACTACATATACAGTAAGAAATTACTTATAACCTTGGAGTTTAAAAACGAGTTTTATATTAAAGTATCAATATAGAATTATCTCAACCTTCCTTTTTTCCATTTCCTCGGACAGGACTCTAGTCACATCCGTTACGTTGAGGGTGGAGCCCCTTCACAAGCCTTTCAGTTCTTTTTACCAATTGGAGGAGGAGGAAGGCTCCATTTGCCATCCTCAATGTTTATTGGCCAGCCCAAGGATAAGAGGGCCTCACCTGAACTTTCAGCAGATGAACAGCTATCCTGTCGATGGAGGAAGGTAAGAAAACATTGGGGATCACAGTCAAATAATTTTTATACAAATAAACAATCGTGTCATCTATCCAATACACATAGTGTATATACTTTCCTATTCCTTTATAGAAACTAATGCGTTTGCTGGTACTAGTTCTTTAATTCCAGATCTACTTTGCAGTGCCAGTTGCTTTTTGACTCCTTGCAAGATTTAGTGGACCACGTAAATGACTTTCATGTAAAGCCTGAGAGGGATTCTGGGTATTGCTGCCATTGGGAGGGCTGTGCACGTAAAGGAAGAGGCTTTAATGCAAGGTGAGGAGCTACTAGGTACAGGATTATACCAACGTTACACAATAATGTCTATGGCTAGACCTAAGTATCTTTGATTTCAGGTACAAAATGTTAATCCACATTCGTACACACACCAATGAGAAACCGCACCGCTGCCCTACCTGCAATAAGAGCTTTTCACGTCTGGAAAACCTCAAGATCCACAATCGTTCGCACACAGGTTAGTGAGATGCGCTAAATTGCACTGTTGTATCCTTTTAATCAGTGATCTTGACATTTGGTTGTTATTTCACAGGTGAGAAGCCCTACATTTGCCCTTATGAAGGCTGTAATAAGCGGTACTCAAACTCCAGTGACCGCTTCAAGCACACCCGTACGCACTATGTGGATAAGCCATACTACTGCAAGATGGCTGGCTGTCTGAAGCGTTACACGGACCCAAGCTCTCTGCGAAAGCACATTAAAGCCCATGGGCATTTTGTGGCTTCACAGGACCAGCAGACAAGCCCCAGAGGGGGAGTTGGACGACGAGGAGGGGGCTCACCTGTGCTAAAGCCATCTCACATCACAGGGAAAGAGTCTGAGCTGAGCTATGCCCATATCATCCTCCCTAGTGCAGCAGCTGCTCTCCTAGGAACCTCCCTGCCCTTGTCTCCTTTGAGTCCTCGACCCCTGGACCTAAGCATGCTGGGAAGTCCCAACTCACCTGTCCTGTCCTTCAATGGCCTGGCCAAGTCACCATTGCTGCCCCCTGCCTTCTCATCCACAGCACTTGGCTTGCCTGTTGTGCCTGTGTTGTGCACAGATAGCAGAGGACAAGCAAAGGACAGTTGTAGAGTGAATGAGGGTGAGGATGAGAGCCCTAGGGGCATTCTCAACCTCTCCACAGGAGCATCCCATGACCCTCTATCCTGGGTAGTCATACCTTCAGGCTCTTTAATGTTGAAGCCAGCTGTGGTCAACTGAAATGGAGTGAAGGACGGAGAATAGGGGAAGCACAGGGATCAAAGGTCAAAGTGCCGATTTTTAAATCAATCATTTTTATAAATCAACATGTAACTTCCTCTGAAGTTACATGTCTACCCATTCATTTTCACCATTGTCATTTTAATTTTGTATCTGTTTATAACCCACTGAGTTTTTAAGGAAATCGAAAGGTTCCATGAATATTCTGTTACTGAAAAAGTTCCTGTTTAACCTTCCCCTCATACTACAGAACATGGAGCAAGCTAAGCGTTACTCCTTTATCAGCCTTTATTGGATATGCCCCACTGTTCAAATATAGTATTAACAATAATACAGCTTTTCAAACTATCACACGGGCATGTGTGTTCAACTTGTCATAGTCAGGCCACTTTTTTAAAAGTACCGTTAATTCTGTAAGGCACTGCAAAACATAGTTTACTTTGTGATTATTTATGGGTAGAAGGGTCGTTCTGTGAAGCTACCGTCTATGATTTTTACTACAGCAAGGTATGTACTCTGGATACTTTACAGTTTAAAACAAGTCAGTTACTTTGGTGGTAATGATGTTACCGTTAAATGTCTGTCCTGTATGATTCTTACACTGCCACATGTAGAGATACAGGGACTATCATTTGTTAATTATATAGAAACCTGCCTGCACAGCAGCTGGAACAATCAGATTTTTTTAATTATTATTTAAACTGATTTTGTCAGATGTTCATAGCTACGTAACATTTTTGGAGGAGTCACTTTGTTGGAGTCATCTAATCAATCCATTACTGCTATATCTCCCTATTTAACTAGATAGGAAACTGGCCCTTTGGATTTTTCTACATCACAGGAAGTAATACCTAGAGTTGAATACATGCTTAAATTTCGTGGGTTCTTTCGAGTTCCTGAAAAACTTCCTTATAAGTGTCTTATAGTGGAAATATATTTTATATGGACAGAGATACGGTGTAATAGATAATACAAACTGAACTCTTAAGAATCTATATTTGTGTTTTAGTAACTGTTTTTAATATGTAACAGGCATCTCTGGACGTCAGTGTGTGTGACACACTAAGTACATCTTATGTAATGATGAATAGTTTGACATCACCCTGTGGTGAACTGTAAAACTAGTTTGAGGGCTTTTCGTATGAGCATTTTGATAATGCAGAATTCCATGCATGTATTTTTTTATTCAGGCAGCATCAACCTGATTTCAGTCTGCTTTGGCAGTGGAGCTTGTAAGATAGGTTAAAATGATTGTTTATTTTCTTCAGAGGACAATCAGTGCATTTCATAGGGCTATTTTAGTCATACAGAAATACTGTTCATTTACCCCCAGACAGACAAACCTCTAGTGAGAGCTGCTATTCTGTCTGGCTACCTGCTAGTCTATTACATTGAACTGAGGCTTCAGGTTGCATACATGACAATCTGTCTTCTCAAAAACAGCCAACCAGCATTATTTACAGGTTTGAGTCTGGCTTATATTAGATGATAACAGACACAAGACTCAGCTGAGTTTTAAGGTAGACAAAGGTGTTGTATTTTGCATTACACCGCAATGTAGATGACTGTGTTGGACAACCTCACACACTATGCTAGCAAACCATGGCACAGATCCATTTTCTGTGACAAATCTTGGCAGCAAATGTCGAGAAGACAGCACACTGTGTTAAAACACTCACATGCAGACAAACACAATTAGTGTGCAGTACTGGCCTCTGGGTCAATGTGCAAAAGTGACTCTTGCAGGCATATACACTGTGCCAAAAAAATAGTACTTCAGTACAGCTTTAAAAAATTACATTCATTTTCTACAAAAGAGTGGCTCTTCTGTTTACACATACTTATAATCTACATTTAAGAGCTCTTTCTTTAAAAGTACTTGATTAGATTTTACTACCAAGTCTCTTCACCTGAATAGAAATGTTGAAATGTATTTTCAACACAAGTATATCCTTTTATGACTGAGCTTTTTAGAACATTCCTCAAAACCATTAGTTGCCTGCAAAGACTTTTTAAATGATAAATCAGTTTTAATGAGAAATAAATTTACATTTACAATAAAACGTTACAATTGAAAACACTTAAATCTTGGACATCCATGTCCATCATCTGTATTTCCAATTCCTGACCCCACCCCAAGCCCCAACTTAAAAGCCATACAATTCCATTTAAAAACACTACATGACTATGTTACATTTGTTATATGGTTTGGACGAGACATTTTATCTGATGTTGATATTGACGTTGCTTTATCTCCTTGCCTCTGCCATTGCTGCTCTATGCTGTGCTTTCTCCCTCAGAGCTTTGAGAATGGAGGTTTGAAAAGAAAGTATGGTGAGAGAGATTGTCAAAGCAGTTTCTTTGAAATGCGCCAATTCTTCTCTAAGAATCACTCCAGGGAGTTTTAGGTTATGCAAGTTCACTTTCAGCAACAATGGGCATCTCTTCGAGTCTTCCTGTCACTGTAAAGTTGTGTCTTATGTTTTTAAATTCATAATTTTTTTCATCTATCATGAAAAAAATCATTTAAATTATGTTTTCAGTAGGAACTTTAGTAACTGGCTTTATGATGCAGGCTTATCACACAGTATGTAAATTCCAAAATAAATAACCAACATAACTTCAGTGCCAATAAAAGCGGAAAGACAGGGGATTCATGTCAGCTGAGTGAGTGAAGAGAAATTTGCATTGGAGACATTTGCATTGCTTCCATGAAAATTACTTTTAAAAAGAATACCCAAAATCTTATATAAATTTAATTGCCAAACCCAATATTTTACATATTCATTCTTTCACTTTCAGTAACCACTTTATCCTGGTGAAGTTATTCTGGGAGCACTGGGTAGGAGTGGGGACACACACTAAAGTCCATTGTAGTGTACCAGTATGTTTTTTGTGGGTGCGGGATTATAATAGTTCAGATAACAGCATTTTCCTATATTATTATTTACACAGAAACTTCTTTTCTCCCCTCCACTCTCTCATTTGCTCTTCATTTGAGAAAGCTCATCATGACACAGACCCTTCAGGGTCAATATTGTTTAAATATCAAATAAGCTGTTTGATCCATTAACCCTTTGAGCACTAAAGAGAAGTGTGATCTTGTTTATGCAGTTTCCTTTATAAGAGAAACATCAGCAATAATTGGAAGTGTTGGGACAGTGTACTGGTCTGGCACTGATTACAGAAATCTTTGATCCAGTGATTAACCATCTTCAAAGCCTTCACAGCAATGGCAGCATGTATACGGTACAAAAAGCACCATTTCACTTTAAAAAAATTTTAATTTAAAGCAATATTATATAGACCTATTTTCACTCTTGGATGTTAAACTAAAAGAGTTTAAGTGCCATAGTGGTGCCCAAAGGGTTAATGCATGACTATGGCCAGGAAAGGCCGGTATTGTTTTCTTTTCTTTTTGCACATTGACATATTTTAATATCAGTATTTCTTTTTTTTCCAAGTGCCTTTTATTATGGATGAAATAAATGTGTAAGTGCAGACTCTCTCACACACAGCCATAACATTAAAACCACCTAGGTGCCCCTTGCGCCACTGGGGTGACAGGATGTTGGTAGCAGATCCTTTGGGTGTGTGGGTTGAGACCACATGGATCAGACTTGTTTATCCAATATATCCCATGGGTGCCTGTTGATTTTGGAGGCTAGGCCTTGGACTGTCTGTTGGGTGCACTGGCTGTTCTGGTGCCTTTCTATCATGGCCAGCACTTTTAGTAGCTTTTCTGTGGGATCAAAACAGACAGACTAGCCTTTGGTCCCCAAAAGCATGGGTGTATAGTTGTATCAATTTGGTTCAGTTCACCTGTCTGTGGTCATAATGTTATGGCTTATTGTGTATACATACCGCATACAGACACACACACAGGATGGCCCAAAAGTCCATAAACTGACAAACAAATGCTGCAAGTGCAATGAGCTATGAGTTTCGAAAGGAAGCCTGGATTTAAAAACAAATTCATATAACAATAAAATTGCCTATGAATCCAGACCTTTGGGCCACCCTACACATACACAAATACATGTTTAAAAAAAATCCCTTGCATCATGTTCTTATGATGAAGAGGCAAAACATCTTCAGTTGGTACAAGTGTGTGCTTCTGTTTCAGATAATTTTTATTACAATATGATTTTGATGTCACTGAGAAAAATAAATGTTGAATAAATATGCATTTGCTATATGAATGTGCATGGCATCTTTTCTGATTCTGTTCTATAATTTACATGAGAGGAAAGTAGTGTAATATTTGAATTTATAGAAATATTTGAGATGCACATTAAAGCACAGCATCAATCTTGACTGGTGATTCAACATACTAATCTCACTCAATGTTTATATCCATTATTTTTTATCTGGTGTAAATTGAATTTAAATGTTATTGTGTACAACTTGTCCAAATAAGAGGATGCTAAAGAAAAGGAAAATGCTTTATTTAGGCAAAATATTATTTACAACAGAGGGACAGAAGAAACTACAGAACTCATGTATGTGGCTCTTTCTCCTCTGATGACTTGTCTTGCTTCTGAATTGCAAGCTCTTCATCGAGACGCTCCTTAGCTCTCACCACCTGAGAAAATGAAAATGTTTAAACAACCAGGTTTACATCCTGGATGATAATACAGGTCCTTCTCAAAAAATGAGCATATTGTGATAAAGTTCATTATTTTCTGTAATGTACTGATGAACATTAGACTTTCATATACAGTATTTTAGATTCATTACACACAACTGAAGTAGTTCAAGCCTTTTATTGTTTTAATATTGATGATTGTGGCATACAGCTCATGAAAACCCAAAATCCCTATCTCAAACAATTAGCATATTTCATCCGACCAATAAAAGAAAAGTGTTTTTAATACAAAAAAGTGTCAACCTTCAAATAATTATGTTCAGTTCTGCACTCAATACTTGGTCGGGAATCCTTTTGCAGATTCTTGTCTCTCAACTTTCTCTTCACAATATTCCACAGATTCTCTATGGGGTTCAGGTCAGGAGAGTTGGCAGGCCAATTGAGCACAGTAATACCATGGTCAGTAAACCATTTACCAGTGGTTTTGGCACTGTGAGCAGGTGCCAGGTCGTGCTGAAAAATGAAATCTTCATAAAGCTTTTCAGCAGATGGAAGCATGAAGTGCTCCAAAATCTCCTGATAGCTAGCTGCATTGACCCTGCCCTTGATAAAACACAGTGGACCAACACCAGCAGCTGACATGGCACCCCAGACCATCACTGACTGTGGGTACTTGACACTGGACTTCAGGCATTTTGGCATTTCCCTCTCCCCAGTCTTCCTCCAGACTCTGGCACCTTGATTTCCGAATGACATGCAAAATTTGCAACCTGTAGCCCATTTCCTGCACACGCCTGTACACGGTGGCTCTGGATGTTTCTACTCCAGACTCAGTCCACTGCTTCCGCAGGTCCCCTAAGGTCTGGAATCGGTCCTTCTCCACAATCTTCCTCAGGGCCCGGTCACCTCTTCTCGTTGTGCAGCGTTTTCTGCTACACTTTTTCCTTCCCACTGAGGTGCCTTGATACAGCACTCTGGGAACAGCCTATTCGTTCAGAAATGTCTTTGTGTCTTACCCTCTTGCTTGAGGGTGTCAATGATGGCCTTCTGGACAGCAGTCAGGTCGGCAGTCTTACCCATGATTGCGGTTTTGAGTAATGAACCAGGCTGGGAGTTTTTAAAATACCTCAGGAATCTTTTGCAGGTGTTTAGAGTTAATTAGTTGATTAGGTTAATAGCTCGTTTAGAGAACCTTTTCATGATATGCTAATTTTTTGAGATAGGGATTTTGGGTTTTCATGAGCTGTATGCCACAATCATCAATATTAAAACAATAAAAGGCTTGAACTACTTCAGTTGTGTGCAATGAATCTAAAATATATGAAAGTCTAATGTTTATCAGTACATTACAGAAAATAATTAACTTTATCACAATATGCAAATTTTTGGAGAAGGACCTGTATATAACTGCGCAATGACATTAAATAACATGACAGGATAATAAAATATAATTAAACCATCAATGGTCCATCATAACTTCATGTTAAATTCATTCCTACTCAGTATTTCCACTGCCCTAATCCTATGATTTTGGTTTATCCAATCAATGTTTAAAAACTGCAGCGTCAGAGAATGTGCAACTGCAGGGTCAGTGATGCACACTATGCCCCATTAAATGATATTTATTTATTATCAATTTTGTCATGTCTTTCACCACAGAGATGAAACATCCAGGCATGTGCACCCCACCTTGTGTCCCGAGTTCCCTGGGACAGGCTCCAGGCCCCTGCAACCCTACACGGAATGGAAGGATGAAAGTTACTATCCCAATTTTCACTTACCTTAGACTGTATGTAGAAAGAGCCACCAACTGCTTTGTCATTTACTTTAAACAGATGTTCATAATTCTGTGAAGAAGATAAAAATTGGTGTCATTCTGATTAAATTATGGAATTTGGAAGCACACGATTTCAACAGGCTGCATTGAGAAAATTTGTAGCAGACCTTCTGGATTTCTTCTGGGGCCAGTGTTGATATATTTAGAATCTGCTGCGCTTCCTTCAGACTCATCCCGGTGAGGCTGGAAACTGCGGCCGACTGCTTCCCTGCTGTTCCTCTCGCCTGCGCAGCAGCCTGACTAGCTGTAAAAATAGCACACAGTGCCAATATCAGCACTGCTGTAGAAAGTATGTCTGATGGCTGATTTACTACAGTATACACACACACACACACACACACACACACACACACACACACACACACGAGAGCATACAACTGGAAAATAGCAATAAGTCCTATAATACCTGGAAACAAATAAATATAAAAATAACTACTTTTTGGTGAGAGGTGGAATAATAGATTTGGTCTGTAGGGAAGCAGGCTATAGAACAAAAAACTATGTACAGTGGAACCTCTGGTTTGGGAATGGTCCGCAGGATGAGCAACATTTTAAAATAAATTTTAACTTGATAAATGAGCATCTCACACACACACACGTGAGTCAAGAATTATCCGCACTCCGATTATATTAAAACTTCTGTTGGCTGAAGATTCACTTGTGATGAAGGTGGACTAGTGACTCGCAGCTCAGCCTAAAACATTTTTAAAGAGGGACAAACGCTTGTTGACAGATGTACAAA